>LZPO01087181.1:382378-401735 GCA_001675575.1 Neotoma lepida | reverse complement strand
GTTGTAAGCTGTCAGGGTCTCAGGCTGACTTCTCTCACCAGCTTCTGTACTTTGCTGCAGTTCTAACGTGTAGCCCAGAGAGACGGGCAGGAGAAAGCTCATTCGGGATTTCTCCTTAGCCCAGGAATGATGCCCACCNTGCCACTGGGTCCACTTGTTACCAGAATTGTTGGGGTCAGAGCCTGGACTATCAGCCCTAAAAAGCTAGAATCAACTACCCATCCTCAATAGGCCAGTCGTACAGATAAATAACAAAGAAAAGCAGAGGAGAGGAATGCATTCAATACAACCACTATTGGGAAGCCAGGCAATAAAGTGGTCCAGTGACCACCCTAGTCCATCATCAGGGCGCTGGCATGTGGCTCACATTTTAATAAATGGCTATGGGTATTGTAACTATGGAATCCTGGTCGAGCTGTAGTCTATCATTGTTTCAACTCCAGGCTGTCCTGCTGACAAGAAGTCACCCCCACGTGCTATCTCTTCTTGGCTGGCACCAGGAGTAGGCCTTTCCTTTCTCCAGCATGGAAATTCCAGCAGGAAATTCCAATTCCCNGTGGTCCATTGTTAAAGTAGTGTTATAGCCAAAGCAAGGGGCACACACCTGTAATCTCAGTACTTAGCAGACAGAGGCAGGGAACTCCAAAGTTCAAGGTTATCCTCAGCTACAGAGCTACAGAGCAAGTTTGAGGCCAGCCTGGGCCACATGAGACAACATGACAAAATAAATCTGAGCTGGTTTACCTCATTTTGATCTTAAAGAATTTCCTTCTGTGACTGAAACTGTCAAGCAGTTTTATGAAGAGCAGTGTTTAGATTNAGGGATGAGCCAGCAAAGTCAGTACTGTAAAACTCATCCTGGCCCTCGGTCAGCGTGTCATTTATTANCCGTAACATCCTTGTTTGACATGCCTCTAGGAAAGCATGAATCTTGCAGGGACTTTTGGCTGTATCATTTGTGTTGAGGTTTCTCAACTCTCTGGCACCACAGGAAAGGCAAACCAGGAGCCCCAGTGAAGACCTCGTTCTCTCTGGCGCTCNCTCGCTTAGTTTTCTCCCTTGCTATCCTGCCACCATTTGAACAGACGCTTCCTTCCCCAATCCCATTCCCTAGACGATGGCTATTCTCCAGGTATCCTCTTTTTATTCTTTAACCTTTGCTTGTGGTGAAATTCGTATCTACAACACAGCATTCATCAATGCAGGGCTGGTGAGACGGGTCATCTAGTCAAGACTCCGGCCACCCAGCCTGATGACTGAGTTTCATCCCAGGGCCCATATGTTGGAAGGAGACTGTCACCTCCATTAAAGTGATCCTCTGAACCACACACACAACTGCCAAAGCATAAGCATATTCCAACACACCTACAAACAATAAATAAAAAATAATGGGGGTGTTGTTGTTGTTTTATCTTTAAGGCAAGTTCCAGGACAGCCAAGGCTAAACAGAGAAACTCTCTATCAAAAAAATGAATAAATAAAACAAACAAACAACAAGACTACTGTAGCCATTTTTTTTTACTTTTTATTGATTCTTTGTGAATTTCACATCATACACCCCAATCCCATTCATCTCCCTGTCCCTCCATATCCACCCTCCATCCTTGCAACATCCCCACAAAAGAAAACAAAAAACAAAACAAAAAAATCAAAAATTAAAAAAGAAAAACAAAAAATCCATCTCACTGTGGAGGAGTAGGCATCTTTAAAAGCTTAGTCTGATAGAATTAAGTGCACTCATATCGTCGTTCATCGTCTCTCCTTTCTGAAACTGCCTAAAAGTCTTAAAAAGACAGGATCACCTTTTTTTATTAGATTGATTCCAGGAATTCAACTCCTCTTTGCTCCTGCACAGAGCTGTGCAGAGCTGAAGTGCAGGAGGTTCATGCTTGGCCCCAAAGGCACTCACTAATGGCTGTTCTAAATCACCCACACATTTGCTGACTCTGTGGATAAAAGCAGATCAGTGCCCTCAGCTAAGAGCTTTGGGCCCAGCAGTGGCAAGGGCTTCCTTCTGGGGACCTGCCCAGCAAAGGGCCAGAGGTTCAGGAGTGTATAACATAACCCAAGTTAGATGCTCCAAGTCAGATGGGGGCAGTAGAGGACTGTACCTTCCCTGATGGCTGTCATCTACCTGTGTGGCCCCTGCTTCCAACTCAGAAAAAGCAAGTTATGTAATGCCTGGCTCCTCACCTGTGAAATTCAAATAATATGCACCTTACAAAGTTTCCAAAATATCATGCCATTTACTTCAGAGTCAAATGTATACTACTTTTTCTTCAAATGCATTTATATTCTATAGCATTCAATATTTCATCATGTCCACCTTCCTACCATGAAACAATTCAACTGACAAAAGTGTATATATNTACAATATATAACATGATGTTTGATCTAAGGGTATATGTGGAATGGCTACATCAAAATAATTTACATATTCATTACTTTCCATATTTACCATTCTTTTTTTAGTGTGAAAACTATCCTAGTAATTTGTANGAATATGTCATGTCAGCTATAATCACTATGCTATACACTAGGTCTCTTGAACTTCATGTCTAGCTGGAGAAAAAAAAAAGATATTTTTTTTGAAACAGATTCTCACTGTGTAGCCCTGGTTGGCCTGAAACTCTGTGTGTAGAACAGTCTGACTTGAACTCAAAGACATCTACTTGCCTCTTCCTCCAATGTGCTGGGACGAAAGGCATGTGCCATCACGCCCACTGTAAGTGAACATACCCTTTGACATATCTGTCTGTCCTCACCATGGTAAGCACTTAAGCCGTGGAGAGGTAGTACTCATAGTTATGTTTAGGTGATGGATTTCCCTATACTTTGCAAGCCTCCAAGCATAACGAGGGTGAACAATAATTCCAGATTCTCCAGCTCACACTCCAACTTAACATAGCTAGCTGTCACTCCAATGGGAGGCATCCCACAGGCTGTCTTTGCTGGTAGTGGACACATGTGTTTCTATGGAGCTCTAGTTTCTGAGGTTGGTCCTCCCTGTCAGCCCCACCACTGGCACATGAGACACTGATGATGTCATGTAGGCTCTGTCCCTGTGTGTCACACCCAGCAATGCTCAGGGGATGTGCCTGTTGAGTCAATATTTTACATTCTTTATAAACGAGCTTCATCTTGTGCTCGAAACTCCTTGAAGCACAGGACAGGCCTGAGCAAGTCTCTTGACTCACCTTGGAGCTGCTGAGGCTGTAGCTCAATTGGTGGAGTTTTGCCTACATGCACAAGGCCCTGGGTTCTATCCACAGCATGCCATAAATCAGTTATGGCTGCACAAATCAGCATTCAGGTAGATGCAGGAGGATCAGAAGTTTGAGGATATCCTTAGCTACGTAAGCAATTTCAAGGCCAGCCTGGCCCCCATGAGACCTTAACAACACCAACAACAAAGATGTTTTTAAGGTGTAGACACTGAAATGTGTTTTTATTGGTTCTNTTCTCCCCTGGGAGAAGTGCTATCCCTCAACAGCTATTCACAAGGGCATCTGGGAAACCTAGNCTTTGTAACTACCAACTATGTCAAGGTGGCTAAGTCTACCCCAGAACAAGGGGTACATCTGGGCTAAGCAAGACTTGTCATCACTATCCTACCACACTTTGATATCCTCAAACATAATCTCCCAAGCCACATTCCCTGTATTAATTGTTTATTGCTACATAATGATTTCTTCTAAACTCATGTTTATTATGCATGTTTATTATGGAGTCAGAAATTCAGGAGTGGGTTAGTAGGTTTGGCTAAATCATGGTTTCTTTCGAGATTATCATCAAGGATTAGATAAGGTTAGAATCATCCAAGGGTTGTCTGGATCAGAAGCACCTATCTCAAGATTATTCACATGACTTCTGATGACATGGCTTCCCACAAATCATCCAAGATGGAAAGAATGACCAAGACCAAAATAGATCACCTGATCTTGGAAGCCACATACCACCACTGCTGTCATATTCTAGCCATCACACAAGCCCACCCTACCAGGTGAGAAGCAGATAGCCACAGGGTGTGGATAAGGAAGTGGAGATGACAGGAACCACCTTGGATGTTGGCCATCACACACTGTCTTTCCTCTCTCCATCTCCAACCTCCAGTCTTGCTTGAGAGGAACCCACCATTCCCCATAGTCCAAGAAGGGACTGTAAAGGTCTCAAGAATGGAACTAAGCAGTGCCAGTGTCNCCCAAGGGCTCAGGGATGTGTTCTTGAAGGATGATAACTGGGTATAAAAAGTGAGGGAAGGCTAGGGAAGATAGCTCAGTGAATAAAACATGTGCCACACAAACATGAGGACCAGGGTGTGGATCCCCAGNGCTCACATAAATTCAGGCAGGTGTTGTGATCACTTATAATTCCAGGATTCAAGAGGCAGAGACAGGGTCCCCCAGGGAAAGCTGGTAGCTTAGTCAGAATTTGGAGCTCCTGGTTCAGTGAGAGACTCTGCCTCAATATATAAGGTGGAGATAACTGAGCAAGAATCTTGACTTCAATCTGGGGCCTCCATGTGCACCCACATGCTCGTGCAAAAGGGAAAAAAAGAGAAAGGGAGAGAGGGACAGAAGAAGGGGGGAGGGAAAAAAGAAAGGNGGAGAAGAGAGGGAAGAAGGGAGGGAGGAATTCACTAGAGGGCACAGAACTTTTAAGAAAGAAAATCAGTATAATTGTGGGAATAGACAGGAGACCCGGATCTGAAGTGTCGTATTGTGGCTAGAAACAGGAGCTTTAGGACAGCAGAGGGGTATTTCCCTCATGCTCCCTGTCCACACTAGGGGTCTGTCCCACTTTTTACTGAAAGAGCAGCCACCATCTTGAAGACCATCTACACCACTGGCAGAAAGAGAGCCCTGTGGAAGGCCCTGCACTAGTGATGAAATGCTCTAGCCCAGAAATGATGTATGTCCCTCCCATGCACAATCCACTGGCCATAAATTGTCACTCCATCTCCAGCCAGCCACAGGGAGCCAAGAAGTGCAATCGCATCACGTGCCTGGGAGAGGAGAAAGCTGGAAATATTTGGCAAATAGGACTCATGATTCTTCTGCCTAAGAGCAACAAACTGCANAAGGCCAGAGGAGAGGCTAAAGCTGGAGCCTGGGATTTAAATCCCAGGCAGGAAGAGACTTTTACAAGGCTGTGCTAAATAAATAATAAGTAAATAAATAAATATTAAAACTCTGGCAGTTGCCCCCTTCCCCAGTCATTCTTGACTGCCTCCCCACATTGACCAGTCCAATCCAAAGAATCAAGCTCGCGTGCGTCCTCTGCCTCAAGTTTGGTGCCCTCCCTTACCTTCCCTTACTCCTTATACTGCATCNACCCTCACTTCACCACAGGGAAGAGTCCATGGACTTGAGGTCACATGCCCACTCAATTTCATCTTCTAAAGCACCAGCCAATCCCTTGGGACCCTTAAAGGCAGCCCCCCACCCATTTCACAGCAATGGGCAAACCTCTCACCCTAACCTGACCACTGACCATGGTTCTTAGTAGGCCCAGCTGGGCCAAGTTTGTAACAACCTGCTGACCCCAGTTCTCTTCCTTTTGTGTAGAAGCTCAAGTCCTAGTAATCTCAAGTGCGTACACATATTATTTGGCCCAACCTCTCTCCTCCAGGCCAAAGCTGCCGTCTCCCCAGAAGGCCTTCCACAGAGGGACCTGGGGGTGGCTGGGACATGGTGCATTGTAGCACTTGATCTTGTCTTGCTGTAGACTCCATAGGACCATGCTCTTTCGTTCATGTTCTCATGTGTTCTTACTGCTTTGGTTAGAGCATGATTATTATTGTCCAGACCTAAGCACTCTATTGCTCATTCACAGACTACTAAATGTCCATTGTCCATCAGGAAAGCCAGCATCATCTAACTCCAATCTCTCATTCTCCAGCCTCTATGTCAGTGTGACACAAGTCACTCAGCTAGTAAGTGACATGTACAGGATTCAAACCCCAAATCAGTCTGATTCTAGATGTTGTGGCCTTGGCTTCAGATAGCATCAGGGGAGATGACAAGAAAAGAGTCATCCTAAGCCAGGCACTGTAGTGCGTAGCTCAGGCCTCAGCATCTGGTTTTGTTCAGTGAGAGCTGGACAGAAAAGCTGGACATTCAAGTTATTTCAAAGAGCAGGGCAAAGGCCATTCTGGGACTTGCACAACTGTGCAGCCAGGCCTCAGTTTGTGGGTGGATATCCAATTCTTGTTTCCCTTGTAGGTACCATCAAGCTTTAAGTCTGCCCTGTGATCCTTCTCCTTTGGAAGCAGCCAGAACAAGCCCATTGCCTCCTTGCAACCAACCCCTTCAAACCAGCTGCTCTAGGGAACTCCTAGAACGGTCAGTTCACCTCTAAATAGTGAACCTGGGGAAGTGCATCTTATTCTCAATGTTTGTGGCTATGAGAAGCCATGATGAGGACACACATGGTGGCCAGGGGGCAGGCTAAGGCTGCAGAAGGCCNGAGGTGGAAGCCCAGCTGGGAGCGCTCCTGCAGGAAGTGGGAGGGGCTTAGGGAGAACCTCCATCTGCCAAGGAAATCCCCTCCCCAGGGTTCACTGAGAGGCCAGTTCAGGTTGAAGCAAAGATGCCGGGGAGCAGGCAGGGAACCAGGCCCAAAGAGAGTCAGAAATGCCAGAGACAACACTGTGAGAGGCAAGAAGAAAGCCAGGAACAGACTGTAGGTCACAGAAGGTCCTGGAGCGGGTCTGAACTTGGCCANCCCTGCCTTCTCCAGTCCAGGAGAGCAGAGAGGAATTTGTTGGGAAGGGGATAAAGAAGAAAAGCCACTCTGCTCATTTTATGAGCTCTTCAAAACTCTGATAACAAGACCTGTCAGGAACAGCACANGCACAGGAAGCAACAGGGGGAAAAACTGAACAATAACAAGGTCAATAAAATACGTGGAGAAGCAGCAGCCATGGTCGTGAGATGGGGCTTCCTCCGGTGCTTAAAATTAAACAGCATGGTCTGGGATGTGGTTCAGTTGATACAGCGTTTACCAAGCACACNCAAAGTCCTGGGTTTGATCCACAGCATCACATACATTCAGCATGGTAGCACAGGCCAACACTTGAGAGGCAGAGCCAGCATGATCACAAGTTCAAGACCATCTTGTGCTACATAGCAAGTTCAAGACCAGCCTGGGATACAGGAGCTCCTGTGTCAAAAGTGGGGTGGGGGCTGGATAGCTCAGTTGGCAAGTGGCTGCTGCACTAGCTTGAGGACCAGAATTGGAGCCCCAGCACTTATGTAAAAGAGCAGATTAATCCCAGCACTAGGGGGACAGACACAGGTGGATCCCTGGAGCTCATTGCCAGCCAGCTTAGCCTAATTGCTCTAGGTCTCCATGAGAGACCCTGTCTCAAAAAGCAAGGTGNGGGCTGGAGAGTTGGCTCAGCAGTTAAAAGCACTGGCTGCTCTTTTACAGGACCCAGTTTTGATTCGCAGCACTCACATGTCAGCTCACAACCATTCCTAATTCTAGTTCCAGGGGATATGATGCCCTCTNCTGGCATCTGCAGGCACCAGACACACAGATGATGCATGGGCATACATGCAAGCAAAATACTCATATACATAAAAAATAATAAAACAATAATATAAAAAAAAAAACCAAGGTGGATAGTACCTAAGGAAAGACACTGAAGGTTGACCTCTGGCTTTCATACATATCCTCACACACATGCATACATAGGACTGCACACACGCACACACGCGCGCGCGCACACACACGTACACACACATACGCACACAGCACACACGCACACGCGCACGCACACACACACAGCTCATCAATAAGAAAGCAAATCATTCAGACCCACAATGTGAAAAACATTGGCTAAAAATCCACATCAATTTCAATTTGTTTGTTTGTTTTATTTTTAAAATATAGGACAGATAGGCCAGGATCTCTTAACATAATAAAGAGTGGCAATGTCTTATTTTAAATTAAAATACAATTAAAAAAAGAAAAATTTTAATTGGTGCATTAAAATCAGCAACTCAAAAGGATATTCAGTTTCAGTGCTATTCCTTAATATTGCTCTAGAAATTAAGGCCAATGCAATAAAAGAAAATACAAAACAAACAAGGTACATTAGGAAAAAAATTATCAATCAGACCTTAGTTATCAATGCTGTATATTAAAATTCCACTGAAATAAATTCTAGGAATAAATTAATCATTAAGGAGAGCTTTAAAACTCACTAAGAACAGAATAAATGTGGGTTAAAACAATTAATAGGACAAAACGTTAACAATCAAANAATTTGAGACCATGATGAAGCTGTAGGTTGGCAAGCACCTTNGTACACTGCTGGTGGTATCTTAGAGGAAAAGCCAGCTGTCTTTCTTATACTCCCATAATTCTCTGCAGACACTAGCCGAGTGCCCTACCATTTAACTCAATTCTGAGAGTAGCCGCCCAGAGTTAGTGCACACCCCGCAGGCTAAGAGCTTAACCCTCAAGACTGACCCCCACTTCAGACACCAGTTACAAACAGCTCATCTCCGTGTCAACCAGCTGTGGATTGGGAGATCCCACAATTCCCTGCTTGTTTTTGATAATTTGTTGCAATGTCTGAAGAAACTCAAAGTAATACATTTACTGGTTTATACATAATGTCAGATGTGACAAAGGAGACAAGTGGAGAGGTGCATAGAGTCATATTGGAAGTGTGCAGGCCTCTGTCCCTATGGAGCTGGCATGTGCCGCCTCTCAGCCTATGGACACATTGACACACCCAGGAACTCAGCCAGGCCTGTATCTGAGGGGTATTTGTAGGGGCTTCCTCACAGAAGAAGTCTGACCAGTTTTTCAATCCAGCTCCAGCTCCTCTTCCCTCCNTGGGGATTGTGGGGCTGGGGCTGAAATGGCTGGGTCTTTCTGGTGACCAGGTCTCCTCCAGGAGCTCCTCAAACAATCATTTCATTAGAACTTCTGGCACATTTCCAGGGGTCTTAGATCTGTGCCAGGGACTAAGGGACTGTAATACACATTTCTTGCTATTCCACAGTATTGTGTATTTGTACAGGCAATGCAAACAATGTGGCAATACTTTAAAATTATAAATATGCATGTTTTTAATCTACTAATTTCTCTTTTAGAGACTAAATTATATAATGAATGTATGCAACATGCACCATAATGTACTAGAGTATCCTACAGATATCTTTGGATCTATGTTTTAAAAATGTGTGTACAATGTTATTCCTATCTACTGTTTCTACATTTTAAAAAAGTTGAAATGATCTAAAGAACCATCAATAAACAATCTCTATTCAATGGTACACTCTGCAGCTGTGAAAAGGGATAAGAGGAAAGCTTTGTATGCTGAGGGGATGAGCATCGACGATAGAAGTTTAGGTGGAAAATGCAACACACTTAAAAGATTGTGCACCACCACAGGTGTGGTGGTGTACTCCTGTGTTTCCAATTTCTTGGGAAGATGAAGCAAGAGAATCATTTAAATGCTGAGGTTCAAGGTCAGCTTNTGCAACACTAGTTTATACACAAAATATCTATGGAAGAATACAAAGCAATTAGTATAGTAATATTTACTCTATCTGTGACACTCTAGTCAATTATAAGAGTTTTCAGCCAAGTGGATGTATTACCTATTAATAAATATATTTAATTTTAAAAATAAGACCTACAGCAATACTTTAAAAAGGGGGCAAGGGGAATCTCCTTTGCTTTGCCAGATGTAAATAATTTGGTTCAAAACTATTCCAGGTGACACTGTGGTATACACATGTAATTCCAGCACTCAGGAGGCTGAGGCAGGAAAATTACAAGTTTGAGATTGGCCTAAGCAACATAGAAAGACCCTGTATAGAAAAAGAAGTCAACTATAAACTAGGCATGGTGGCACAGGCTTGTAATCCCAACACTCAGTATAGGTAGAGGCAGAAGGATCAGGAGTTAAGATTACCCTCAGCTAGAAAGTTCAAGGCTAGCCTTGGCTACATGAGACCCACCTCCAAAATAAATANACAAATAAATAAATAATGTTTAAAATACTATTACTAAATATTATTAAATGATAACACTAATAAAAGTACTTGACAAATAAGTAAATCAGTAACTTAATACATGGCAAAGGAAACATAAAACATAAGAAATAGGAAATTATTCAACAAATCATCTGGTAAAAATAACTCTTGGCAAAAAAAATATTATATTGTCACTGGCACCAAACATCCAAATAAGTTCTACATTATTAAAAAAAAAAGAAAAACATTGTGTGCATGTATATGTGTGTGTGTGTGTGTGCATAAGTGTGCAAGTGTGAGCACAGGTACACATGCACACAGAGGCCAGAGTAGAATGCCAGCATCTTCTCNAACTCTCTGCTTTATTGCTTGAAGCAGAGTCTCCCACTGAACATGGAAGCTCCAATTCTTTTGCTGATTGGCCTCCAAGCTCTCAGAAGCCACCTTTCTCCTTGGTGTTCCCTGTCCCCATGCTGGAGTAACAGGCATGCAGGGCCNTTCCTAGCCTGTACTGGGGGACCAGGGATTTGAACTCAAATCCTCATACTTGCAGAGGAAGTACCCTTATCTACTAAGCCAGCTCCTCATCTCTGTACAAAATTAAACTCTGCAAAAGTAGGTAAAATCTGTGAGTAATTAACTAATCTCCACATATTGGTGGATTTTTCTGTTTTGAATTATAAATCAGCCTCTCATTCCTGGAATAAGCCCCATTTGGTCATGATTTGTGAAAAGATGCTATTGTTTCCAGTTTACTGGTATTTTAAGAACTCATGTCAGATGTTGGTCTTTAGTTTTCTTGTAACATCTTTATCTGGCTGTGGAGTCAGGATAAAGCTGACCACCTAGAATAAACTAAGTGAAGCCCTTCATCTATTCTTTAGGTGAGCTTGCAGGTGGGTAGTATTCCATTCTAATGCATAATAGACTTCATTTATTAAGTAAAACTGTTCACAGTATTCCCTCTATAAAACTTGGAGGGTCTATTATGATGGCCCCTTTTGCATTTCTAAATGCCCCCCCTCTCTTTCTTGCCAATTTAATCAACCTTTTTAAAAACCAAACTTTCAGTTTTGTTGACTCTACTATTTTTCTGTATTCTATTTCATTGATTTCCATTTTTTTAGATGTATTTATTTTATGTGGATGATTGTTTGCCACATGTATGCATGTGCACCACATGTGTGCTTCTTGCCCACAGAAGTCAGAAAGGGCATTGGATCCCCTGGAACTGGAGATATAAACTGCTATGAGCCCCCTTGTAGGTGCAGGGAATCCAACCCTGGTCCTCTGCAAGAGCAGTAAGTGAGCCATCTCCCTAGCCCCTGATTTCTACTCTTGTTTCCTTCCATTATTTATGATTTAATTTACCATTTTTAGGGTGTTTGGGGGGCAAGGGAGTGGAACCTTTCTTCTCTAATGTGAACATTTCAAGTTAAATGTGTTTGAAAGTACTGTCAGCTCCATACACCAGTTCTGATGTCTTGAGTTTTCATTGCCTTTCAGGTTAGCATATACTTTCCCTCCTGTGACCTAAGTTATTCAGAGAACTATCTTTTAATATCTGTGCATTTTGTTGGTGGTTATAATTTCCCATTTGATTTCCAATTTAATTCATTTGCAGTCAGAGACTCCATGTAATTTCAACTCTCAAGTTTATTGAGATATACTTCATGACCCATTATTGTGTTCTGTTTTGGAGACNGTTAACATGTGTACTTGCAAAGAATGTNTGATCTGGTGTGGCTGAGCACTAGTGTTCCACAATTGTTAAACAGGCCAGTCAGTGATGGTGCTTAATCCTTTGTTCTGTTTTTTGTTTGATAGGNTTTATTTGGGGGGTGTTTTTGGTTTTGTTTGTTCTTTTGATAGAGGATCTCGCTATGTAGTCTTGCTGGCCTGAAACACACTGTGTTTCACTGGCCTTTAACCCAAAGCAAGTCATCTTTACCTCACTAGTGCTGGGATTAAAGGCATTCGCCACCACACCCAGCCCTTTGTTTCCAGGCTGGCCTCAAATTTGGTACTTAACTGAGAACAACCTTGACCTTCTGATCCTCCTGCCTCCACCTGCCAAGTTACAGGCATGCACCCCCATGCCAGGTTCATGCAGCTGTAGGGATCAAACCAAGGAGCTTCAGGCATGCTGGGCTCTCTGTCGGCTTGTTGTTGTTTAGACAGGGTTTCTCTGTGTAGCCCTGGCTGTCCTGGAACTCACTCTGTAGACCAGACTGGCCTTGAACTCAAAGAGTCTCCTGCCTCTGCCTCCTGAGTGCTGGAATTAAAGGTGTGTGCCACCACCGCCCAACCCAGCCTGTGTTCTTAATTCTTACTGGTTGTCTGTCTGCTCNATTACTTTCTAAAAAGGAGCGATGGGATCTCCAACTATACTTGTGATTCATCCATTTCTACTTTTGCTCTTGAGCCATCTCTCTAGCTCTCCTTGTCAGCTTTTGACAAATGTGTTTTGAAGCTCTGTTGGGTGTACACATTTAAAATCTTCAGTAAGCAATCTTTTCAGTATTGAGCTAAGTTCCTCATTAGCCTTGGCAATTTTTCTTGTCTTGAAATCTATTTTGCTTTGTATTAATAGAGCAATTCCACTTCTCTAATATAGCTTAGTGCTTACAAGGTTATATATTTTCTATTTATTTAATTTCAACCCACCTGAGTCTTTAATGTAAAGTGAGTTTCATCTTGTAAACAGCACAAAGTTGGTTCTCTGGGGGTTTTGTTTTGTTAGTTTTTAAAGTCAACATACAAGGGAATAGGCTTCATTATGACAATAATCATTTCATTGACTTTTATTTTTTTTTTCACTGTGGTAACTCCAGGTTATATACTTACATCTGAAAAATCTGGGGTTTGGAACCACAAATGAAATAAAACTTTTTTTTTGGTCAGGGATTTTACAGAGAGGCCATCTGAGGCCTCTTCCTCATGGGCTCTCATCCTCTGGGCTGGTCNGTAGACATTCTCATTTCCAAAAGCAACAAATGAACAAGTTCCAAAGTATTTGTGCTTTCCAAGTCTCTGCTTATGTCACGTTCGATACTACCCTANTGCTGGAAACAAGTCACATGACCAGCATCAGCCTTATATTCAAGGAAGCAGAGAAATCAGGAACAGAGAGGTGGCTCTGTTGGAAAACTGATTGCCATGCAAGTGTGAGAGCCTGAGTTAGGACCCCTAGCACCTATGTAAAAAACTGAGGGCACCTGTAATGCTCGTGTTGGGGAGACAGAAATGGGGGAATCCCACAGGATTTACTGGCTGGCTAGTCTAGGAGAATCAGTAAGCTCTAGGTTCAGTAACAGACCCTGTCTCCCCATGAAATAAAAGGGCAAGCTATCAAGGAAGACACTTGATGTTAAACTCTAGCCTACATATAGACATGCAACATATGCATGTATACCTGCACACACATATGCACACACATAGAAACATGCACACACTCATACACTCATGCACACAAAATAAAACAAAGAAGTATATTCCTTTCTGTGAGAGAAAGGAGATGAGGGAGATGGAGAGAGAGAGAGAGAGAGAGAACAGATGCTGGGAAATAAACTTAGAGCCTTGCATGTGCTAAGCAAGCATTTTATCACTGAGCTATACCCCCAGCTCTTCAGACTCCTCTTAATAGATAAAATAATGGAAACATTACAAAAATCTTGCACAATTTGTGGCCATTTTGGCAATCAGTCAAGCACAGATGCATGTTGAAGTTCATTGGGGATTATGCCTAATGCTTAGGCAGCACACTAAAGTAATTACATCCATTTCAGGAAGTGAAATTTCAGGGCTTTTTTATCAGTATGTATATATGCATGCATCCACATATGATGCATGCTAATGGCCCAGCAGAGGAGAGTGAGGTCCTCTGAGGAGTTCACTCTCCAGTTTTGAACTTTTGAATACTAGTTCAGGACTTGATGCAAACACTGTTTTAGTATAGCTAATCTTGCAGGTCAATTTGAATAGTCAAGCTGGATTGTTCTTCATAGTGCAGTTTCCTTCAAACTTTATGTGCCCAGCATCCCCTGAAGGGTATATTTAAGCAGATTTCTAGACTCCACCCACAGAGATTCTGATGAGGTTGGCCTGGGATGAGGCAGGACACTGTGCATTTCTGATAAGATCTTACAGGGTGCTTCTCATATGATTGGATGCCAATGCCACCTCAATTAAGTACAGTAAATAATCAGCCTGGAATAGTTGCTCTGGAGAAGAGCTNTGATCACTCTTAGCTCCAATTTATCATTTATTCTCAAAGACTTTGTCCCTCAAGCATTTCAATACAGCTAGAAAGGAAGTAACCCCTACCACAGAGGATCCTCCCCTGGGACACANGGATTACAGCCAGGTTTCTGTGGTGCTGGGGATTGAGCCCAGGGCCACATGCATGCTAGGCAAACAGTCTACCAACTGAGCTACTGTCTCACCTTCATTCTTAAATGATGTTTTTCCTGGGTAGAGAAGTCTAGGNTGACAGGTTTTCCTGTTAGCCCTTCAGAGATGTTAAAAAACACAGACTTGTTCTACAGTCCCTCATATGTGTGTCCCCTGTACATAGTGTATCTTTTGTCTGGCTGAGTTTCAGATTTTTTTTCTGCGTCATTGAGTTCTAGCAGTTTAGTTCTGTTGTTCCTTGGTGTGGTTTACTTTATGTCTATCTTATCTTACTTGGGCTTTGTTGAACTTTCTGAGTCTGTGGATTTATAGTTTTATCAGATACAGAAACCTCTCTGCTGCTATTTCTTGCGAGCTTTCCTTTGGGATTCCAGTTATACATACATTNTGCCCTTGTTACTGCCCTGTAGGGAGACAAGTGACAGACAACTTTTTCAGTCTCTTTCTGCTCTCTCTATTCCAATTTGAATGGCGTTTACTGCTCTGTTTTCAAGTTCAACTCATCTTTTCTACAGTGTCTGGTCTGTTACTGATGNTCATCCAGAGAATTTATTGTCTTCCATATTTTTCATGATCTGTCACCCTGGCATTTCCATGTCACTATTTTTATATCTACTGTTCCCTTCCTTATTAAGTTCATTATCATTTAAATCCTTAAGTATCCCTATTTAAAGCTCCTTCCTNTTAATTGCATCACATCCTTAATATCTGTGTCCATTTTTATTGGTAGATATTTTTTTTTCCTGATTCTGGATCATACTCTGCTCTTGCTCCTTCTCATGAGTAGTAATTTTTTTTCCTTTTATTGAAACTAGCTCTTTTTCTTACATAGTGTATATATATCCTGATTATGGTTTCCCCTCCCCCTACTCCTCCCAGTTCCTTCCCACCTCCCCTCCCATTCAGATCCACTCCCTTTCTGTCTTTCATTAGCAAACAAATGGGCTTCTAAGGGATAATAATAGAATAAAATAATAAGATAAAACAAAAACTAACACATCAGATTTGGACAAGACAAAAAGAAGGTGAAGGGTGCAGGAATATAGAAATATAAAATCATAAGCTTAAGAGATGGAAACTGACANTCATCANCTCTAAAGCTTAGCTTCTAACAATGGCTCTCTGCTTTACNGCCAGCTCCTCTGTTAACAGCCAGGGGTTAGCTTTGAACCCCCGTGCCCCTTTTAGCCAACAACTGCCTGGACCAAAGTTAACTTTTAATAATTGTTTCTACGTGACTTCTAGCATGCATCCCATGCCTGATGTTTCCATGTGACTCCTGTCATGTACTCCGTGACTAATGCCTCCCCCTTACTATAAAAAGGGGCTCATAACCCCCCTCCAACAGCCACAGCCTCAAAATCCAACTCTGGCTGTGGTCTCAGCTAGCTGATAAGCTTTTGTGCTCTGTGGTGATTTTATTTTATTTTATTTTTCTAGAATAAAGCTTCTGGTTTAATAGACTTTCATGGTCTCTCCCCCATTATTGCAAGACCCCGGACCCGACAAACAAAAAGAGCCCAAGAGAAGGCACAAAAAACAAGCAACACTCAGGAATCCCATAAAAACACTAAACTGGAAGTCATAATATACACACAAAGGACCTGGTGCAGACCCATGCAGGCCCTGTGAATGCTATTTCAGTCTCTGTGAGTTTACACAAGCTTTNATCCTACTGAATTAGAGGGCCTTGTTTTATTAGTGTCCTCCATCCCCTCTGCCTCCTAAATTCTTTCTGCCTCCACTACTGAAGGGTTCCCTGATCCCTGAGGGGAGGAATTTGATGGAGACATCACTTTAGAGCCACNTGTTCTGAAGTCTTTCATTCTCTGCATAATGTCTGGCTGTAGGTCTCTGTGTTTGTTCCTATCTAAAGCTTTCTGATGATAGCTGAGGAAGGCACTGATCAGTGAGTATAACAAAAAATCATTAGTATTTGTTTGTTTGCCTTTTTTTGTTTTTGTTTGTTTGTTTGTTTGTTTGTTTGTTTTAAAGAACAGTACTATTTGGTTTTATCTTAAGTCCCTGGTCCCTGGGCTATCTAGTCTCAGGTTCTTGGTCACTCAAGCTGTGTTGGGTATGGGTTCCATCTCATGGAGTGGGCCTTAAGTCAAATCAATTATTGGTTGGTTACTCCCACAAGCATTGTGCCACCATTGCCCTAGCATATCTTGCAGGCAGGACACCATTGCAGACCAATGTAGCTGGGTTAGTGTTTATGTTTCTTTTTTGGTAGTATGCAGAGTATCTTCCTCTACCAAAGATGCTAGAATGTAGGGGTGAAGACTCTCTGTAGACAACAGCTCAACTTCTCTGTGTTCAGTGAGTTGTATAGGNGTTATCTTCAGCTGTCAGTTTGTGAAGAGCATCCTATAGTCTTGGCAACAGCCTGGGTAGTTTGGGAGTTTCTACAGGACCACTTAGGCCAACAACTCAATTATATGTAACCCAATACCAGGACTAGAAGTTTCATTTGGTGACAAGAGATGTCCAGATGGGGTTCTGTCTCTCCCACTATTTAGCAATTTCATTTAGATCCCCTTCTATATGCATATATTTTAGGAAGCATCAAGTAGTAATATTTTTAATGCTGGGCCTTGTGGAGGTTATGCAGTTACATAGCTCTGTGTGTTGTTTCCAATGTCAACAGCTTTTGATCTAGAACAGAAAAGAGACATTGATGGGGAAACTGGTGAGATATAAATAGAGCCTGCAGTTTAGTTAACAACAGTATTACAGTGCTGGTTTCCTTTTTCTCTGGTTTGTTTGTTTGCTGGTTTGTGACAGGGTTCCTCTGTGTAGCAGTCCTGGCTGTCCTGGAACTACCTCTGTAGACCGACTGGCCTCAAACTCACAGAGATCTCCTGGCCACTGCCTCCCAAGTGCTGGGTTTAAAGGCGTGTGCCACTACCACCTGGTCAGTATTGGTTTCTGAATTTGGAGAGATGCATCATGGTTATGTTTACCATGGGGTAAGCTAGGTAAAAGCTATATAGGAATTCTGTGTAATATCTTACTTAATTATCTTACTTACTAAGCTAAAATTATCCCTACCCCTAAAGTTTATGTTATGGTTTGGGGTAGTGGTATATGCGGTTGTGTGTGTGCTCACCTATGTGTACACATGTGGAGGACAGACATTGATACCATCTGTCTGTCTTTATTGCCCTCCACAGTGTTGTTGTTCTGTAAACAAGGTCTCTCACTGAACCTTAAGCCCAATGCTTCAGCTAGACTAGCTGACAGCAAGCCTCTGGGACCCACCTCTGTCCAAGCTCCCAGCACTGGCTTTACAGGGCCATGCCACCATACTTGTCTTTTTACAAGGGTGCTGGGCATCCACNTTCAGGTCTTCAGACTTGTACAGAAAGCACCAGACACACCAAGTCATCTCTCCAGCCCCTCCACCTTATTTTTTGAGACAAATTCTCTCACTAAACCCTCACACATGTGGAGGTCAGAGGACAACTCTTGGGAGTCATTTCTCTCTTTCTGCCACGGGTTCTGGGGATCAAACTCAGGTCATGAGGCATGCATGGCAAGTGCTTTTATCTGGCTCTCATCTGAGACCTTCTAGTTTGTATTCTCCTCACTAGACATATGTTGTACTGTATTTTGATCTCTTGCTGAGTGGATCTTCCTGGCACACATATTTGTACTATCTGTAGGCANGTGATAATACTGTTTATTCCTTTTCTGTACAGAACCTTTCACCCTGATATTTTTCTGTTGGTTAGATTGATTATAGAAGAGCTGGATAACACTGCTGATTGGTGGTGGGGNAGGGCGTAGGCTCAAATAGCTTTGTAATCTTACAGGGCCCTCTCTTCTGTGGTTTCAATGTCACATCAAAAATGGCAGCTGACATTCTAAACTTAAAGAATCATTTTTTTACAGTTGTTTTCTTCTGCCGGATCTTCTCCCCTTCCCCACGGTGACCCAAGCCTTCTCTTTCTTTAGTTTCTTCTGCCTTTATCTTACTAAAGCTCGTGTCCTCTTCTAGACGTTACTTGAAGGATAAGTCCTGTCTCAAATGGCACACCATGGGTCACTCCATCTTGGGAGCTCATGAACAAAGAGGCTGGAGCACCACATCCTCTCAGGTCTCACTGCAGCTCTGTGTTCTCATTGGTCATTGACATGACGAGCCCTTCAGTTTCCACTGCCGCTCTCGAATTGAGCCTCTGTGCTTCCTGTCCAGCCTCTCATCGATTTTCAGATCTGCCTGCTGCCCTGTTATTTCTCCCTGTCCCACAGAGATGCTCATTATATGACGGTTGTTGGTGCTCCCTATCCTGTTACCTAGTTTTGTTGTAAATGTCCCTAGGTGTTCAGTTTTGTCAATTAGCTGCTCTGACTTTTCTATAGTCATTCTCATACATGATGAAGTCCTATTCCAGCTGTCTTTCCAGAATCTCTCTCTCTCTCTCTCTCTCTCTCTCTGTCTCTCTCTCTCTCTCTGTGTGTGTGTGTGTGTGAGAGAGAGAGAGAGAGAGAGAGAGAGAGAGAAAGAGAGAGAGAGAGAGAGACCTTTTAAGTCACAGCAGGAAAAGGAAGCATTACACACTCTTAAGTAACTTTTATATTTCATTTGGAATTTAATCACAGTGATGAAAACCTTGGAAGAATTAGTGAGTATGGAGGCTGGTAAGACAGCTCAGCAGGTAAAGCCCTGCTGCCAAGTCTGATAATTGACTTTCATCTCCAGGACCCCTTTGGTAAAAGGAAAGAAGAACAGCAGGTAATCCTTTGACTTCGACACATGCACCATGACACACATAACTAAATAAATACATGTGATTCTAAAATAGTTTTTGAAAATTAGTTATTTAAGTGTGGTTGGACTGGAGAAATGGCTCAGAAGCTACAAGCATGTACTGCTCCTGCAAAGGGTCCCAGTTCAGTTCCCAGCACCCATGTTGGGGGACTCTCTCTCTCTCTCT
>LZPO01087181.1:367817-382193 GCA_001675575.1 Neotoma lepida | reverse complement strand
TCTCACACACACACACACACACACACGTCCATATTTGGTACACAGCCATCACAGTGGTTATTTTAACACCCTGTTAGATGCACCAAAACTGAGGCAGCTCCTTGTTGTCAAGCATGTGCTGCCTCAGTTGATGATATCATAAATATCTTTGTGTGCTTGGCTGTTTGTTTTTGCTGAATTATTTCCTTATGAAAGAATCCCAAGAGTGGGATGAGTAGGTCAAGGGTAGGAATATCTCCCTGACTCCGGCACTTTATAATCTGAAAGTGTGTTTTGAGAATTATTTTTCTTATTATAGGGCAAAGGTTGAGGCTCAGTTGTAAATGGTGAGGATGCCAGGAGAAGAGCCCTGTTTCCCAGAGTCACTACTGATGTGCCCTGTCTCCCAGCTGTCATTCTCTCCTCTTCATGTCATTCAGCTTTCCTGTTTTGGAAGCATTTGTGGAGTGCCTGCTCTGCAGGAGCCACTGGGGTTTCTCTCTGCCTCACTGCAGTGAACCCCACAAGACTATACATTGTTCTGACCAATGACTGATTCAACACCTATAATGCCAAGAGAACCAGATCAGAGGTGCATTGGCCTGTTCTTTCTGAGTCCTGTGAGGATGCTGTGGCCTTCAAGGAAGCTCCCTCATTTTCACCAATGTCTCTGAGACTGTCTAGGGAATCCTAGAATCTTCTGCCCGAGAGAGATCTGGTGTTAGCAATCCATCCCTCTCCATGGGTGGGTATGAACCTCAGGCCTAGCCCTGAGGAGAAAACAGAGAGTCTAAGAGCTGGCAACTGCACCAGCTGACCCATAAGAGCATCCTACTACAGTTGTCCCAATAAACTGCTGAGCTAGAAATAGCCCCATAGTGACCCAGTCATAGCCTTCCCGTTATCTGGACTCAGCCCATACTTAACCTTCAACCTCATTTTTCCTCAGCCTATCTCCCAAGATCCCTGAAAACTGAATCTTGATCTAAACCCAGATGCCTTTGGTTCAGGTTCTGGAAGTGGTTCCAAGTCTCTGCTTATCCTAGGAGGCATTTCCCCACTTGAGAGTTAGATCTTGCTCTACAACCTGTTGAGTTTCTATGTTTGATCACCTGAGTGCTGAAAACCAAGATTCTGGGTCTGTCTCCACTTTATGCTTCATGGTCATACCTCCCACCAGATGAGCCTGCAATCACAACCTGTCTGTGGTGGTTTGAATAGCAATGGCCCCCATAGACTCATGTGTTTGAATATTTGGTCCATAGGGAGTGGCACTATTAAGAGGTGTGGCTTTGTTGGAGTAGCTGTGGCTTTGTTGGAGGAAGTGTGTCACTAGGGGGTGGGGTCTGAGGTCTCAGAAGCTCAAGCTAGTTCATTTCTTGCTGCCTGTGGATCACGATGTAGAATTCTCAGCTCCTTCTCCAGCACCAGGTCTGCCTGCATGCTGCCATGCTTCCCACCATGACAATAACGGACTAAACCTCTGAACTGCAAGCCAGCCCCAGTTAAATGTTTTCCTTTTTAAGAGTTGCTATGGTCATGGTGTCTCTGCACAGCAATAGACACCCTAACTAAGACACTGTCCCAACCTTCACCATGTCTTTATAGCCCCTGTCAAGACCAGGTAATTCCAGAGACTATCCATGTTGCCAGGGGACATGTATCTAAGCTTGCTAAGTTAATAATCACAATGTTTTCAAGGTGAGCAATCCAAGGGCCAGAGAGTAAATATGACTTTTCAGAAGTCAAACAACAAGCCTGTAATCATATCTATGCATGGAGCCCAGAGTTCCTGACTCCTGGGAGGAAATAAGCAGGTGAAACATTAGAGAAGAAAGGTGGGAAATGGCTCTAAAGCAGAGTTCAACAACAATTCCTAAGACCCCAGAGTGGAGAAAGAGAGATGGCCTGGGGCTCAGGAGTAAAGACAAGTCTCACTTTTCAAAACCCAAGTATGAAGTCAGGAAAATCAAATCATGGGNGTGATCTTAGGTGGAGTTCTAGATCATTGGACTTCATTTACTTAAATATTGCTTGTACCACCAGATTGTCCCAGATGTCTGGANCAAGAACTGGCCAATAGGTGCAGGTTAGGGGAGGGGCCTGGGGGACTCACACTTATAGCCCAAGAGAAGAGAATAGACATGAAAGTGAGGAAAGATACAAGAGCTGAGAACTAAGCTGACCTCACTCATAACCAATGCTCAGAGAACTTACACATCACTCAGGGCCCTCTGTATCACAGGAGCTACATAACCATTGCTCAAAATACACACCACTATGGCCCATGGAAGTCTATGCTTCCTGCAATGTTTCTATAAGACCCAGGACACATATCTTCTCTTCGGCTGGTTGCCCAGGGGTAATGGTCCTTTAGTATCATGTTTGTTCTGAACTATATCAACCCAAGCATAAAATTTTGCTCTGTAATGGAAAAACTTAGCATGCCATATATTAGATTAATAGACTTTTCTAAAAATGATGGGCAAAGGGTGTTCCCTCACTCATTAAACAACAGACAAGCCACAATTCTACTATGTGTTTATATTCTCTTCAGTCCTTATGAGCAACCCCAAAGATGGTCTTCCCTATCGGTTTCAACTCTCTGTCTACCATCATGGTAACCATGCCCACATGTATCTTCCTCCTCCATTTCCCTCCTTCCCTCTCTCTTCTGTTATTTTCTCTCTGATTAATCTCTCCAGTATCAGACATACTTTTAGAACATCCTAACTCATTCAAGAGTGTGCCCCTGGCCATGACAGCTCAGCTGAATCCCAGGACCAGACTAAGAAAGCTTGATCTGCCCTGTGCTTTCGAAGGTATTTTATAGACTTCTAGTAGAGGAAAGAGGCCCAAAGTGAAATACTGTTTTTATTTGATGAGCCAAAGTCATGCTTATGGCAACCAGAGATTTTCAATTTTTCAGACCTATGTAAACTCTCAAAGTATTCTCAGGCTGCAAACCCTGGACTGAAATGTAACTTCAACCCAACTGCAAAAATCACTCAGTGAGCATTTCATGACGTCAAACTAGGTTACTAGGTGAGCAATGAAATTTCAGGACACATGGACTGTTTCATTCACTAGCTAGTGGCACAAAACAACACGAGTTTATTGTTTTTAAGAGTTATATGGGTCAGGAATCGCAAAGGGCATGACAAGGACAGCTGTTATTTGCTCCATGGTGTCTAGAGCCCCAACGGCTGGGGGTTACCAAACCGCTNGATTCAGGAATTATCTGAGTATTCTTTTACTCATCTGTCTAGTATTTGCACCCCTCCCCCCTCTGGCTTTCTCACAACACAGTGGTTAGGTTCTGTGGTAAGAGGCCTCTAAGAACGTCCCCAGTGATCCCTACCTGCTGGAACTTACAGCCTGTGTAATCTCATCCCCTTGCGTACTTGCAGCTAACCAATAGAACATGGCAACATTGACAGAATAGTTTTCCCACCACTAAATTACAAAGGCATGTGATGTATTATCTCTCCATTGCTCTTGCTAGCTTTAATGAAGCAAGCTGCCATGTTGAAGAGGCTCCAACAGCCAGGAACTGAGGTTTAACAAATCTTAAAGAATTGAATCCTCTCAAACCATGGAAGTGGCCTTGGAAATGGACCNTTCTCCATCTGTACTTTCAGATGAGAGCCTTCACACTAACCCTTTCCAAAAACCTCAGTCATGGTCTTGTGACAGGTCCTGAAGCAGAAGATCCAGCTGGCCATGGCTGAATTTCTAGCTCAGACATATTGTGAAATGAATAATAAATNTGTATTATCTTAAGTGGAGGTCTTGAAATCCATTTTTTTATGGAGCAACAGATACCTAATACAGTCTCCAAGAATGAATATTCCTTAAAAACCAGGCAGAAGGGACTGGGGAGATGGCTCAATTGGTAAAATGTTTGCTGTGTAAGCATGAACATCTGGGTTTGATCCCAGTACCCATATGTATATATAAAATTTAAAAAGCCAGGCATGATGATGTACTTGCAACCTCATCACTAGGGAGATAGAAAAAGAGGATCCCTGTGGCTCACTTGCTCACTGACCAGCTAGCCTAGTGAGTCCCAGGGCCCATTGAGAGACTGTTTTGAAACACAAGGTTGACAGTGCCTGAGATTGACCTCTGGCCTCCATGTGCACACATATATATGTGCATGCACACACATACAAACATACACACAAACTTGATTAATTCATTAATTTAACTTGAAAAACAGGCAGAAACTATATTATCATGTCAGCATTTATGACCTAGACTCAGAAATCACATACAGAGTTGGGCGTGTAAGTCAATGATAGACATTTGCCAAGCATACACAAAGTCTGAATTCAGTTCCCAGTATCAAACACGTGCATATGCACGTGCACACGCACACACACACACACACACACACACACACACACACACACACACACACACACGCGCGCGCGCGCGCGCGCATGCGCGCGCGCACGCACACACACACCATAATATTACTTCCCTCAAAGTTAAAAACCTGCTGGTTCAAGAAAACGGGTGGTGTACCCCATCTTTCAAAGGGAGTGTACAATGTCAAAATATCATCCCAGGAAAAACACGAGGTAGGAGAGTCACAGTGATGATCTTTGGAAAATACCCTCTGTCACACAGTTCTGTGGCCTGTCTTCCAGCATGGCCTGATTTGTTCAATGTATACATTTCAAGAAAGTTGTGTATTCTTTTGCTATTTTGAAACTGAAGTTTTGTTTATGCTCCTTCTGATTTGTCTCCCCTACATTAAAAAAAAGTTCCAAAATTTCTCAGCATGTCACAATCTAAATGGGAGTTTCCCCTCCTGCAGTCAGAGAGACCTCAGAGCCACAATTTCCAAGAATGTAACCATCTTAAGTAGAAGATTCTGCACTTAAGAAAGACTCCGAATGGATTACAGCATTGCTCTGGCTACATGTGCTAAAAGATTCCAACATTGCCCCACATCCCATGCCAGAAGAGAAGAAACACATCAGCAGGAGGAGAATGGGGGGACTGGTGGGAATCAGACAGCGGGGCCTCTAGCACCCCATAAGCTCCTAGAACATCTGAGCCAGCAGGCACCTCAGAGAACCATCAATTCACCTTCCACTGATAACCACAGAGCAAATGTTTAGTGAGACCCAGTGAAACAGCACTGCCCTGACATAACTGAGTCGATTTCAGTGTTCTGATGCAGCCTAAATGTGTCAGGTTTCACCACTTGGTAAACTCATACACCTGCTGGCTACACATCACTGCAATCTGAGCCTCCTGCTACTGGATTTCGAGNTGTGCAGGCTTTGGCCAAGCTCCTTGAGAGATGCCTACAAGATCCAGACAATTCTGCTCTTCCCGCTTCTGCCAGCTCTCTGGCTCCATGTTGCAGATTCTTACGTCCAAACACCTGCTCCTCTCAGAATCCAACTTGCCTGGACTTGCTTCCCTGCCTCAGCATGAGGTACAGACCTTCCCATCTCCCTTTGTGATAACCCACGCTGGGCTGAAATTCAACAATTCGTTAGTAAACAGTTGGGAAGAAGACAATTACAACACAGAGAAACTCAAGCAAATAAATGCCTCTGTTCAGATTCCCTGGGTCCTAGAGTGACCCCCACATTCCTTTCTGCTGTGGCCAGACATGGAGCAAGGGCCAGCCACCTTCCTAAAATGGGAATGTTCTTGATTCCCCCAAATCCTAAGGTTCAGGGAAAGAAGGCAGCAATTTTTCCACTCTCCAGCCTAAGGCCCATGTCCCACACCCTTCTTTCCTGTCTTAGGACTGGTCTTGTTCCAGGAGGCCTGAGAACAGAAGCGACCATTTCATGGAAACATCCAACTTCTAAAGGACACCAGAGCAGGCATCCAGACCCAGAACACTACATGTGTGAGACTAGCAATCCCTTATGGAATCAGCTAGTTTTTCCTTATCCTCTGTCTTACAGGGGTCTATGATCAGGATTACACTGTTTTCTTTTCCTTATCCTCTGTCTTACAGGAGTCTATGATCAGGATTACACTGGTTTCCAGCCTTGTGTATTTCCTAGCTCCTGTAAAGGATGACTTACCCATCAGAAAGTATCTCAGAGCCAGGCGGTGGTGGTGACACACCTTTATTCTCAGCACTCAGGAGGCAGAGACAGGTGGATCTCTGTGAGTTCAAGGCCAGCCTGGGCTACAAAGTGAGTTATAGGACAGTTGGGGCTGTTACAGGGAAACCCTGTCTCGAAAAACCAAAAAAGAGAAAAAGAAAAAGAAAAGAAAATATTTCAGAGTGAGCAGTAACAGATGATTTAAATACATACTTGGGAAATAAATCCTGCTCCAAAAAGGAATCTGTCCCGGTTATTTTTTTTTTAAGATTTATTCATTTATGTATACGAATGCTGTATCTGCAGGCCAGAAGAGGGCATCAGATCCCATTATAGACGGCTGTGAGCCTCCATGTGGGTGCTGGGAATTGACCTCTGGAAGAGCAGCCACTGTTCTTAAGCTCTGAGCCATCTCTCCAGCCCCTGTCCTGATTACTTTTTAATGTTAATCTGACACAACCTAGAGTCTCCTGGGAAGACAGAACCTCAGCTGAGGAATTACCTTTATCAAATTGGCCCATGGCCGTGTCTCTGAGGAATTGTCTTGAATGATGATTGATGTGGAAGAGCCCAGTCCATAGTGGGTGGCATCACCCCTAGGCGGGTAGACCTGGGATCTTGAAGAAAGCTGGATAAGCTAATAAATAGCGTTCCTCCATGGTTTCTGCTCCAGGCTCCTGTCTTGAGTCCCTGTCCCAATAATGGATTGTGACTTGGAAGTGCAAGCTGAAATAAACCTGTCCCTTCCCTAAGTTGCTTTTGGTCAGAGTGTTTTATCACAGCAACAAAATAAAAATAGGACAGAGTCGTTTAGAAAAGTCAACACTGTAATTCATGTCAACAACTAACCTAATTTCGCCAAGTAAAAATTTCAGGTTCTTGGAGCCAAGTTATCAGAACTTCCTCATTCCAAACTAAGGCTTTGTTTGCTTGCTTGCTTTTGTTTCTCATTTTCTTATGGCTGGAGCTGGAGCACAGACAGTGTAGTGTGTGCCTAGCATGCACAAAGCCCTGTGTTTAACCCACAGCAGGAAAAACATTGGGNATGGTTAGTTCACACCTGTAATCCCAGGAAGTAGAAGCAGGAGGGTTAAGAGTTCACAGCTTGCAGCTAGCCTTGTTTTAAAAAATCAAAACAATTAGCTGAGTGTGGTGCTGTGTGCCTTTGACACCAGAACTCAGGAGGTAGAGGCAAGTGGATCACTTTGAATTCAAGGCCATCCTGGTCTACAGAGCAAGTTCCAGGCCAGCCAGGGCTACATAGTGAGACTCTGCCTTAAAAAGAAAGATGTAAAATGTTTTATCTAACTTGTATAAAACCCCGTATTCACTCCTTTCTCCCCGCTTATGCTTGATCTTTCTTGTTCCCTTTTCCTCATGGTATACTGAACCCTCACGGACATTTGTGCAGGTAATGTACACAAGTTATGGAAGGGGCTATAAAGTTAATTGTTTTTCTAGTTCTAATTCTATCGTGGCCTTTTTTAGTCTGGATGGTGCATATGTGCATAAAATATTTCATACTAAAAGTGTAAGATGTAGTATGAAGCTTCACAGCTTCCATTTTTAATGCCAGTTCTACTGTATATAGGTTCATTAAGTTGTATAGACTTGGATATGATTAATTTTGATGTGTAATGCTTTTATTTATGACTTTTAATAATAAATATTATTTAAAAATTTTAAATATAATTTGTGTAAGACCCATAGGAAGAACTTCTTTAGACACTTCCTCTTTTAGGAGACAAACTACATGCAAATTGTAAATGAAAGGATTCTTTCGTTTCACATTCCCTATCAGGTGATGCAAAATCTTCTTTTTAATTTATAGTATCTTTAATGGGAGGGGGCAGAGTATGTACATGTGCATGCAGGTATCCAAGACATCCAGAAGAGGGCAGTAGATCCCTTGGAGCTACAGTTATAGGCAGTTGTAGGCCTCCTGATGTGGATGCTAGGAACTGAACTCAGGTCCTCCACACGAACAATACAGTACATGCTCTTAACCACTGAACCATCTCTCCAGACCCAAAAATCTTTAGGTCCAGTCTTATCCACTTACACCTTGTTCCATCTACGTTCTGGACAAAAGAAAGAAGGATTCTGTGAACATCATAGTTTGAACTATTTTTTTTGATGAACAGAAGGTATGAAAGCTGAAGTCTAGGATCCTAGCTGCCCTGGATGTACTGGCTCTTGCTGTTATACCAGCCACACTTGATATGAAAGGAAATGTTACACATCACAAAAACACACAGTGTACAGACCGGCCTCACATGCAGCCAGTTGCTCCTGTTCAGCTGGAGGTTAAACCGGACAAACAATGGAGCCGCTTTCAAAGTGAACTTCCGTTTCCAGGATGAGAAGGAAACGTTGGGACATAAGCTCTAAGGAGACACCTGTGGCGAGCAGGGTCCTGTGCCAAGGAGTGTAAAGAAGTAGGAAAGAGAGGGCTCCGGAGTCATCACACTGATTTGTCCATCTCATAAGCTATTGTCAGTGGGTCCTCTATGCCTGGCTTCGTGCTAAGAAACAGGCAAATGACAAAGAGGCTCCTGCCTGCCCAAGCCTCATGTAGTAGCAAAAGAGAGAAACAAGAAAATAAAGAATTTGCATTCCTCTGATTCAAACAAATTGGACATCCTAATCAAAACATCTCTGGGATTCTAAGAACATGTATGCCTGTGGACCGCGTAGTCTGAACTGGTTGTCATTTTCTCACTCCACCAACTGTATTATGTCTGGAAGATCTAGGACACCCCTGGACCCTTGGTGTCCACCTCAAAATCATTTTACCCTGGAGTGGCTCTGCCATTGAGGTTCAGCCCTTGACCACAGCCATTGTCAACAGGCAGTGACACAAAGCACCTGTCGCCTTTGGCACAGACCAGCTGAATGAATGCTTAACTCAAGCCTGTTATAGTTTCTGAAAAAAACAAATTACATCAGCACTTACCCAGGAGTCTCCCAAGCAGGCTAAAGAGTGCTGTCTTCAGTGTGTGTGACAGCTGTATTCCTGCCTCATGTAATGTGACAGAACTCTGCAAAGGGGGAAGTAGGACAAACGTCTCCACAGCTCAGTGCTTTGACAGGCTATCCAACACAGTCCTCAGAATATGGCTTGGCAGAGAGGCAGACATTCTGAGAGGTCTGGGTATGCAAAGCCCTTTGCTGTAGTGAGGGAAACACAAAAGTTCAGCCAAGGTCCCAGGCTCCCCAGGAAATAGGGGAAATAGATGTTTACTGAGCAGCTTCCATGGGTTGGGTACCTTGGCCAAAGATTTCACTTCCTCCTTTCGTACAATCCACCTGTGATGATTAATGCTGATCGTCAACTTGACTGAATCTAAAAATCACTTTGGAGGCAAGCCTCTGGGCACGGGTGAATCCACCTTGGCAGTGTGTGCCACCATCACAGGTTAGGGTTCTGGACTGTATAAAAAAAAAGAAATAGAGCTGAGAGCCAGCACTCAACACTTTCTGTGTGCTAATTGTGGGCACAGTGTGACCAGCTGCCTCACCTGCCTGCTGCTGTGACTTCCCTCCATGGTGAACTGAACACTCAAACTGTGAGCCTAGAAAACAAACTCTTCCTTTCCTGAATTGCATTTATCAGGTTGTCATAGCAACAAGACAAGCAACTAGCATGCCTCCCTGTGCTCAGAGCTTAACAAAGCCACATACATGTACAGCAAGAGTGAGTACCAAACACTTGACCACAGACTCCACAGGAACTAAAAAGGGACATTTAGGGAAGACCACCAGTGAATCTTAATATTCAAGACATCTTTGAACATCTGGTAACTTCAGTTAATAACAAGGTATTATATTCTTAAAAACTGCTAAGAGAATAGATTTTTTACTCTTCATATACCACAAAATAAGTCTATGAAATAATATATTTTAATCACCTCATTTAGCCATTCCACAAGGTTCACATATCCAAAATACATTATACTATACATGATAAAGACAGTTTTCCCTCCATACCCACATATTTCATATCTTCAAAGTCAACTGAACACAGATGGAAAATACTGAGGGAAGAAAAAAACAAAAAGCAGGCATGGTGGCTCCTGTCTGTGGCTCCTGTCTGTACTCCCAGCATTTGCTGGGCTTAGGTGTGTGTGTGGGGGGAGGGGGTTGAGAGCAGCCAGGGTTCCACAGTGAGTTCAGGTGAGAAGATATTTGTGGTGATATTTTATTTGTCTTCCCTAATAAAATTTATCTGAGGGTCAGAGGAAAAACGGGGCTGCCAGCCAGTAATAGAAAACAATAGCCATCAAGTTAGCACACGCCCTTAANCCATTTGGTTCTCTGTGACTCCAAGGTCACATGGGGAACTAGCAGTAGGAGGTGGTGGCACACGCCTTTAATCCCAGNATCAACCTTAGAGTTCTGAAGATCCATGCAGACAAGACAGGAAGTGATGTAGCTTGGGAGGATGGGAAATTAGTTAACAGATAGACAGGTATAAAAGCCAGGTTAGACCGGAAGGCTCGCTCTTTCCTCCGGTTCAATCCTGGGAAGTAGAGGCAGCGTTGGTGAGTGGTGGCTTGCACATCTAGATGTGTATAAGAGACAGCTCCTAATTCCTCTGATCTCTGTCAGATTTTCACCCTTATTTCTTGTTCCGTGTGTTTATTAATAAGACTGGTTAGAAGTTCTTCTTACAGATATTGGGCTTAGCAAGACCTGCCTTGCCAAGAAAAGGAGAAACAAAGGAAGAAAGGAGGGCAGGGAGAGAGGGAGGAAAGGAGGGAAGGAGAAGGGGATGGATAAAGGAAGTAAGGGAGGAAAGATGGGGAAATTTTTTAACTTCATGTATACTGAATATGTGCAGATAATTTAGTCTGTAAGCAATAGAGTCTAGCCACTAGTTATGTAATATCTACACCTAAAAATAATTTCAAATTTAAAGTCTGTAAAAGGATTATTTTACACAAATACTAAGCCATTGTATATAAAATATTGGGACATGTTTGAAGCTGCCATGATGAAAGCCACTACATTTTATACTAGCCTAAAAACTTAATACATAAATGAATGACTGGAGCATCCAAAGATTTGGATCTGCTTGGGGGACTCTTGATCTAAACTCTACCAAGAGGAAATTGTAGATTCAAAATTACTCAAAAATAATTTTTCAGTTAAATAAATAAATCAGAAAATTTGTTAATTCCCTGTCTCCATTGTCTTCTCTCCTCGTCTCTCCTTCTCCAGTCTTTCTAACTTCCTGGGGCAGAATCTCCTGCCCTACACTCACATAGCCTCATCCCCGCCTCTCTCTTCCTCTCCATGGATGTAGCCTTCCCCTATACCCACAGCCTCATCCCTGCCTCTCTCTGCCTCTCCATGGACATAGCCTCCTTTTTAAAATTATACTTTATTGGGGTTGGAGAGACTGCTCAGCAGTTCAGAGTACATATTGCTCTTGAAGAGGATCCAAGTTAGTTCCTAGCACCCGTTTGGGGTGGCTTACACACTTCTGTAACTCCAGCTCCAGGGGATATGGCTCTCTCCTCTGGACTCTACAGACATCTGCACTCATGTGCACAAACCCACAAACATACACACGTAATTTAAAAATACATAAATATTTTTATATTAAATTTTAAATTTATTTTGTGTGCATGGCAGGTGCTCTGCTGGCACACCAGTGTGCAGGTACCTGTCAGGACGTGAGAGGATAACCTGAGAGAGTGGGTTCTCACTTTCAACCATGTGTGTCATAGGAATTGGACTGAGGGAGTCAGGCTTAGAGATAACTGTCTTTACCCTCTGAGCCATCCTGCTGGCCCCATACACAGCCTCCTCCATATCTTCCTATAATCTCTTGCCAAACCTCACAAACAAAAATCTAATACATAGCCAAAAACAAGAATATTCAATTATCCCTCTAGAAGGACCCTTATGGGGCCAGGTTTTTTTAATGCATTCTTTAATAATTAATTGTCAAGAGATCGAATTTTGATACTTGTGGATCATANTAGAAGATGGCACAGGACACAGTCAATAAGACAAAATGACAGCCTACAGAATGNGAAAAGATCTTCACCAACCCCACATCTGACAAAGGGCTGATCTCCAAAATATATAAAGAACTCAAGAAACTAGACATGAAAATATTGAATAATCCAATTAAAAAATGGGCTACAGAGCTAAACAGAGAATTCTCAAAAAAAGAATCTCAAATGGCTGAAAGACATTTAAGGAAATGCTCAACATCCTTAGTCATCAGAGAAATGCAAATCAAAACGACTCTGAGATACCACCTTACACCTGTCAGAACAGCTATGATCAAAAACACTGATGACAGTCTATGCTGGAGAGGATGCTGAGCAAGGGGAACACTCCTCCACTGTTGGTGGGAGTGCAAACTTGTACAACCACTGTGGAAGTCAGTATGGCGGTTTCTCAGAAAATTGGGAATGAATCTTCCTCAAGACCCAGTGATACCACTCTTGGGCATATACCCAAGGAACGCTCAATCATACCGCAAAGATACATGCTCAACTATATTCATAGCAGCATTATTTGTAATAGCCAGAACCTGGAAACAACCTAGATGCCCGTCAACTGAAGAATGGATTAAGAAAATGTGGTACATATACACAATGGAGTACTACTCAGCAGAGAAAAACAATGACCATATGAAATTTGCAGGCAAATGGATGGAACTAGAAAATATCATCCTGAGTGAGGTAACCCAGACTCAGAAGGACAAACATGGTATGTACTCACTAATAGGTGGATACTAGATATAAACCAAAGGACAATCACTCTGCAACCCACAGATCCAGGGAGGCTACCTAGCAGGAAGGACCCTAAGATGACTGTAGCATAAAATAAGTTTTGGTTTTGCCCAATCACTGGGCAAGCTTTAGTGAAACATTTCACTATTAAGATAAGAATTTGTAACCTGTATTTATGTTCAAGCTATCTGTATATTATCTCTCCTGCAGTTGTACATCAAATGTTTTAATAAAAAAAAAGAAATAAGAAAGTCTGACTTAAAATTCCTAGTCAGTTATTTATATGAATCAATTAGTTAATTTTCTCTTAGTCTTAGTTTCTCACCCATAAAATTAGATAAAATTTCTATTTAACCACAAATAAGCTTAGAACCTACCCTTCAGCAAAGACACATCTCCTTGCAGCAGACATCGACCATTTTAGAAAAACCACAGCTGATCAAAATGTAGAGTTATGGACCTGCATCCCGACGAACAGATCTACAGCACAACTCCTGTACCTAAGGCTCGTGGATCATAGTAGAAGATGGGGTGGAAAGATGGGAAGAGCAGGAGGAACAAGCAGGTTCCTAGAAACATCAGAGAAGCTACACCCATGAAGTCTCATCAACATGGCTGCCTNAACATGACCTGAACAAGGAAAGCAGTAGACATGCTAACATGGAAGACAGAGAGCTCTCCAAGCCCCAGTGCTGGACAAAGAACTACAGGTCCTGAGAGCAGGGAAAGTGGTCCTCCGCGGGGAAGAGCCTCCAAATTGGTTATCCAATGCCAAGTGGTCAGTCCTGAAATCATATACACTCAAGCAGNATTATGTAGACCAAGAAGGTTGTATTTATAAATTTAGGAATATATATATACAAATATGTAACAACAATTAAAGAAATAGAGGCCAAGAATTGAGAGAGAACAAGGGAGTAGGTACAAGGGAAGGGTTGGAAAGAGAAAAAGGAATAAGGAAGAAGAGTTATACTTTAATTTCAAAACAGTTTTTAGATTAAAATTTCCAGGAAGAGAATATGATCAAATATATTTGTATGTATACATACATCATATGTATGTATGAAAACGTCATAATGTAATGAAACCAAATATTTTATACAATTAATGTATATAAATTAAAATATAAAATTCAACTTACCTTACAGACTACAACTGTAATACACATATACGTACACAACCCATGAAATCCTCAGAAGATAAAGTGCTCGCTGTGGAAGCCTGACACACTGAGCTTGCGCCTCAGAACCCACATACAGATGGCAGGAGTCAAGACCACACACTTGAATTCTGACACACACATGTGCTCACACACACACACACACACACACACACACACACACGTAACAAATAAAATAATTTCTTAAAAAAAGAAACAAATTGAGCCAAGCTTGTCAAGAAATACAACCCAACAATTTTTCAGCCCACTGCCCTTCTAAGAATGACAGTGGTATACAAGCAGGCACAGAGACAGGAGACAGGAGATGGGAGTGACAGGGGTGTACAGATGGGTATGGAGACAGGAGGCAGGAGATGGGAGTGACAGGGGTGTACAG
>LZPO01087181.1:345088-357964 GCA_001675575.1 Neotoma lepida | reverse complement strand
TCTTACTATGCAGCCTTGGCTGTCTTGGAACTCTCTATGTAGACCATCCTGGCCTCAAATTTATAATCTGAGCTCACAGCTTCTCTTAGTTTTACATATATCCAATCAGAAAAATTCTGCCAGTTTTACCACATAAATGCTCTATAATCTGTCCCTCTCTCCTTCTCCAATTCCAAGCCTCATCCATCTTCCATCTGGACCACACAACAAAAATGAATACAATGTCTTGAAGGTAGCCAACCTTGCATTTCTGAGAGAAGGAAACAAAAGCCAGCAGACTTGGACATAAAGAGCAAGGAGGTGGGGGTGGGGATATTGTCCAGTTGGTAGAATTCTTTCTTAAGAGGCACAAAGCCCTGGTTTGACCCCCAGTACCGTATAAACAAACAGGCATAATGGCATAAGCCTGTAACCCAGAACTTGAAAAGTAGAGATGGGGGAATCAGAAGTTTAAGGTTATTCTTAGCTACATAACAAGTTCAAGGCCAGCTTCAGCTACATAAGACTCTGTATCAAGATAGATTAAAAATTAACAAGAGCTGAAGCTATAGCTTATTGCTGAAGCATTTACCTAGTACAAGTGAGGCCTGGATTCAATCCTCAGTATTGCAAAACCACAGATAGATAGATAGATTGATAGATAGATAGACAGACAGATAGATAGATAGATAGATAGATAGATAGATAGATAGATAGATAATTGATAGATAGATGATAGATAGATAGATAGATAGATAGATAGATAGATGATAGATAGATAGATAGATAGATGATAAATAGATAGATAGATAGATAGATAGATAGATAGATAGATAGATAGATAGATAGATAGACAGATGACAGATTCATTAGTTGTAACAAGTGCACCGTGCTGATGTACGATGCTAATAACAGAGGGCAGATATAGTAGTGCATGTCCATGAGCTCAGCACTTGAAAGGTCAAAGCATGAGAATCAAGAGTTCAAGTTTTTTCTCAACAACATAGAGAGTTTGAGGAGAGCCTGGGCTACATGAAACCCTGTCTCAAAACAACCTAAATAAGTAAATAAATTTTAAGAAAATAGGGGAACTGGAAGTTAAACACTATTTGCTTTGCTTTCTGGGCATCCAGAACTGCTCTTTAATGAAGGCAGGACAGAGAATAGAGGTATAGATGTTTAACCTAATATCAGGGTTTAAGAATCTGAGTCTTGGGGGCTGGTGAGATGAAGTGACTAAGTGATTAGGAGCACTGGCTGTTCTTGCAGATTACCCAGGTTCGATTTCCAGCACCCTCGTAACAGTTCAAAACTGTCTGACTCCAGTCCCAGGAGATCCAGTACCCTCTTCTGGCCTCTTCAGGCACTTTATACACATGGTGCACAGATATACATTTAAGCAACATATAAAATAAAAATAAAATATTTAATTAAAAAAATTGAGTCTTGTCCAATGGACATACATAAGTCCACTCCTCTTTAATTGTGACAATTTAAGAATGAAAAAAAATATGATTTTAGGAGCCAAGCATGGTGGTACATACCTCTAATTCCAGCACTCAAGAGGCAGGCAGATCACTGTGAGTTTGAGGCCAGCTTGGTGTACATAGCAAGTTCTACACCATCCAGGGCTAGAGAGCTGAGACACTCTCAAAAGAATAAAAAACTTTAAACAAATAAATAAAGTGTATAGAGCTGGCAAAGATGCTTGCTGAAAAGACTGATGACCTGAATTCAATGGCCCAGACTTTCATGGTGGAAGGAGAGAACCACTCCCAAAAGTTGTCCTCTGACCTCCACACATGTGTGCATGCACACACACACACTCACCAAACAAATAAACAAATAAATAAAATGTAATAAAATAAAGTGGGGACTAGAGAGACAGCAGTTAAGAGTACTGACTCCTCTTCCTAAGAACCTGGGTTCAATTCCCAACACCCACACAGCAGCTCAAAATCATCCATAACTCCAGTCCTAGGAAAATCCAGTGCCCTTTTTTGGCCTGCATGCACATGGTACAGACATAGATACAGGCAAAACAATAATTTTTGAACTGATAAAATAAAGTGTATACATTTTTAAAACAGATACAACACAGATCAAACTCTGAGGATAGTCCTGTTGAATCCATTCTCTTTTTTAAAGCTTTATTTATTTATGCATTTTATGTATATGAGGGCTCTATCTGCATGTACGCCTGCACACCAGAAGAGGGCACCAGATCTCATTGTAGATAGTTGTGAGCCACCATGTTTTTTCTGGGAATTGAACTCAGGACCTCTGGAAGAGCAGCCAGTGCTTTTAACTGCTGAGCTATCACTCCAACCTGAATCCATTCTCTCTTGACCTGAGCTGATGGGAGTCTACTTGGCTTCTTCCTTGAACTAAGAGGAGATGAAACCAGCTGCCCAGACTTCCCATAGAAATTCTCTGTACAAATACCCTCTGGTTTTATTTTCCCATAACATGTTATACTTTAATTTTCCCTGTGTGCTTGCTGACTCCTTTCCTCCTTTTCCTCTTCTTTCTTCGGTATTGAGATTCAAACCCAAGGCCTCTCAAGACAAGCGAGGCAAGCATTGCTACTGAGCTCCACCCCCAGCTCCATTTTTACATTTTGATTAAAAGCAACAAGAAAGAGGTCACACATAAGGACTCACACCTATAACCCCTGCACTTGGGAGGTAGAGGTAGGAGGATCACTGTGAGTTCAAGGCCAACCTGGACTATACTCTGTGTTGTGGATCATCATGGACTACAGGATAAGACCTTATCTCATAAAGAAAATAAAACCACTATGAAGAATATAGTAGGAAACCAAGGGAGTCCTCCCTGAAATGTGTCTCATCTCCCTTTTGTAAATACATGGTTAAGAGACTGATGAGTCACAGGATTCAATTTAATCCAACAAACTTTTATTGAGTATCTACCATGTGCAAGGTATTGGGTCAGGGCCAAAATTCCAGAGGTAGAAACGTCAAGGGCAACATAACTTGATCTCATTAAAATATCACACAAAGTATCTCTGGAGCCCGAGATGCAGATACCCAGAGGAAGAATGGTATAAGACTATTTATAGATGGGTTTGCAGCTGTCTGACTCTCCTTCCCCACAGAGGTGGATGCACTGGGTGTCCCTCGGCAGGAGCCTGACATGTGACTCAGTCATCTGTCTTATACTTGGCCCCAGCCTATATTTTTATAGACTGGCTTGACTAACGAAGGAGGTAAGCACAAAGTTTAGAGTCTTAGCTGCTAGATAAAGAAGCAAGATGCAAGGCCTGAGATTCAAGGAGGACCATTGTGAGCTTCTGTGCTTAGTCTCCAAGAAACCCTCAAGAGCACAGATTCACAGAAATTCCTAGCTTGGTAGCAATCGTGTAAAAAAAAATAATAAAATAAAAACAACCAGGCTTTTAATTGACCGCAGATTCATTCTGAGGCATTAGTGGAATGTGGCCGATAAAAACAAAGGCTACAGCAATTCTTCAACACAGTCATAAATCTACTATCCAGATAAGAGGGTGGCGGTTTGATCCTGTTCTAGGCAGACCACACGGGAGCTCTATTTTCACATCGAGGCATCCATTTCCCTGTTGGAACATGGCACCCTTGAACTATTTGTTTTTTATAATTGGTTATTTTTCAGAAGTATATGTGTATGCACTCACAAGCGCCACAGAGCTCATGTAGAGATCAGAGGACAACTTTCCAAGAGTCAGTGTTCTCCTTCAATGAGGTGCCTGTGGATCAAGTTCAGGGCATTGGCCTTGGCAAAAAGTGTCTTTACCCACTGAGCCATCTCACTGTCCCTCCACCCCCTGCTTGATCCATTTTTGTGAAGTAATGTTTTCCTACACACCTTTTCTGTCCTCCATTCTAGCATAGTCTTGAAAACAGTATGTGAGAACAGACAAATGAGCTCTCTACCCCCATGCATAGGAAGATAACAAAGTGGTAATTAATATCAAGGGAACCTGGTTCCTTCCTGAAAATTCCATCATGCTGGCTTTGTTAACTCATTCTGTTAGTGTAGTCTCCTCGAGTTGGTAACCTGGGCCTAACTAAATCTAGAAGACGGAGACTAACTGAAAATCTTATTTTCAGCCATTATGTGTACTCCATCCTCCCATTCCTTAACCATAACCAGGTATTCTGTTCTTCCTAGANTCCCATCCTTCCTGCAAGGACTCCAGAGAACCGTGTTACCAAATCCCTGTAGGAGTCTAAATCGAACATTTATTGTGAGACCTAGGGTGCTATGTGCAAAGAAGTTACCGGAGCAAAACTGGAGACGTACCCCTGTGTCCTACCAGTAAATAGTTCTTCCCCGGCCAGGGATCCATCCGACCTCTCACTTCCACTTCCATCCCAGCCCTGCTGAGAAGAGAGAGTGAGGGGAACACCAAAGACAGGAGGAGGAAAAAGAAACAGAGAGGAGGAAGCCAGGCGTAGGATCCCTGCCTCTCAGTTTAAGAGATGGAAGCAGCAGGGTACACAATGAGACCCTATCAAAAACTAAGAAACAGAAAGGGGCTCAGACGGTTAAGAGCACTGGCTGCTCTTCGGGCGGACCTGGGTTGGGTTCCCAGCACCTACATGGTAGCTCACAACCATCTGTAACTCTGGCTTGAGGGGATCTGCTGCCCTCTCCTGGCTTCTTTGGGCATGCACANGGTGCACAGATGGGCCAAACATCCACATACATAACATGAAAATCAATTTCAAAAACACCTAAAATAAGGAAGGAGGGGTTTCATTTTGTTCACAGTGGGAAAGTACAATCCATTCTGGCAAGGAAGTTTATGGTGATCGCACTTGAGGCAGCAGGTCATATCACCCATATCATCCAGAGTCAGGAAGCAGAGAGAGGATTGCCAATGATCAGCTTTTTCTCTCCTTGTTATGCAGTCTGGACCCCTGTTTTTTTTTTCCTTTGGCTTAACAGCTACACCTGAATCTACTGACATTTTAACTACTGTCTGCAGCACTGCTGCCCTGCAGTCAGCGCTCGGCCACTCAGGCTTCGGCTTGGTGAGATTTCCAGCCCTGCCAGCACCGGCTCTGTCACTGCCACCAAACGTATTTTTTAACTAATTCTCTATCATTCTGTCTCCCAATAAAGACTCGGGAGTCAGATGTTGGGGTGAAAACCTGATAGCCCAGAGTGGTCGAGAAGCAACCAGCTGACCTTCCTTTTGGCCAGAAACCCAGCAAGAGAACCTCTCTCCATTTGTCCCAAACCAAAATGATAGCAAAACTCCAAGTCCCTCCCTACTCCTTCCTGTGTGTCTATCTATCCATCTTTCTGGGTTCTCCTAATCCATCTTCCTGAGACCTCTGTACTCTCTATAGCTAATTCTTGCCAACTAGTCACTGGCTCCACCCCCTGATGCAAGGTTGATTTTAACACAGTCTCAGGGTTTCCCTCCACGGGCGAACCTAAGGGATGGTACCTCCCACATGCAGAGTGGGAGCCACTAAGTCAACCCTCTACAAAGCTGGGGTTGAAGTGACTTTGAATTCGCATATCTCTCTGCATCCTACATGGCTCAGTAAACATCTCTATTGCCTCTAATAGTGTGTCCAGAGCACTTCATTCTAAGTCCATTCTGGCTTCATTCAGTGGTGTGGGCTAGCCTGGGAACTTTGCCATAACATATAACATCACTCCTCCTGAGGAGTAGTCTTCTAGATTCCAAAGGACAGATTTGCAAACAATCTTCTGGAGCACAGCCCTGTCCACTGCTGGGAACTGCCTTTGTTGGATTTGTTTATTTGGGAGAACTGCTCTGGACTTTGACCCAGCAGCTGTCTGGCAGGGGGTAACCTGGTTTTAGCCAACCCAGGGTGGGGCCAGGAGCAGAGTAAAGCTGGTAGCTGCTGCTGCATGCTAAGATACCACGCTATGCCACGGCTAGGGGGAAGAGCAGAGTGTTCAGAGGCCTGTGGTACTGAAGACTTCACTTGAGGAGTCCTCTCCCCACACCTGAAGTTGGTAGAGGAGAAACAGAGAGACAAAGTTGACTCACTTAACATGAGAGGCGGCTGTAGTTTTCAAGGGCTGCTGAATAGAACCCTTCCTATATGCAGCTGTCCTGCCTTGATGCCATTGAGGTCCCTCATAGGCAGCAACAGGTCTGAGTGTCACGGCCTGCCAGAGCCACATTGGCCTTGAAGATTCCAGAGAGCTATTTTGAGTGATTTCACTGCTCATAGTCCTGGCAAACTTATCCGTTTTCTGACAATATTTAGATTCTGAGGTAAGTGTGAACTAGATAATGACCTTTCAAGCCATGGCACAATGTTCTGTTTAAAGCTTTCATTTCTCCTCAGCATCTGCAAAGTCCTCTGCCCCTTCTTCGTGGCCTCTTGGAGATTTCCCTAAGGTTCTGTCCACACTCCTGTGGGTGGGGGTGGGGGAGGTAAAAAATGATGGGCAAAACCCTCACGTGTCTTGGGTGCTGAGGAACGTGGAACTTGTAGAGACCCTTTGCCTCTGCAGCAAACTGAACTCCTTCTGAGACGTGCGGTACCAACGCATCCTCTAAGGCATTTCATGCTCTCTGAACGTTTTTTAAGGTTGGCCTCAAAATCCTTGTGAGCACACACAGCAACAGTTCCTGCCCCCTCTCGAATGGTAACTAGGAGTTGGCTTGCATGTCCAACCTGCTATGGCTGAAACAGTAGTGTATCTGCAGCTTTGCTTTAGGTGACTCACCAGAAGAGCTATTTTAAACACTCTGTATGGACTAAGATTACATTTGTTCTAAGAGAAACAGACTGAAGGGACAAAAGGCTAATTGCAAAAGTGTTCTTTTTCAGCTCAGCGAGGCCTCCCTGTATTTTCTGGACAGCATCTTAGTTACCAGACACAACAGGAGGCATAAGAGGTGGTATGGAAAACACTGGAAAACAATCACGCCTTCACACCACCTGCCAGACTTCTTGCTCATCAGAAGACAAGCTTGCTAAAGAAGCAATGGCCCTGTCCACCTGCTCATCATGGAACCTAACACATGCCCTTGTATGAGAACCTTTGTCAGGCTGCAGCTGTGGTGCCCTTGTGACCAGTCAGTCCCCCAACCTTCTCACCATCTTTGGTGCTCTCAACAATTGCCATCCCCCCTCCTCTCCACCAACTCAGAGTGAAGAAGCTGGTTGTGCCTTCTGGCTGCATCTTTGAGATTGGGATAGGGCTTCTGGAATGAGCACGGACAATGGAGGCTAATGGTGGGCTCCTGCGCTCCTCAAATCAAGCATACTGGTAAACACTCACCTTAATAGTTGTTTCCCTGCCTGGAGAAGAAAAGTGAGATAACCCAGAATCTTCGAGAACTAGGAACTGTCAAGAGTACCTAAGGGAAGCTGAAACCATTTCCCTAGACCTACAGGGGTTTTCCTCCAGGCTGGGGTCTCTTACTTTGATCACATTGGCCCCCTAAGAAAACACCTCTTTAGTGACTGACCTCTTGCCGTGGCTGAGCCAAGCTAGAACATTCCCAAAGCTTTTACACAACTCTACAGAAGAACAACAGGACATAAACAAGAAAATGCATGAAGCATAAACCCAGGCTTGTGAACTACATTAACAAGAACAAGAGTTTGAGAACCAGACAGGGTAGGAAGGAATTTTGCATGTTATAACTTTCTTGTTGATTTTTCAAGAGTCATGCTTACTTTATGACAATACATCTCATTTTTGAAGCCTGTATAGTATAACTTTTGGTCTCCTCATCACACTGTAATACTCATGGTTCATCTACCCATGAACTTTCCATCTGAATGATTCAGAGAAGCTTCCTCCTGCTCCTTCCTACCCCCTCACCTGCCCCCTCCCCCCAGGGCTTCTGGAGATGAGCATGTAGGTGATCAGCTCAATCATTCAATAAATGTGCCCCTAAGTACCAACTGTGGCGCAAGACACTGAGTAATGAGCCATTGCATACCTACCTGGTCCTTATCAGGCACAGTCTGATAGGAGAAAATATCAAGGTCATTTCCTTAATACTTTATGTCATCTAAAAAGTACCAGATTTGACTTTTTTTTCCCCCGAGACAGGATTTCTCTGTGTAACAGCCCTAGGTGTCCTGAAACTCGCTTTGTAGACCAGGCTGGCCTTGAACTCACAGAGATCTGCCTGCGTCTGACTCTCAAGTGCTGGGATTAAAGGCATGTGCCACCACACCCAGCCCAAGATTTGACATTTTTTAAATGAAAACATATTTAACAGGGTCACTAATCTCTGCCAATAAAAAGATCATGATTTGAAGAATTCCCAATGACAGCAACAGGAAGAAATTCTTGCATGTGAGTACATCTTCCGGAAGAGGGCAAAGAGGAAAATCCCACTGTCTAGAACTGTCAAGACAGATGATCTCTGTCCTCTGTGCCTCCAATCAGATGACTAAGAGCCCTTATCAGGCCCGTCCAAGCTTCTGACTGTTAACTCTTTACCATTATACCCATATCTGACCTGAGCTCAGACTCGCCCAGCTGGGGGAGCTACCTTCCTTTCCCTCTTCCTTAATCTGCCTCGGTTTCCTCAAAGAAGACAAAGATAAAACATCTGAAGACGTCACAATGAACTTCATCTGAAGCCCTGCAGCCAGTTCTACTAGGAAGAGAATTTCCACTTCCGGGGTGGGGTGAGGGGGTTTTTTTTACAAGGAATACTACTCACTGACACACCCTTTGAAGAACAGTCCATGTTGTCCATATGAGCCTTCAGTTATGGCTCTTATGGCGTCACTGCCCCATGAGGAAGTGATACCCAAATTCCTAAGGCTTGGACCTTGCTCAAGGGGCTCCCTGGGCAGGGAGGGCCCTTGTAGGTCCTCCCTGGGGTCAGTGAGTGACCATTCTCTTGATCTTATTTTGATGGATGAGGCAGACAGCAATTGAACGAGCTTAAAAGAGAGCGAGTACCCATGGGACCCAACAGTTTATCCTAGCACATAACAGATCTACTGGTACAGAACTATATAAACATACGTTTCACGGCCCCCAGATTCCTCGAGGCATTTAGAATTATTCCAATAATTTATTCCAAAGGAAACACCAGGTGGCAGCAGAGGGTTGCATTTTTTTACCCTTTGGCATGGAATAAGAACAAAGTGTCAGGGCATAATCTCATCTCTGACTCACCCCACTGGCCTAAAGACCNGCGTTCTACCATTTTGTCATGTGAATAGTGGAGAGTCCTCTCCAGAGGGCTGTGTGTTTTGACAAAAGACTCTCCCAAAAGCCCCTATCCAAAGCCAGCAGTTTTCCCGATTCTGTGAGCCAAGCAGGAAAGCAACTGCCAGCAGGGCATCCAGATCACACAGGCTCTACCTGTGGGTCTCTTGTATCCTACAGCCCAATGTCAAAGTGTTCTAGTTCACAGCTTCTTCACAAAGGCCCTCAGAGGAACCTGGCTATGGTAAAGTAGAAGGGTGCCTAACTACTGAGTTTCCACATCACAGCGTTTGTTCCATTATAATGTTATTCAAGGCTAGATTGTGGGCACCGAGAAAGAAAGTCAGCAGAGCCTGAAGCTGAGGTACCCCGAAAGTTCCATCACACCCCAGCAGCTGCTGCAGCATTGGGCTCATGAGCTTGCAACGCTCTCTCCCATTTAGCCCACACGTCTTCCGTGCCTCACTTCATACTATGCTTGGCTTCCAATATGCAAGTTGCAGTGGGAAAGTTTGCATTATTACGGATTGTGCTGGAGCTTGCAGGCCAGGCCTTTGCTGAATTGCTTTGCAGGGCAAATCCAGGTTTGCTTTTAAGAAGTGACTGGAACCTGTGAGGTAACCCAGTGGGTAAAGGCACTTGCTGCCAATCAATCCTGAGTTCAATCTCTGGGGCCCACAGGGTGGAAGGAAAGAACCAACTCCCACAAATTGTCTTATGACCTCTACATGCATACCATGGCATGCAAATTTGCACACACACACACACACACACACACACACACACATACACACGAAATATAAGCATTTTTAAAAAGAAAATAATCTAAATGACCTTTAATAGACTTGATCTAAAATATTAAATTAAAAGGAAAGGAAGTGACTGGTCAGTTTATTTCACTCCAAAATAGTGCTTTGAACTCTCTCAGAAACACTTGGATTTAGCTGCTTCATTTCCATCCAGGAAGAAACTGAAACACTTTTCTTTNAGAGGAGGATTGGGAGATGGGGGAGGATGGAAGGATGGAGGAGGATGGAGGGATGAGGTGGATGGAGGATGGGGAAGATGGAGGGATGGAGGAGGATGGAGGGATGAGGTGAATGGAGGATGGGGAAGATGGAGGGATGGAGGAGGATGGAGGGATGGGTTGGATGGAGGGGTAGGGAAGGTGGAGGGATGGGGAAGATGGAGGGATGGAGGAAGATGGAGGGATGGAGGAGGATGGAGGGATGGGGAAGATGGAGGGATGGAGGGATGGAGGAGGATGGAGGGATGGGGAGGATGGAGGAGGACAGATGAGTTTACCCTTGTGTAAAAGATGCAAATTTATTAAAGAAAAATAAGACAAAAATTGGAAACCTGGTTCCTGAGATCCTAACAGATCTTGCAAACAGATGTACTTGTGGATTTTCTTTCTGGAAGTTGAATTGACAAAAAAATGAGCAGCCTTGGTCTTTTTTNAAGTTGCATAATTGAACTTGCAGCATCAACAGCGCCTGGGAGAGCCTCCAGAAAGGTGGTGTACCGGATGGGGACAACATTCATTGACTTAATGTGTGGCTTCAACTCCAAAATATGAGCTGGTTTTACTTTCCTACAGAAAACATGATCTTGGGGCTGGGAGTCTGGCTCAATTGGTAGGGTGCTTGCCTATCGTGCTAATCCCTATATTCAATCCCCAGCACTACATAGAACCAGGGGTCCGGGCACATTCTTTCAATCTCAGTACTAGGAAGGTGGAGGCAGAAAGATGAGGAGTTCAAGGTTGTCCTCTGCTAAATAGTGAGTTCAAGGCCAGCCTGAACTACTCGAGATCCTATTAAGAAAGAGGAGAGAGAGAAGGAGGGAGGGAGAGAGAGAAGGAGGAAAGGAGGGAGGGAGGAAGGGAGGGAGGGAGGGAGGGAAGCAGACAGGCAATGTTATCTCATTCTGACATCTTCAGGATGAACTTCTCAGCTCTCTTCATGGAAAGGGTCATTTCAATTTATCAGCTGAAAAAAACATTGTACAAATCCTTCGAATGTAATAAACAATATCTTTTGGAGAAATGCTCCAGAATTCATATCAACATTTAATTTTCCCTCTGTGTGTATGTTCAACTACACAAACATGATGTTAAATCATTTAATGCAGAGAATTGACAGCATGGAGAAAACATTTGGATTGACTGTCTGGAGTTGCCATCAGCAGCTTTAATTATGACCCACTGCTCTTAGGTTCTGAAAGAGCCAGAAAATGACATCTGTATGCCAAAATATTCATTAGAATTCCCTTCTTGGTCATTGTTCAGAAAGAAAAGTTCCTTTCTGGCCCCATCTTTGGTATTTTAAGAGGGATCATTAATATGCCAGATTTTTTTTTCAAGGATCTGTCAGAAAACAAGATTGTGTGCATACCTTGTATTTCTCATTAAGAAAACATCTTGGAAGGATCAAATGTCCCTTTNCTCTCACTCTCTTGCCCCCAAAAAAGAATGGTTTTACAGCCATGAAATTAACTGGTCTCCTCTATCCAGGCTTCCTCTTCCAAGCAGGCCTTTCTTGGACAAACTGGGTCTTGTAAGCTTCAGAACTAGACGTCTTAGGGAGCACGGCATGTCTCCAGAGGAACTGCTTAGAAAAGATGGCTGCATTTCTGGGGCTCAGTGATGCTCATCTCTCCCTGAATAAAATATCTTAGAATATTGGGGTTGGGGGTGGGGTGTTACAAATCCTCAAGTCTGGTTCCTTGTATAGAATATCCAAGCTAACNCAGTCTGTGCACTGCTTCAGCTTCCTGCTCAGGGTTGGAGGAAGAACAAGTATGGGCTGGAGAGATGGCTCAGTGGGTAAGAGCATTTGCTGAGCACTTGTGAAGACCTGAGTTCAGACCCCAAGAGCCATGTGAAAAGCCAGTGTGCCTGTGCTGGGGAGTGGGGGGGGAGACAGGACCGTGATAGGGACTTGCTGACTGCCAACATAGCTCTTGTCTCAATGAGAGACCCTGTCTCAAGAGACTAAGGAAGAGACAGACAGAACAAGACACCCAAAGTCTTCCTCTGGCTTCCATATGTGTGCACCAGGCACATGCACCTGCATATATGTGGTCATACAGCACACACACACACACACACACACACACACACACACACGCACGCACCAACACACAAAAGAACAGATGCTTTTTGTTTTAAGTGAGGACATCCTTAGTTGTTACTATTTTTAAAAGTTGCCAGTTAATGAGCATTGACTGTACTGCCAACCAGTTAAAGCTTTCATGCACCTTGTATCATTCATCCTTACAAGCCCAGAAGGTAAATATGATTACCCTGGCTTTTATAGCTAATGAAATAGAGACTGAAGTTAAAGAGATTTGCCCACAATTACAGGGCTGGGAGGAGGGAGAGTCGGTGTGCAAATTCAAGGTTGTCTGACTTCAAAGCCCACGTCCTTTACTGTCCCCTCTACTGCCTGCCAAATGAGAGAAGGCCAGAGTATAAATCAGCCAGGCTATCTTGGACTCTCACATCACTTCAATGTTTCAAATAATGAGGTGAGTGAAGTGAAGAGTCCTCCGCAGTGATAAAGCACAGAGGGATGCCTGTGTCCAAGCAACAGGATCCTAGAGACGCAGCTATTTCCCATTATCAGCTTGTCACGTCCAGCCTGACAGTTTACTCTAGAAGCTTCCCAGCTTTTAACGAGAGTTTGCAGACTCGGTGTTGATAAGTTGTCT
>LZPO01087181.1:314055-326337 GCA_001675575.1 Neotoma lepida | reverse complement strand
CACCAAAGCTTGAAGAAAGTAACTTGTTCTGGGATAAATGAAAGAGAACACAGAGAAGGCAACAGGCATAGAGAAGGCTGTTCTACTAACAGCAGTAACAGAGCAAGATAAAGACTTCAGGAGAAATTTATTACAGATGGCACAGGACAGGCATTAACAAATAAAAGGAGAGTACCCACCATGCTCCTGTCCAGAGTACTCACCATGTTCCTGTCCTCTGGATGGGAATTCTGTATTCCTATCAGATTATGAGGCCCTTGTTAAAAGGCCTGTGTTGTTGAAAAGGTTATTTGCCCTTCCACAGATAGTTACTGTTTGTGAATTAGATACCGAGTACTGTACTAAATCCTGAACACACAGTAATGACTATAAGCTTTTAATCTTGTGAGGTAATCCACCACAAGCAAACTCATAGACCATGCACAGAAATGTATACATTACTATAAATCTCACTAAGTAATCTAAAGAAAAGCAAGAGGGACCTAACACCCCAGATGGAAGGAAGAACATACAGACACAAAGGCCAAGAAGTGAGAATTTTTTAGTTCAGTAGAGAAAATGAAAGGAGGTGAGTTTGTTTGGAATGTTCTAGGGGAGAAAAGAAGAATAAAAACAGGTTAAACGTCAGAGGGGCTGAAGAGATAGCTCAGTGCTTAAAATTCTGTGCTTTTGCAGAGGACCTAGGTTCAGTTCGTAGCCGTCCATGCTAGTTGACAATCTTCTGTAGCTCCTGTTCCAGGGGATCTGACACCTCATGACCTCGTGGGGTACAAGGCCCACATGTGGTATACTCATATTCATGCAGGTAAAACACTCATATCACACATATACACAAAAAATAAAAATAGACAAACCTTTAAAAACAGAGGTCATAAAGCAAGTGTGGTGACACTGGAGATGGGATATTCAGGAGGTCAAGAGTTCAAGGTCACACTGGGCTATATGAAACTGTCCTGAAAACAAAAACAACAAAAAAGAACCACAAGAATCTGAGTACACAGGATGCTTTGGGACACTGAAAATTTTGAACTTAATTCTTGGCTACATAGGAACTATTGAGGGGTGTAGTGGTTGGAATGAAAATGACCCCTCTAGACTCAGATGTTTCAATACTTGGTCCCCGGTTAGTGGAACTTTATATGCATAAAGAAAAGTATGTTTTTTTCTTGTCCTCCTCCTCCTCCTCCTCCTTTACCTCACATATGTGAAGCAAGTGTTCTACTACGAAGCTGCATTCCTAGCTTCTGTACAAAACAGGCACACACAGATGGTCTTTGCACATGATCAAGACCGATGGTAAACCTCACCAAAGCTTGAAGAAAGTAACTTGTTCTGGGATAAATGAAAGAGAACACAGAGAAGGCAACAGGCATAGAGAAGGCTGTTCTACTAACAGCAGAACTTGGGAAAATTAGGTGTGGATTTGTTGAAGGAGCTGTGTCACCGAGGGTGGGCTTTGAGGTTTTAAAAGCCCACACCATTCCCAGTTAGGTCTCTGCTTCATGCTTGTAGATCAGGATGCAACTGGTCTACAACTCCCAGCTACTGCTCTAGTGTCATGCCTGCTTGTCTGTCTGCCCACTTGTCTGTCTGTCTGCCCGCTTGTCTGTCTGCCTGCTTGCCTGCTGCCATGGTCCCCATCAATCGTGGACTCACCCTCTGAAACTAAACTTGAGGTACCTAATCAACTGTTTTTTTCTGTAAGTTGCCTCAGTCATGATAACTTAGCACAGAGATAGAAAAGTAACTAAGAAAATAGGTTTGAAAATAGGAGAGAAATGATTTGATTCACACTTATCTCAAAGGTCCTTTTATCCTGTCAAATTAATAAGATTTCAGAATTAAAAAAAACCCACATTTTACATACAAAAATTTAAAAGATAGTTTTGAGTGTTGGGTATAATGGTACACTCCTGTAATTCTGGCACTCAGGAGGTTGGGGCAGGAGGATTGTGAGCTTGGGCTATATAGTGAGATCACCTCAACAGTAACTGTGACAAAACAACAACTCAAGATTATTTTGAGGTAGGAAGGGGTAGCTCAGTGGTAAAACACGTGCTTAGTATGCACAAGACTCTAGGTCCCATTGTCAGCTCCAAAATAATAACAAAAGAAGAATATCATCTCAACTAATGACTGTGATAGATGGGTTTGAAGGGCAGGAAGGAAAGAAGTATGGTGGTAGTACCCAGGGTAGATTAGAGTACACACGATTTCCTTACCATCTGAACTCTGCCCCCACTCCAGTGTGCACACACGTTCCACCAACACAGCCAGCCTTGTGGAAATGCACCTTGTTCAGGTGCGTGAGACCTGTACTCAGAAGAGTCTGTGTTTGTTTTAATGCTCTCCTGAAGCTCCTTGGCAGTTCTTAACTTTTGAATAGGGGGTCCTTCACTTTCATTTTGCACTGGACTCTGCAAATTATGTAGCCAAGGCCTGTTCACCAAACATGCAATCTAACTAAAAGCAGCCTATAAAACCTNACAGTACCTATTTATACTGTAGTTGCTGCAGTCACGGATACTTCAAATGAATGTCGAGATTCAAAAGTCTAGGACACATTTCATCAGCCATCTCTGAAGTTCTCTTCCCTGTACCCCAAACATAGTTCAAAGTAAAAATAGTGTGCTTGATATACACATTTAATTTTGAGACCGGGTCATTAGCCTGCTTTTTGTCTTTAGGTTATATATATAGGGACTGAGAATGCAGCTCAGTTGCCTTGCATGCTTGAAACCTTGAGTTTGGTACACACCTATAATCCTAACAAGGAGGTGAAGTCAGGAGGATCAGAAGTTTGTCAAGTGCTTGGAAAGTTTGAGGCTAGCCTGGTATACATAAAACCTGATCTTAAAAAAATGTTTTACATATATAGAACCATATTTCACATACATGGAAGCAATGAACAGGGAAACAGGTAAAGAAGGTATTAGAACTACCAAGACAGGAGGTGACGACAATGTGAAGGTGAAGTGGACATGTGGGAAGTAGGAGCAAAAGGACTGAATGACGAATGTCGGGCTGAGAGAAAGACCAGCATCAAGGGTAGCAGCCATTAAGTTTCTTGCTTAGGCAACTGAGTGGTTAGAGATGTGGCAATGGATCAGGGAATTTTCCACCACAGCTCTCANGCTCCTTTGTTATGGGTTGGTAGATGCAATTTGAAGGCTCCCCCACTAACCCCCCTTTGGTCTTGCCTGCAGGACATATGGTCAAATCTGACTTTCATACTGCCTCCCTGAACTGTAGTGGCTAACCACAGGAAGCACTTGAAATGACTGTACAGTTAAACCACTTACCCCACCACAGCCCACTGGAGGAGTACCAGGGTGAGAAATCTTCCTCACTAGTAATCAGATCCATTTTGTCTTCTAAGGCAAGAAAGACTGTCATCTCTCTTGTGTTTGCTTCATCACTGGGCTGTATAGCCTTCTTCCCTTGTGGCTCCCAGACTTCAGCAAAACAAATCTGGACTTGCTTTGTTCTCTCCTTGTTGGTGGAAGATGATGGTAGTTATCTCAGGGGATGGGATGGCCTTCAGCCAACCTCAGCAATCAGGCTGCCTTGTCCGGGCTTATCAGTTTCAGCAGCCTGGCAGTTGTTGGGTGAGAAAGCAAAGTACAGCTTCAGTGGATGCTATGTGTAGATAGAACACATAGTACCTTTAGACATTTACCTTATGACAGGTAAAAACCCCTTTTACAAAACAGCCATTTAAATATCCAGTAGTCTACCTAAGACCTTAATAGAGTAAATATACCTGGGAAGGTAGTGCTTGATTCTAGGTTTGATAAAGTAAAATAAATGAATAAATAAATAAATAAAATAAACAGGGTGGGAATGTAACTTAGTAGAAGGAATAGTGATTACTCTGGGTTTCATTCCTAGCATCAGAAGAAAAATACTGATACTTGCAAATAGAATTTAAATAATATGTATTTAAAAAGTAAATGGGGGCTAGAGAGCTGGTTCAATGGTTAAGAGAACTTGATTCTCATCCAAGGAACTAAGTTCAGTTCCCAGCATCCATGCTGGGTAGCTCATAATGGGTAGCTCACAATTAATTGCCTGTAACTCCAGTTTTGGGGGCTCTGACATTCTTTTCTGGTCATCACAGGCACACACACACACACACACACACACACACACACACACACNNNAGAGAGAGAGAGAGAGAGAGAGAGAATAAACATAGATCTAAAAAAAAAGGTAAAACAAGAACCCTACCACTACAAAGTCAACTAAAAATGGATCAAAGGCCCAAATACAAGAGCTATAATTATGCATTGCTTACACAGAAGTAGATCTTCATGATCTTAAATTCAACAACAGATTCTTAGATATGACACAAAAATCACAGAAAACCAACAAATGTTTGGACTTTAGCAAAGTTAAACACTTGTGAGCCAAAGGACAAGATCAAGAAAATGACATGACAGTCTACAGTATATCTGCAGAGTTTATATGTGATAGGGATCTAGTTCTCAGAGTACACAAACACAACAGAGACAAACAGGGCTGGGCTTGGGGTAGGGCTCAATAGAACAGAGCTTGCTTAGCATGGGGGAAGCCAAGGGTGAGATCCCAGCAGGGTAGGGGGAGGGTGTGGTTAGTAAATGACTTGTATAGTCATTTCTCTGAAGAAAGTTTAGAAATGGCCGACATACACAGGAAAAGATGCTCAACATCATGAGTCATTAAAGAAATATAAATCAAGAGCACAGTGAGACATTCATTTAGCTAGGCCTGGTGGTTAATTCCATGTTGTTAATCCTAGTGTGTGTGTCTGGGGGGAGGGAGGAGCGGTAAGGTAAAGTAGGAGGATCCAGAGGTCAAGGGTAACCTAGGTTACAGATTAGTGAGGTCTCTAGTGAGACTGTGTCTTAAGAGCAACAACAAAGATTAATAATTTATACCTATTGGGCCAGGCCATGGTGGCCCACTCCTTTAATCCCAGCACTTGGGAGGGAGAGGAAGGCAGATTTCTCTTGAGTTTGAGGTCAGCCTGGTCTACAGAATGAGTTCCAGGACAGCCAGAGCTACACAGTGAAACCCTGTCTCAAAAACAAACAGACAGACAAAAACCAAAAAACCAAAAAAAACCAGAACAAAACCCCCAAAACAAACAAAAATAATTCACACCTATTATGATGCCTATACTATTTTTAAAAAAACAGGAAAACAAGTGTTGACAAAGATATAAAGAAGGTAGAATCCTTGTTCAGTACTGGTAGGTAAAATCATTCAGTCACTGTGGTAAACAGTTGGTAGTTCCTCAAAATTAAACAGAGAATTAATATATGTAATTCAGTACTGTCCAATGGTGCCACTCCTAAGGCTACAGCAAAAGCATTGCAAATCCATACTCACATACATGCCATGCATTGTCATGGTGCCAATAACCATAAAGAGAAACACTGCTCCAACCCACCAGTGGATAAGCAAAGCACGATCCATATATACAGTGTAATGTTATTCAACAGTAAGGCAGAATGAAGTACTGATGATCCAGTAAAATACAAAGAAGTGCCAAAGCTACAGCAGAGATCAAACTGGAAAACAGTATACCAAACAAGATTCTCAGACACAAAAACTCACATACTTTATAATTCAAGTTATATGAAATATCCACACTAGGCAAACCCAAAGAGTCAGAAAGCAAGCTGGTTACTGCCAGGGCTTACAGGGGGAAATGGGAGTGTGTGTTTAATGAATCTGAGTGAAGAAAATGTTTTGAAACAAGACAGATGTGGTCATTGTTCAACAGTGAGATATATTAAATGCCACTGAAGAGTACATTTAATTTTATGATATAACTTTTATCCCAATTATAAAAAGATTTTTATTTCATGTGTATGGATGTTGCATGTTCGTATGTCCCATATGTGCCTGTTGCTGGAGGTCAGAAGACGGTGTTGGATCCCATGCAACTAACTGGTTGTGGACTGTTGTGTGGATGCTGGGAAGAGTAGCTCTCAGCCACCTCCCCAGTCAGTCCCTGATCCCAAATTCCAAAAAGGTTAAACTGGGGGGGAAAAAAAACCACAATTGTTTTCAAAATCACACTAAGACAGAGTCATGTGGTGTCCTTCTCCTACCCGGTAGCTTCAGAGAACACAATGAGGGCAGTTACTGGACAACTCTGACATAATAAGGAAGGACTTTCTAACATGGCTGTTCACCAGTGGAATAGGCTGTCTCTAGAGGAAGTGACATTACTTTTTACTGAAAAAATGGAGGAAGAGCTCCCAGGGAAGTCACTGGGAAATTTTCTCTATGAGGTATGGTGGGTGGTTTTGTTTGCTTTAATTATTTTGAAAACCAACTTACTTTTCATCACTGTAGTTATGCTGACTGACAAGTAGCCGTTTACAAAGGAGGTCCTGGGTTAAAATATCCCTTCAGTTTCAATTCTTCTAGCATAACCCAACCCTCTCAGGCATGTGCTGAAAGTCTGGCCTTTTGCTGGGGATATAGTTTAATGGTACAAGGTTTGCCTAGCATGTATGAGGCCCTAAGTTCCTGGCAAGGAAGTGGGAAGGAGAATGCTGGCCCAGAAAAGAGAACTAATCAATCAGAGCAGCTGAGACGGTGACCCTTTGGACTCTGAGTTCACAGCTCGTCACTTAGCTTTCTGCTAGTCTTTGGCAGAGGGTGATGCACTAAGCATGTTAGCATCTACTATCTACAATACATTAAGGATCAAACCCTCAGTGAATGATGACCTCACGAAGATCATTTCCAAACCCCAGGTTCCGAAAACTTCAGTCTTAATTCGCATACATATTCTACTACTAAAATTTCATGATCATTAAAAAGTGGGAAAGTAATCTCATCCAAGCGCCGTGACAGCCAAATTCGAAAATATCAGTAGGGGATATTTTTTTAAAAACCCAATCGATTTGGATAATCTCTAGACTGGACTCAGAGCTCTACGAATTCATTCTGTTGCTTGTTTGCAGTAGAGTCAATTGGAAGTTAACACCTGCTTCAGCTACTAGAACCCTGAGACCCGCTGCAAGTCAGTGAAAGTCAGGCGGGCGGGGCTCCCCGGGGAGAGACCGGCCCAGTTCAGGAGGATCCCGGGGATGCCCTGTTCCTAGGTGGAATAAAACTCCCTCAGGCGCTCAGAGGAAAGCCCAAGCTGACCGCCCCCGGCCCAGGCAGCCCTGAAACCATAGGCGCCTCTGAGGATTGCGCAAGTCTTTTCCTCCCCCGCCTGCTCGGTGGCATGTTTCTAAAATTCCCATCTGCACAACATAAACAGGAAACGTGCCGCAAAAGTCTTGGCTGTGCAAATTCCAAGCTTCCAGCGAGGGCGGGAGAATCTCCTCCGTGCTGCCCGTGGTAGCAAGCAGCAAAGAAAAAAAAAAAGAAAAAAGAGCAAAGTTTGCAAGTGACCCCGCGCCCCTCCATTTGCTTTCCCCCAACTGCAAAAGGGAGAGAGAAGGCGGAAGGAAGGACCCCAGCTCCAGGAAAATAAAGACTAGGGGAGGGGGGCGTTGAGGCAGCAGCCCGGCTCTAAAGCGCGCGACCTTGGTGGCGGCGCGTGGCCAGGCCGCGCCCGACCGCCCACTTCCCGAGCCGCGTGGCCGAGCGGCCTCGGAGCGCCGCGTGGGCTCGCGAACGCCGGGAACCGGGTCGCCGAGCCCTCTCGGGTGGGGCGGGGGAGGGGCGGGCGCGAGGCGCGGCGCAGGCGCAGTGCGCGCCTCGGTTGTCAAACATGGCTGCAGCGCCGCTGCTACCGCTACAGCCGCTGAAGGGAAAATGCTGAGCTCGCCCGGGCCGGGTGGGCGGCGGCGGCGAGGGCGGCGACGGGAACCCGCTTCCCGGGCGCGGCGGCGGCGGTCATGGCTCGGCTGGCCGACTACTTCATTGTGGTAGGCTACGACCACGAGAAGCCAGGTAAGGGTGTGGGGCGGGCGCCGCCCCCGGGCTTCGCCTCCGCCCCCGGCAGCCGTCCAGTGGGCTCGGCGGGGCCGGGCGTCGTGGCCGGGAGGCGGGGAGCGGGAGGGCCGGGTCCTGCGGTGCAGGAGCGGTGGGTCGACTAGTGTCGGGCCTTCGCTGCGCGGTCGAGCCTAGCTGGCGGTGGGCGTGTGTGAGGGAACGGCGGGACGGCGGTCGCGGGGCTAGGCCGTGGCGGGGCGGCCGGGGGCTGCGGCGCTGGGCCGGTGGAGAGCCTGCCCCGCGCGCCGGCACGCTCTTCTGTGCAGGCTGCTGGCACCCGGGACCGCGCCCTCGTGCCGGCGGGGTTGGGAAGGCGGGAGCACACTGTGCGGAGTTCCTAGGAATACACTTGTGCCCTGCATCCTGAGTACGAGTGACGCTGGGGGCAGTCCTCCCGGAAAGGAAGTGCAGAGAGTCCAATGCTGCCTCCCGCCTGCCCTCTGGGNGGCCTTGGACATCCCGGCCGAACGCCGGGTACTTGCAAGGGCCAAAGGATCCGTGCACTTGGAAACATTTCTAGGAAATTCTTTCAGGACGTATGTGCCGGCGTTCCANAACGAAATGATTCTCTTAAGTCAAGATAGCCACCGCTGCAGGTGCTCTCACTTAGCGTTCATGTGTTTTGATTGTTCTCTTTATTCGTCAGAGAATTCTTCACAAGGGACAATTTGGCAGATGCATTGCTTTTTATGCTTTGATTGATGGACTTGCACAACCAGGAGTATACAGGGTTCACGCACGTTTATTTTTATGTTTGTATCTCTTTGTGTTGCTATATTTAGATAAGCGGGATNTAATAACTAGGTGAGCTGGGGAAGCTCTTTTCTTTCAGGGTAATCCCAGTCTCAAACTTGAAAGGAAGTTTAGGTACCAGCTCTCCAGCCTCTTCCTTGTCCCAGGAGGTGCTTTGTCGATGGCTAGTTGTTGATAGCACCAGCGTACCATTGTTCTACCCCACCTCTTTTCTATTATGCATCCCTAAGAGTTTATGTCAGAGAAGGGGTCCTTCACATCTTTGGTTTCTCACTACTACCTGATTGCGGTCACTTTAGAGAACCGCTTGCTGGTAGGTGAGATGCCTCAGCCGATTAAAGCTTTTGCTGGGCAAGCCTGGAGTCCTGAGTTCGATCCCTGAAGTCATGAAAAGGTGGAAGGCAAGAACTGATTGCACAGAGTTGTCTTCTGAAGACTTGCATGCCCTCCCCCTGCCCCTTCATAAACACACACACACACACACACACACCACTAAATAAAAAGAAGGCATTGGGTTGTATTTAGAGAATCTTCTGGCTGCTCCAAAATGTCACGTCATTTCTTTGTACTTTTTCAGTCTCTTACCAAGATGACATAGTCTGTTATCCAGATTGACAGCGTGGAGACTCTTACAAGTGTTTTTAACCTTGTTCAGTTTTTAGTTACATTGTTCTTTTCCCCACAACAATTTTATTTTATTTTGGTTTTTTGAGACAGAGTCTTTTTACAGAGCCCTGGCTATCCAGGAGCTCCCTATGTGGACCAGTCTGGTTTTGAGCTCACAGAGATCCACTTGCCTCTGCCTCTAGAGTACTGAAATTAAAGGCTGTGCCCAGCCCCCCACCCAGCAATTTTGAAACAGTAACAAACTTGGGGGAAAAAAAGCAAATATGGTACACAGTTGTTGGTGTTTTATTTTTTTGAACATTTTTGAGAGGAAGCTGCTGACCTTTTGCCCTGTCACTCAGAAAGGTTTAGTGTGAATTTTATATAAAGAACATTGTCCTACATAATGACAGTGCAGTATTCAAAACAGGACATTCACACTGACTCAGTATTCCACTTAGCCTGGGTTTTGTTGATTATGCTGTTAATCACATCGCTGGCAAAGGAGTCAATACAGTTAGGTTTGCACTGTTTCATTGTCTCTTTAGTCTCCCTCTTTCAGCATGGAACAGTTCCCTCATNTTTCTTTTTCTTGATCTTGTCACTTTTGAAGATTACAGGTCAGTTATTTTTGCAGCTCAACTTGAATGTCCCTCAGCTTGAAACCTCTGTGCTCTCATAGTTGATACATTCACTAGGGCAAGTGTCTTTTCATTGGTACATACTTTTACTTTGATTACTTGTAATCAGTGTCTGCCAGGCTTTTCTCTTCTTAAACATAATTTTTAATTGATTCTTTGGGAAATTCATATCATGCACCCCAATCTCGCTCATTTCCCAGTCCCTCCTTATCAGCCCCTCACCCCTGTAGCGTCTCCCCAAAAGAAAATGAAAAAATATTAATTAAAAACAAAACAAAAGAAAGCCCCACTTCAATCCTCCATCTTTCCTGCCTCTCCAACACCTCTCCATTTGTCTTAGTGGCGTTAGGAGCTGCAGTGTGTCACACAGTGACCCTTTTGTCCCTTCAGCTTCGTTGCAGTGAGTTGTTGGTCTGGCTCAAGGCCCCTGGCTTCTGGTACACCATCAATACTGGACCCTCACGGAAGCACCTCTCGTATATCCTGCTGTCGCCCCAAGTCATTGGAGATNCTGTGGCTATGGTTCCACAGGACCAGTCCCTTCACACACTGGCAGGTCACAGATGGAGTAGATCTTGGGATGGGCCAACTCAAAGCCCTGGATGTGGGTCTGGGTGGTAGCTGATTTGGTCAGTAGAGGCTACTGGGACCACCCCCTCAGGCAAGGGGCGGAGCCAGCTCTTATACACCCATGCTATTGGGGCCAGCTCTCCCATGCCTGTGGTGAGGGGCGGGCGCTCTTCTGCTGTGGCCAGAGAGGGCCTGCTCTCCCAGGTCCATCTGCTGGGCTTTTCTACTACAGAGTTAATCCTTCTTTTCAAGGAGTACCTTGAAATTAGGTGTCTTGGTCCTCATCAGGATTTTTAATGGATTTGTCATGTACTTACATCAAATGGATTTATGATTTATGTGTCTTTTGTAGTGGATTGAACTGCTATTGTTTGTTTTAGTCTGTGGGGGGTTATTATAACGAAGTGTACTATAAATTGGATGATTTATAAACAAAGGCTTTACTTTTCACAGTTGTAAAGGCTAGAAAGTATAAAATTAAAGTGCCAACAAATATGAGGTCTAGTCAGAGGCATGNGTGTACACAGTCATGCTCTCACTTTAACCTCAATGGCCTAAAGGTCCACATGAGCTTTAGAGGACCTCTTTAATACGGGAATGAACCTACTTATGAGGACTCCAACCCCATGACCTGAGTACTTCCCAAAGATCCCATCTAGTTCTGTTACTTTGGGTGTTAGGACTTCAACATAGGAATTTTGGGAGGACACAGATACTCAGACCATTTATTTTGATGTTTAAATTGTTTTGCCTTTTGACCAATGAGTGCTCATGTATTTGGCTTCTGTGTCCTTTCTGTGTCCCCATCATTCTTTGAGCATCATTACTTTTTGACACACATATTCCTGGCATACATGCACACACATTTCCTCTTTTTTTGNGGTGCTAAGACTTTGACATGGGGCCACCTACATGCTAAGCAAGTGCTCTGTCACTGAGTTACATTCTTAGCTCTCCTGGCTTATTCTGCACTTCCTTGTCTTGGCCCTGGAATCAACTATGGCTTATTCTGCACTTCCTTGTCTTGGCCCTGGAATCAACTATTTTCTCTGGGGACCCCTGCTTTCTCCTAGGGGAGCCTAATTTCTCAGTGATAACATTTTTATTACTGTTGGGTTATAACTATTCCTAGGTCCTCTTCACGATTTGAACTGGAGGATATATTTATGTATATATACACACATATCTATATTTCTGTCTCTATACATTGAAAACTGTGAACTCACTCCAGTACCTCTGACTTCAACCTAACAATCCAGCATTTTCCTTTCTCATGTTGTAATGGTCTTCTCAAACAGTGAGAAATCGGGATGCGTTATCCTTCACACACACACACACACCCCTTGTTTGGTTTTTGTTGTTGTTTATAACCACTCCTTTCCTCTCCATGCTGAGGCTATTTCTTCATTCTATACCCTCCTCCCTCCCCTCCCTGTTGGATCTAAGAGCCTATATCAGGATGCCACAACACAGGGTCTCCCCTACTTGCTTGTGCTCTGACTCCTTATGTTGGCTTCTCCCATCCGTAGACACCCTTCTCATTCTGCTCAGGCTCTGACCTCCCACTCAGGGTTGCCCTCCAGTGAAGGCAACCGCCTCACTCTCACTCCCTTTGCACCTTAATGCTCCAGGCCAGTTTGTACTCCTGCTTAGACCTGGGGGCTCTGACACAATGTGTTTGGCTTTGGCTGTTCTTTTGTTTGTTTGTTTTTGTTGCTGATTTTTTTTCTTTCTTTCTTTCTTTCTTTCTTTCTTTCTTTCT
>LZPO01087181.1:256245-266264 GCA_001675575.1 Neotoma lepida | reverse complement strand
TTTGAATATAGTTTTTCTTATATTATTTATAACTTTTTTATTTTAGACAAAAAGGGGAAATGTGGTGACATTTTTTTTGTGCTCTAACAAATAAAACTTGCCTGGTGATCCGAGTGTGGAGCTAACCACTAGTTAACCATAGACGCCAGGCAGTGGTGGCATACACCCATCCCAGCACTTGGGATCTCATGCCTTTGATCCCAGTAATTGGAGACAGGAAGTGATATGGCTGGGCGGAGAGAGGACTATAAAGCAGGAGGAGACAGGATCTCCTCCCCTTTTCAGGCTGAGGAGTTGGAAAGGTAAGAGGTGGCTGTGGCTTGCTCCTTTGTCTCTCTGATCTTTCAGCATTTACCCTGATATCTGGCTCTGGGTTGTTATTATTTAGACCAGTTAGGATTTGTGCTACATCTGGAGTCATTTACTAAAGTTATACAAGGCATAAAAGAAACCTTCACTGATTTCTTACAAAGCTTGACTTCAGCAGTAAATAGAATGATATCAAATTCAGAAGCTAGACAAATAATAATTGAATCTCTGGCTTTTGAAAATGGTAATGCACAATGCAAAAGGGTAGTTAGACCATTAAAGGCAAGATCAGCACCCTTAGAGGAATGGATCTGAGATACAGTCAGTGTTGAATCTCATAACCATGATGATGCTTGGATAAGAGAGGTGATTTCCAGAGATTTGAAGGAAAATGGAAATGTCAGGTGTTTCAATTGCAGTAAACAGGGATTGTAAGATTGTAAACAGGGCATTCCTAGAAACAATGTTTATTCTAAGAATAATCCCAACAGAACTCCCCTCCCTTCTAGATTATACAGAAGGTGTGGCAAAGGCAAGTTTGGGACTAATGAATGTAGATCAACAAGGGACAGTCGAGGTAATCATTTGCCTTTGCCATTAGGAAATGCTCTGAGGGGCCTCTCACAGGCCCCCCCATGTCAAATTCCGTTCAGTCCTTTCCTGTCATTGTGGAGGAAACTCCTTCCTAGAGCAATTAAAGAACCTAATGCCTATTGTAAGAAAGCATACTGTTCTGGATGATAGAAAAGCTATTGAAGAGAGGATAAAAACTTCAGGAGAAACCATAAAGCAAAGTTGATAAAGGTTTGATTTGAACAAGGAGACTTCTTAATTAAAAGAGATGATAGTTCATCAACCATTGTGACCATTCAATTTAAATTAACTTTGAGACTAACAAATGTTTTTCATTTGATCAGATATAACTTGTCAAAAGGGAACCTCCCCAAAGTTAGGGTTGGGGCAGTTTTTTTTTTTTTTTTTTTCAGAAGAATAAAGTCATCCAACTAAGAAATCTGAAGATCACTGGACAAATGAGACATGTGAAAAAAAGGACAAATCCTCCAGACAAATGTCCCAAGAAAAAGACTAAATTGGCCTATTGGTATATCACATCTCCAACAGGATAAAATTTCATAAATCTTCCCAAATGTTTGTTTCTGCTTTTCTCTACAGAAATATAATGCAAATAGTCTTTTTGTAGTCCCAGATTAATTGAAAATTAAAGCTGGCTTTGGAATTGGAGTGTGGTTCTCTCCTTCTCTAAACCCAAGCATGCTTGTTAAAGTAAAATCCAAAATCTGTCTCATGCAGAAGAGCCACCTGATATGGGACAGAAGAAAACAAAATTTAGGGACTATTCTATTGCTACTAATCTCATAATTCTTTGGTTTTATTTTAACTCTTTAAAGCTTTTTTTAAAGTATAAATATTATCCCAAAACTTACATATATGTACTTTAAACTTTTTGTCATGATATTAATAGTCATATAGAGTACTAACTAATTCTAGAAAAAGGCTTCATCTAGCTTCCTATACATGATTTTGGGTTTCAATCTCTATTAGGTAACTAGGAATTAAGTTTGTGTACTCTAGATATACAAAACAAATATTCATCCTTTAACCTGTTCAAGATCTGCTGTATATGACATTTAATATGTTTAAGTTTTCTGCAATGTACCATGACTATGCCTAACAGCGACATTTGAAGTCTCCAATAGGATGATAGGGCCCCACAATGATGATTCCACCAGGACCATGATAACACCACTAAGCTGAAAAACATCGCCTAAAGAATGACTTTGGACTACAAGCTACTCAGGATAATTTCTAGGTAGCTAGCTGAGATGATCCAGCCTCACAGACTACTTTAACCAGGACTTAAAACAAGCCCTGCACTTTCCTATTACACAGAGACTGGATGACAAATGATACAGCTACCTCTCCCAGGATTTGACAATTAATACAAATTTTTCTTTTCAGGACCCCCAAAGATGCCATCACCCCCAGACAGCAGGAAATAATTTTAAGAACATGAAGCCCACATTCCCAAGAGGTGGGATGGGTGGTTTTTGGTCTTTCAATGGATTATGGATATTTGTCATTGTTTAGGGTGGTTGGTTATAAGTCGTTACTGGTAATGGTTAAAAAAAAGCTGAACAAAGGAGATTAGATATCAAGGTTCTTGTTTTAAAAAAAAAAGAAAAAAAAGAGGATAGAGAAATGATAGGATAAAAGAGTAGATTATTGAATCTACTCTGAAAAATAAAAAGGGGAATATAGATATGATAGGAAAAAAGTAGATTATTGAATCTATTTTTAAAAAGCAACTACTTGTTTTAAATATTTTACATGGATAGGGATCTTTGTATATTCGTACAAATTTGCGATTATTTTTGTTAGAACATACTGTACATACATTTCTACTCTTGTTCAAGGTATTGTACCTATACAATTCATTTAACAATGTAATGCAAATTTCTAATCCTTGAAAGTTATTATTACAAACTAATTAGATATAAAGAAATACAAGTTAGCAACTAGTCATTACAATCAAACTTGTAGTCATGTTAGGTATGTTTTCAAGGTCAAACAAAGATATATTTTAGTAGACAGGTCATCTTCAAACACTTCAGAGATCTACAGAATATGGCATTTAAGATGTTTTAATAACAGGTTCTTTTTTTATGACAATGGGACATGTCTGCTGGCAGCACCAGTATACTTCAGAGAAGATGATGGGAATCAGAGTTTACTTTCTTTGTGGCAAAAGTTAGCCTCTGGGCAAGAAAATGCCCTTGCCTCAACTGCTGACAGTATGCTGTCCAAATGGGACAAGCAGGACACAAAAGAAAGGACTGCTGATCTTTGCCAAGACAAGGTAGAACAGCCCTTCAGAAAATCCTCCTTCACTGATAAGTCTGTCAGATATTTTAAGCCTGTAGGCTGAAGATATGCCCCAGTGTTGCAAAGGAAGCTTGGGTGACTGTCCAGGCACCCAGCTGTTTCTGTCATTTCTCACATTTTTTGGAAGTTACTTGTTTGCACTTCTTGCTTACTCAAGTAATATTTTTTCCTTCTCAGGTCTCTGATGAAGTTGAAGACTTTATAGCTATAATTTTCCTTGTTACCAAATTTGGAAAAGAAATTCACTAAAGAGGTGTAAAGTGTCTAAGCTTGAGAGACATTAAAAGATAATTTTGGTAATGCAAGTTAGAATAGAAAGTGAATTAGGTACAACCTTTTGGATTCACCAAGACAGGATAGATATGGAGTATTTTCTCTGAATTTGTCAGTTCTTAATGGACTAGACATTGTTGATTTATTTATTGCCTGTATATATTCTATATAGTTATTGAACTTATTGTATATAGTTTTTCTTATTTTAGTTATAACTTCTTTTTATTTTAGACAAAAAAGGGGGAAATGTGGTGATATTTTGTTTGTGCTCTAACAAATAAAGCTTTCCTGGAGATCAGAGTGTGGAGCTAACCCCTAGTTAACCATAGCCAGGCAGTGGTGGTACACACCTTTAATCCCAGTACTTGGGATCTCATGCCTTTGATCCCATTAAAGGAGGCACATGTTTTTAATCCCAGCTCTAGGGAGGTAGAGACAGGAAATGATATGGCTGAGCAGAGAGAGGAATGTAAAGCGGGAGGAGACAGGGGACCTCCCTTTCAGGCTGAGGAGTTGACAAGGTAAGAGGTGGCTGTGGCTTGCTCCTTTGTCTCTGATCTTTCAGCATTTATTTANATACCTGGCTCCAGTTTTTATTATTAAGACCAATTAGGATTTGTGCTACAGTGGAACTGACATTAGGAATGTATTATGACATTTTAAACTTGATGTTTTTCTTGTGGGGGAAAATAGTCTCATGCTAATATTGATGATGTATTTATTTATTTATTTTTTCCTCTTTATTTTTATTTATTCTATATGCCTTTTACATCATGTATCTTGATCCCATTCATTTCCCTGTCCCTTCACACCCCTGCACTCCCTCCAATAAAAAAAAAATTAAGAGAAGAAAGGGAAAAAATTAATGCTCTCATCATGGAAGCTGCAGTATAACACAGTGAGTCACTCAGTAAACACCTTTGTCCTTGTATCTTTACTTGAAAGTGTTCACTGCAAAGAGTCATTTGGTCTAGTTCAGGTCCTCTGGTTTCTATTACACTGTTGATGCTGGGCCCTCACTAGGCCTCTTCTTGGATATCCTGTTGTTGCCCTGTGTTGTGGAGATCCTGTAGTTTTGGGTCTGCAGGTCAGGTTCCCTCACATGCTCCAGCAGATCGTAGATGGGGTGGATGTTGGTGTGGGTCAAGTCATAATCCTGGTTCTGGGCTTGGACAGACTGCAGGGTTTGTCTGCTGGCCAGTTCTCCTGTCCTCACCATGAGGGTGAACTCTCCAGCATTTCCCTAGCTAATTCACCTCTTACAGCAATAAGNAAGGGATAGGGCCAGTTCTCTTGCTTTCACACCCTCAGGGTCTGTTCTCCCCTACACCGACACCATCAGGGCCAGCTCTATTGTGTTACCCCTTTGAGGTACAGGAGCCACTCTCCCAAGTGCTGCAGCTAGTGAGGGCCAGGTACAGCTCTCCAGCTCTTAGGACCCTATGGCCAGCTCTTCCACCTGTTTCAGGTGTTGATGGGCAGGGGGTTGGGGGTGAGGGCATCTCTCCTCCACCCATGCTGCCACATGTCAGATGGGTAATGGGGACAGCTCACTTTTGCTCACAACCTCGTGGCTGGGTCACTCTTACCTCCAAATACCTGGTCAGCTCTGCTGTGCTGTCTAGGCNAGCAGCAGAGCCCACTTTCCTGAGTGCTGCAGCTGGTAAGAGGGAGGGTCAGCTCTCTCTTCTGTTGCAGTGGCAAAGGGTAAGGGAGGCATCTCTTCCCCACCCACATCACTGCATGACAGATGAGTAGTCAGGGCAGCTCTCCCATGCTTACAACTTCAGGAATGGCTTACCTACACCTTTGCCAACAGGGTTGGCTCTATTATATTACCCTAGTGAGGTGCAGGGCCTGCTCTCCCAAGTGCTGCAGCTGGTGGGGGGCAGGGACAGCTCTCCTACTCTTTTTTTATTATTATTAATTTTTATTATCTACTTTACATACCACAGTTTCCCCTCCCTCTTCTCTTCCTGTTCCCTCCCCTCACCTCCTGTCTAACTCCTCATCCACTACTCAGAAAGGATACGGCTTCCCATGGGAATCAAGAAAGCATGGCATATCAAGTTGAGGCAGGACCAAGCTCCTCACCCTGCATCAAGGCTGAGCAAGGCATCCCACCATAGGGAATAAGTTCCAAAAAGCTAGCTCATGTGCCAGGGACAGATCTTGGTCCCAATCCAAGGGCCCCACCAACAGGTCAAGCTATAGAACTGTCACCCACATGCAGAGAGCCTAGGTTGGTCCTGTGCAGGCTCCCTAGCTGTTGGTCTAGAGCTCATGAACTCTAAAGAGCTCGGATCAGCTGTCTCTGTGGGTTTCCCTGTCAAAATCTTGAACCCCCTTTCTTATATAATTCGTCCTTCCTCTCTTCAACTGGATTCCTGGAGCTCAGTCCAGTGCTTGGCTGGGGATCTCTGTATCTGCTTCCATCAATTACTGGATGAAGGTTCTATGATAACAATTAGGGTAGTCTCCAATCTCATTACAGGGTAAGGTCAGTTCAGACACCGTCTCCACTATTGCTAGGAGTCTTAGCTGGGGTCATCCTTGTAGATTCCTGGGAGTTTCCCTGGCACCAGATTTCTCCCTAACCCCATAATGGCTCCCTCTATCAAGATATCTCTTTCATTGCTCTCCTTGTCTGTCCCTCCCCCAACTCAACCATCCCAATTCCTCATGTTTCCATCCTCCATTCCCTTCCTTCTACCCCCACCCCCACCCCCAGCTCCTAGTTTACCTAGAAGATCTCATCTATTTCCCCTTCCCAGGTAATCCATGAGTCCCTCTTAGAGTCCTCCTTGTTACCTAGTTTCTCTAGGGCTGTGGATTGTAGCCTGGTTATCCTTTGCTTTACATCTAATACCCATTTATGAATCAGTACATACCATGTTTGTCTTTCTGGGTCTGGGTTACCTCACTCAGGATGATTTTTTCTAGTTCATAATTTACCTTCAGATTTCATGATGTCATTGTTTTTTTACCACTGAGTAATACTCCATTCTGTAAATTTACCACATTTTCTTTATCCATTCTGTAGCTGAGAGGCATCTAGGTTGTTTCCAGGTTCTGGCTATTACGAATAATGCTGCTATGAACATAGTTGAGCATGTATCTTTGCGGTATGATTGAACATCCTTTGGGTATATGCCCAAGAGTGGTATCGCTGGGTCTTGAGGAAGATTCATTCCCAATTTTCTGAGAAATCTCCATACTAATTTCCAGAGTGGCTGTACAAGTTTGCACTCCCACCAGCAGTAGAGGAATATTCCCCTTTACTCCACATCCTCTCCAACATAGGCTGTCATTAGCGTTTTTGATCTTAGTCATTCTGACAGGTGTAAGATGGTATCTCAGAGTTGCTTTGATTTGCATTTCCGTGATGACTAAGGATGTTGAACAATTCTTTAAGTGTATCTTGGCCATTTGAGATTCTTCTGTTGAGAATTCTCTGTTTAGATCAGTACCCCATTCTTTAATTGGATTATTTGGTATTTTGTTGTCTAGCTTCTTGAGTTCTTTATATACTTTGGAGATCAGCCCTCTGTCAGATGTGGGGTTGGTGAAGATCTTTTCCCATTCTGTAGGCTGATGTTTTGTCTTATTGACCATGTCCTTTACCTTACAGAAGCTCTTCAGTTTCAGGAGGTCCCATTTATTAATTGTTGATCTCAGTGTCTGTGCTAACTGGTCATTCAGGAAGTTGTCTTCTGTGCCAATGCATTCAAGGCTACTTCCTACTTTCTCTTCTATCAGGTTCAGTGTAATTGGATCTATGTTGAGGTCTTTGATCCACTTGGACTTGAGTTTTGTGCATCATGATAGATGTGGATCTATTTGCATTCTTCTACGTGTCGACATCCNGTTATGCCAGCATCATTTGTTGAAGATACTTTCTGTTTTCCGTTGTACAATTTGGGCTTCTTTGTCAAAAATCAGGTGTTCATAGGTGTGTGGATTTATGTCAGGGTCTCAATTTGATTCCATTGATTCACGTATCTGTTTTTAATGCCAATACCAAGCTATTTTTATTATTATAGCTCCATAGTAGTACTTGAAGTCAGGAATGGTGATGCCTCTGGATGTTTTAGCTATCCTGGGTTTTTTGATTTTCTGTAAGAAATTGAGTATTGTTCTTTCCAAGTCTGTGAAGAATGAGTTGGGATTTTGATGGAGATTGCATTGAATCTGTAGTTTGCTTTTGATAAGATTGCCATTTTTATATGTTAATCCTACCTATCCAAGAGCATTGGAGAGCTTTTCATTTTCTGATATCTTCTTCAATTTCTTTCTTCAAAGACTTAAAGTTCTTGTCGTACAGGTCTTTCATTTGTTTGGTTAGAGTTACCCCAAGATATTTTATATTATTTGTGGCTATTGTAAAGGTTGTTGTTTCTCTGATTTCTTTCTCAGCCCATTTATCATTTGTGTATAGGAGGACTACTGATTTTTTTTTTAGGTAATCTTGTATCCTGCCACATTACTGAAGGAGTTTATCAGCTGTAGGAGTTCCCTGGTAGAATTTTTGGGGTCACTTATCATATCCTCTGCAAATAGTGATAGTTTGACTTCTTCCTTTCCAATTTGTATTCCCTTGATCTCCTTTTGTTGTCTTACTGCTCTAGATAGAACTTTGAGTACTATATTGAATAGATATGGAGAGAGTGGACAGCCTTATCTTGTTCCTGATTTTAGTGGAATCGTTTTGAGTTTCTCTCCATTTAATTTGAAATTGGCTGTCACCTTGATGTATATTGCTTTTATTATGGTTAGGAATGTTCCTTGTATCCATGATCTCTCTAAGACCTTTATCATGAAGGGGTGTTAGATTTTGTCAAAGGCTTTTTCAGCATCTAGTGAGATGATCATGTGGTTTTTTCCCCCCCAGTTTGTTTATATGGTGGATTACATTGACAGAGTTTCCTATGTTGAACCACCCCTGCATCTTTAGGATGGAGTCTACTTGATCATAGTGGATCATTTTTTTTTTTTTGATGTGTTCTTGGATTCAGTTTCCCAATATTTTATTGAATATTTTTGCATCAATGTTCATGAGGGAGATTGGTCTGTAATTCTCTTTCTTTGTTGCATCTTTCTTTGGCTTCGGTATCAGGGTAACTGTAGCCTCATAAAAAGAGTTTGGCAATGTTCCTTCTGTTTCTATTTTGTGGAACAATTTCAGGAGTATTGGTATTAGCTCTTCTTTGAAGTTCTGGTAGAATTCTGCATTGAAACCATCTGGCCCTGGGGTTTTTTTGGTTGGGAGACTTTTAATGACTGCTTCTATTTCCTTAGTGGNTATAGGTCTATTTAAATTGTTTATTTGGTCTTGATTTAATTTTAGTATGTGGTACCTATCCAGAAAATTGTCCATTTCTTTTAGATTTTTCCAATTTTGCAGAATATAGGTTTTTGAAGTTTGACCTAATGATTTTTTGGATTTCCTGTGTCTGTTGGTACATCCCCCTTTTCATTTCTGATTTTGTTCATTTGGATATTTTCTCTCTGCCTTTTGGTTAGTTTGGATAGGGTTTGTCTTTCTTGTTGATTTTCTCAGAGAACCAACTCTGTTTCATTGATTTTTTTTTATTATTCTCTTTGTTTCTATTTTATTGATTTCAGCCCTCAATTTGATTATTTCCTGGCATCTATTCCTCCTCGGTGAGTTTGCTTCCTTTTCTTCTAGAGCTTTCAGGTGTGCTGTTAAGTCGATAGTGTGAGATTTCTCCAACTTCTTTATGTGGGCATTTAGTGCTATGAACTTTCCTCTTAGCATTGTTTTCATAGTGTCCCATAAGTTTGGGTATGTTGTGCATTAATTTTCATTGAATTCTAGGAAGTATTTAATTTCTTTATTTCTTCCTTGACCCAGTGATGATTCAATTAGCGTTGTTCAGTTTCCATGAGTTTGTAGGCTTTCTGTAATTTGTGTTGTTGTTGAATTCTAACTTTAAGCCATGGTGATCCAATAAGATACATGAGGTTATTCCATTTTTTTTTTTTGTATCTGTTGAGATTTGCTTTGTGACAGAGTATGTGGTCAAATTTAGAAAAGGTTCCATGGGGTGCTGAGAAAAAGCTATATTCTTTTGTGTTTAGGTCAAATGTTCTATAGATGTCAGGTCCATTTGAGTCATAATGTCTGTTAGTTCTATTATTTCTCTGTTAAGTTTCTGGTGAGAATGAGATGTTGAAGTCTACCACTATTAGTATGTAGGGTTTGATGTGTGATTTAAGCTTTAGTAATGTTTCTTTTACAAGTGTGGGTGCCCTTGTATTTGAGGCATAAAAGTTCAAAATTGAGATTTCATCTTGATGGATTTTTCCTGTGATAAATAGGAAATGTCCTTTTCTATGTCTTTTGATTAATTTTGTTTGAAGTCTATTTTGTTAGATATTAGGATAGCTATACCAGCTTGTTTTTTAGGTCCATTTGATTGGGAATTTTTTTTTTCCCAACCCTTTACTCTGAGAGTAATGTCTGTCTTTGATGTTGAGGTGTGTTTCTTGTATGCAGCAGAAGGATCGGT
>LZPO01087181.1:243450-253624 GCA_001675575.1 Neotoma lepida | reverse complement strand
AACAGGGATATAATTTGAGTTTTATAAAAATGTTTACTAGGATCTGTGACATGAGTTGAAGTGTTTGCAGTTGAAAGAAAACATTTAAGGACTGGGGAGTATAGTAGAAGGAATAGGAGGCAANTTTTGTTTTGTATACAGGGTCTCGCTGTGTAACTCTGTCTGGCCTAAACTTACTCTGTAGACCAGGCTGGCTTGTGGCATTCCTTTTTTCTCAGTCTCTCAAGTATTGAGGTTATATATATGTACTACCATGAAAGTCTTGAAATAAGATTTTTGTTGGCTCTACTTAAATATTTGTTACTAAATATACATTCCNTGGATTAACAGCCAGATTTATCCAGTATGGTTCAAGAGCGAAGATTGTAACCAATAGATAGAGACTAGGTTTTAAACAATTTTCTCTCATGAAATGAAGTTGAATGCTTATTAGTATAATAAAATATGATGCTGGAGAGATGGCTCACTAGTTAAGAGCACTGGCTGCTCTTCCAGAGTCCCCAGGTTCAATTCCCAGCACCTACATGGTGATGCACAACCATCTGTGACTTCAGTTCTAGGGCATCCCGTGCTGTCTTCTGGCCTCTGCTGGCACCTGGCATGCATGTGGTACACAGACATATCTGTAGGTAAAACACCCATACACAGAACATTTATGCTTTCTTTGTTCATATTTCTTCATGTAATCACTTAACTGATTTCAGTTAAGGACTTACATACATTTTATGTTTATGATTTATTAGAGATTATTACTTAGAATTTTTGGATGCTCTTTGACATTTTTAGCTCTTTCTTTTTTAAAGATGAATTCCCCCCTACATTTTCTGGCTTGAATTTGATAGGCTCAAGTGATGTTTGTGCCTCAGCCTTCTGAGTAACTGGGCTACTCACCTACCACTATGCTGGCTTCCTTATGCCCTTATCTGAATTTTTTTTTAAATTAATTAATTAATTTATTTTAACATTAAAAAGATCTTCCACTCCTTTTACATACCAACCTCAGATCCCCCTCTCCTCCCTCCTCCCACCCCACCAGTTTCCCCTCTCCTCCCTCTTCCCGCCCCACCAGCTCCCTCCCTCAACCCCCCCCCTCCCACCTCTTCCAAAACAAAGTGTCCCTTGGTGAGTCCCCAGATTCTGCCACTCTCAGCCAAGGCAGGGCAAGCCCCTCCTCCCTGCAACAAGACTGTGCCAGGTGTCCCACCTCAGGCACTGGGCTCCAAAATGTCAGCCCCTGTGCCAGGGACAGATCCTGATTCTACTGCCTGGGGGCCTTCAGACGCTTCAAGCCAGTATCCCTCCTATATACAACTGATAAATGGGCTGAGAGAGAAATCAGAGAATCATCACCCTTTACAATAGCCACAAGTAATATAAAGTACCTCNGGGTAACCCTAACTAAGCAAGTGAAGGATCTGTATGATAAAAACTTTAAGTCACTGAAGAAAGAAATTGAAGAAGATTTCAGAAAATGGAAAGATCTCCCTTGCTCATGGATAGGTAGGATTAACATAGTAAAAATGGCAATCTTACCAAAAGCAATCTACAGATTCAATGCAATCCCCATCAAAATCCCAACACAGTTCTTCACAGACTTGGAAAGAACAATACTCAACTTCATATGGAAAAACAAAAAACCCAGGATAGCCAAAAGAACCCTGTACAAAAAAGCAACCTCTGGAGGCATCACGATCCCCGATTTCAAGCTCTATTATAAAGCTGTAGTAATAAAAACAGCTTGGTACTGGCATAAAAACAGACATGTGGACCAATGGAATCAAATTGAAGACCCTGACATTAATCCACACACATATGAACATCTGATTTTTGACAAAGAAGCCAAAACTATACAATGGAAAAAAGAAAGCATCTTCAACAAATGGTGCTGGCATAACTGGATGTCAACATGTAGAAGATTGCAAATAGATCCATATCTGTCTCCATGTACAAAACTCAAGTCCAAGTGGATCAAAGACCTCAACATAAATCCAGCTACACTCAACTTGATAGAAGAGAAAGTAGGAAGGACCCTTATCCGAATTTTTTAAAAGTAGTGCTCTATTTTTTTTTTGTCACTGTAAGGTTTTCCTCTCAGATACTGGGACCTAGTTCCAGACTCGTCTATTTTTCCAAGTCAAGCTTCTTTCGTTGAATTCAAGCCTGGTGACCTTGCTTTAGCTAGAGCACGGTTATTGCATGGGTAAAGCTGTAAAGCTCAGCGACTGAGAGAGGATTTTGACTAGGGAACTAGATGGAGAACTAGAAGAATGAGATGGAAGATGAGGAAGAGCCAGATGAGGAAGAACAAGATGAGTAAGAACGAGATGAGAAAGACCAAGATGGGGCAGAACTAAGATGAGAGAACTAAGATAGAACTTAGAGGGGACAGCACATAAATGTAGAGAGAAATCAGGCAAGAAAGGAGCTAGGCATGAGAACAGAACTGTAGCTGTGTAGATAGGATTTTATCCCAGAGGAATAAAAATAGACGGANGAAAGAGCTTGGTGTACTTAGATTCTTGACCTGTAGGTTTGTCTCTAGGGAATTATCTTAAGAAGGGAAAACCTACCCACTGTGGTTACTTCACTGAGTAAGGAGTGAGAAAAGAGAGCTGAGCATGAGCATGTCTGCATTCATTGCTCTCTGTTTCTGATGATGGATGCAATATAACCAACTCCCTGAAACTGACTTCCCTGCTATAATGGACTTGTAACCTGGAACTGTGAGCTAAAACAAATCCTTTCTTTTTGAAATAGCTTTTGTCAGGATATTTTATTGCAGTAACACAAATGGAGCCAAGACACCTACCATAATTTCTGGATCCATGGCTGCAAAAACTTCTGGATCTCTAAGAATTTTATTGAGCCCAGGCATTCTTGCCATTATAGGCATGCCCCCTCCCATTCCAGGCATTCCTCCAAGAAAATTACCAGGCTTCCCCCTCAGGAAAGCCACCTGGAAAAGAGCCATACTGANCTCCTGATTACCATCTGGCTGCTTCCTGCCTTTGGGATTTTTAATGCTCATAAGTTCTTTTATGTCCTTTCTGTTCTTTCTTTGATCTCTTACTATGTTTTCATTCACACTGTTTTCATGCTCAGCAGTGTTTTGGGCATGCAGTTGAAATTATTTCAGCTTGTACTGGCACCTTACCTTTAACCTAGTTTATAAGCAAAGACAAGAGCATGAGTTGCTTCCTTTCAGTGGCCAAGAATGTATGGCTGAGCTGAATTGGGATTTATTTCAGTGGTTCCATTGCAATATCAGATGGCAGGTTTGGCTTTTGTAATTTGATGAAGGCACTAGCTCTCTTGTCATTAAAATAGCCAAATGAACATTTAGCATCTGAACAATATGTCACCACGTATTGTTGACTTTCTGTTACTATCACTTAGGGTTTTTCTTCTCCTTTTTAAAATATTTGCTTGATCTGCCATTTTGGTTATTTCTACATTTTTATTTCCCATTTTTTGAGGACTATCAATATGTTTTGTTGAGTTATGTCTTGATTGCCAGTTTCTAAATCACATTCCTCACTTTGTCTTTTCTTCTTTTCAGTATCTTTTTTCCTCAATATTTTCTTACTTCATTTATAAAGAATGGCATTATTTTACCTTCCATACTCTGCACTCACTTCCTCAGGAAATACAGCTCCTTGGTGTACACAACACACTTAAATTCTGCTTACACATTTACATGAAGGCTGTGTATTAGTTGGGATTCTTTAGAGGACCAAAACTGATTGAATATATATTTAAAAGAGTATTTATTAGATTGGCTTATACTGTATAGTCAGAGTATTTTAACAATCACTGATTCACACCAGAGAGTCTGAGAATCCAGTAATTAATCTATGAGGCTGGGTGTCTCAGCAGTCCCAATCTGGTGATAAAGATCTGAAGGATTTTTGGAGAGATGCTGTCTTCAGTCCATGTTGGGACCTTGCAGAAGTGGTTCTAATATAATCAGAGGAATCAGCAGTGCCAGGGAACAGGGTGCTGAACACTGCGGTGAGAGTAAAGGCTTAGCAAGCAAGAAACAAAAATCTTGCCTCAGTGGTCAAGAGTACCTGCTGTTCTTCTAGAATTTGGATCCCATACCCATGTCTTGTGGTTCACAATTGCCTGTAACTCCAACATCNGGGGATACCCTCTTCTGGACTCTACAAGCACCTGCACATACATGGTATGCACACCCACACACACACACACAAATCTTAAAAGAAAAAAGAGATAGCAGAAATCGTTCCTTTTTTATGCTCATTTATCTGAGCTGCTACCCAGACAGTGCTGCCTACAGTTAGGATTAGTCTTCCCACATCAGTTCAGGCAATAAAAACTATCTACAGGCATACCCACGTGGAGGCTTTCTGATTCTAGGTTGTGTCAAGTTGATAATTAAAACTAACCATTGCAGCCTGGTAAGAGCTCATTGAGTGAGAGTTGGTGATTGGAGGCAGTGGATGTGGGTCCTGCTCAGGTTGCCAAATTTCAGGTCCTGGCTCAGCATGGTCAGCAAGAAGGGGCCACTGCCAACATGAAAAATGAGTAAGAACCTCCACCATAGGCTNTTTCCTCTAATTTTTTATACATATGAATACATATCTATCAATACCACATTATCTTTATTGTAATATCTTTATAGTAAGTCTTGTAGTTAGATAGNCCTGATTTAGTTTTTAAAAATATTTTTGACTATTTAAACCTATTGCAATTTCATAAAAGTGTTAGAATCAACTTCTTAATTTCTTTTAAAAAATCCTAATTTATTTCATTTAATTAATCAATTTATTTATCTTGTAGTGCTGGTGACTGAATCCAGGTCCTTGCATATTCTAGACAAGCACTCAACCACTGAGCTGTGTCTCCTGCCTCCCACTGAAAGTTTGATTAGGAATTCATTGAATCCTTGTTTTGGATGGGACAAATTGTTACCTTTATTGCATCCAGTCTTCCAGTTCATTTGCATNCTATCTTTACTTAGACTTGATTATTTACCTATTTGTGTATTTATTTATTTGGTGTGTATGGTATATGCATGTGTACACATGTTTAGGGGGTGCACTTGCCCTATGTGCACAGAAGCCAGAGGTTGACATTGGGTTTTCTACCTCCGTCCTTTTGCCTCTGTCCCTCTCAGAGACAGGGTATGTCACTGAGCCTGGAGTTTGCTATTTCCTTCTTTTCTTTGCACATTANACAAGGCCCTGCAGAGTGTTTGCTGAATAAGTGAATTATTATATTCTCTTTTCCAGATACTGTCTTCTTTCCATTGAACCCATTGTTGCTTTTTTTAAACCACAAAACTTGCTAGCTTAATTTTTTAAAAAAGATATATTTATTTTATTTTATATGTATGAATGTTTGCCTTTCCTGCATATATGCATATGTACCATATGTGGCCTGGGGCTTGTGGAGACCAGAAGGCATTAAATACTAGAACTGAAGTTAACAGGTGGTTATGAGCTGCTATGTGGGTACTGGGAACTGAACCTAGGTCTTCGACAAGAGGAGCATGTGCTCCTTAAGCGCCAAGTCATTGCTCCAGCCTCCAAAGCTGGTAGTTTTTACTGCAACTCCAGTTATGATAATTGCTTTCTGTGACATTGCATTCTGTTGTGTGTGTGGTGCATATGTGTGTGTTTGTGTGTATACAAGTGTNCACACATACATGTGGAAGCCAGAGGTTGACACCCCAAATCTTTCTCAGTTATTCTTCATGTATTTTTTGTTTTGAGACAGGTCTCTCACTCAACCTGAAGGTTACCAATTAAGGTTAGCTAGCAAGTACCAGGGATGCCCCCTGTCTTTACCTCCCCAGTGCTAGGATGACAGGCATGCACTACCACACTTGGATTTTTACATGGGTGCTGGACATTTGAACTTCATTTGTCCTTTTTCGTGTTGGCTCAAAAATATGTCCTTTTGCCTTGGGTCTTCCCTGATATATCTTCTTCTATACTCAACAACTCTTCAGATATTTGAACAAAGTTACTGTGTGTTGCTAACCTTTCTTTTTAAGATTTTTTAAAAATAGATCATCGTTTTATGTAATTGTTTCCAGAGTAACAGTTTGAGGGAGTTTGATCTAGGAAGGTGCCTCTTACTGTGTGGTTTAGTTTGTACTCCAGTGACAAAAATACAGCCCCATACTAGGTTAAGTAATGGAGAAGTATTTTAAGTATAGCTTAGCTGTTTGCTGAAAGATGCCATGGTGCTTTCAGAAGTTAGTGAAGCTAGAGCCTGGAAAGCTATGCAGTCTTTGTCTGATGACATTTGTTTTCTTTCTACATGTCTGTACTACTCCCTTGACTTATCTCTGCCTATTTAGAATACTTCTCATTCTGTTATATGCCTTTACTTTTACATGTAAACTCCTGTGGTTGCCTGAGGTCTGTTTTTCTTTTTCTTTAGTGCTGGAGATTGAAGCCAGGGACTTACATATACATATTAAGCAAGTGCTCTTCTGAGTTATATCACCAGCTCATACATGAATTTTATTGAGCAAATCTTTTTGTTGTTGTTATTTAAACAAAACAACAAAAATGAAGCAGATTTGTTGTGTAGCCCTGGCTCGCCTGGAATTTGCAATGTAGACCAGGCTGGTTTTGAGTTCAGAAAAATCTGCCTGCCTCTGCCTACAACAACAGGGATTAAATGTGTGTTCCATCACACCTAGCCCAAATCTTTTTTCAATTTAATTTTTGAGAATTTTTTATATGAGGACTGTGTTTATATCATTTCTACTCCTTTCTTTCCCACCAGTTCCTCCTGTCTCCCCACTCCCTTTAATGAGGAAATCTTAATACATCTTTTTAGCTATAAATTTTCTTTAATGTGTTTTTTGTCATTCCAAATTTTCTTTTCTTTTNTGGTTTTTCGAGACAGGGTTTCACTGTGTAGCTTTGGCGCCTTTCCTGGAACTCACTCGGTAGCCCAGGCTGGCCTCGAACTCACAATGATCCGCCTGCCTCTGCCTCCCGAGTGCTGGGATTAAAGACGTGCGCCACCACCGCCCGGCTCCAAATTTTCTAGAAGAGGACTCCAATTGTCTAATATAACTTTTATATCCAGGTAATGCTAGTTGTAAATTTCTTGACAGTTTATAGGTGCCCTTGCATATCTAATAGTACTATTAATGTATTCAACAGATATCTTATTAAGTACCTAATATATACCAGAAGCTATGGGTAGTATCTGAGTAAAGCCACTTCAGTTATTTCTATCATTCTCATAAAGTGAGAGAAGCAAAAAACAGTAACCATAGTAATATGTTAGTGATTACTCTGGCTAAGAGATAAATGGTATAAACTTGTATTCCTGAACACAACTACTGCCCTTCATAGGTGTGGCTAGATGGACATAATTGGTATCCTNTATAGATAACCACTGATTTGTTTAGATAACTATATCACAGAGGAAGATAATTTAATGAATTATGTGTTAGAATAGCATTTTCAAAGTTTAAGGTTTTGTAACCAAGCAGAATACATATGCATTCTAAGCATATAGAAGGCACTCAGTTATTTTATCAACTGTTAAAATCAATGAATACCAAATACATTTTTTTATGGAACAGAGTATTAATTTCTCATCCCAGTTAATCCCTACTCATTGTTCAGTTCTTTGAAGATGTTCATTTTCCTCATAGCCATTAGCATCTCCATACCTTAGTATTTGGTAGCNGTAGAGAGTCTTTGGCACCCTTAGAGAGTCTTTGGCACCCTTAAGGTCATCTTAGGCTAGAATGGCTACTTTGCCAAGGGTTGCGGGCTGTTTAGTTTATCTTATGATACTTGGTAATCTTTGTGGCTGGCCTACATATCCCCACAGCTCTACCAGACCCAAATGAAAGAGGTTTATCAAACACAAAAGAAGGAAAACAGTCTGACTGAGGCTGTATTATGTCACTTTTTCTAAGTTTGTTTTGGGTAGTGTGTCTAGTGTGCATTTATAATCTTTTCATAGAAGACCATTTCAAACACTCTGTTGTCTTCTTGAGCTCCTCTCCTCAATTCCTTTAAAGGATACACAGACTCCTTTTGATCATCATAGTTCTTGAATTTTTTGATAGAATGGAAGAGTAGGAGCTGGAAAGGAGAGCACAAAGGCCTGGATAAATGGCAGCTTCCTCCCTTTTCCATTTTATCTGGGTACAGTATTTGTCTGCTAAGCACGATTTCACTCCTGGAGTAGTTAGTCTTCTGTTGAGGAATTTTTCCCTTTCTCTTTCTTGTCACCTGACTCATTTAATAGGTAGTCCAAGTAGGAGGTACTTCTGCATTTACTTTAATTGACATGACCCACTTCTTTTGTGGATATAAAATAGAAATCTGTCAAACAGTCTTAAAAAATGTCATCTCAAATTTTCCAACACAATCAGCACTACCATATGGTGGTTATGACAACTTAAATATAAACTTGGGAAGTCAGTTTAAACATTCAGAATAACCCACAAAATCAAACAGAAATAAAAAAATATTTGTTTACCTTTTATAGGTTCCTCATTAAATTCCTGAAAAGCTGTCAATAACAGCAATTTACATATTTGTTATTTGAAAAGCAAATTTTTATTGCTTTTTCTATTTTTTGAGGGGGCTTAAGCTTCCTTGTGTAGCTTTGGTTGGCCTTGAATTTGTAATCCTCCTGCCTCAGCTTCAGAAATTCTGTGATTACAGGCAGTTACTGCTACACCTGGCTTCTTTGTACATTTTGTTTAGAATAAAAGATCATTTTCCCATTTTGATTTATACTTCCTAACCAAATTTCTGTCTTCAAATAATAACAAGTCTTATTACTCATAAATCACATTTTAATGTGCACTTATAAATGTGTCAGCATTTCAAACTAAGCCATCACATTATTGAAACACTATATATTATGAACTCAGTAAATAATATGTTGTTTCTGGAGAGGTTTCNAAAGTCACACTCTACCAAGGAGGAACTTTTCTCTTTCAAAATGGACATAGTTAAAAACAAACTAGTATTTATTAACTACCTAATTAATTAACTTTGCAATGCTGGGTATTGAACCAGAACTACAGCAAAAAGCAGGGTTTAGGAATAGGGCTCAGTGGGATAGTACTTCACTAGCATGTGGGAAGAAACCAGGTTCAATTACCCAGGACTTGGGGGAGAAGATGTAAAAATCAACTTAGATCTAATATGTATTTTATATCTCCAGTTGTCTTACAGACTATATCCCTAAAGTTCAATTTTAAGTTGATCCATTTTCATTTCTGATTTTGTTAATTTGGATGCTCTCTCTCTGCCTTTTGGTTAATTTGGAGAGGAATTTGTCTATCTTGTTGATTTTTTNAAAGAACCAACTCTTGGTTTCATATTCTTTGATGTCACAAGCTAGTTTTATAATAACTGATATATAGTATAGATCTGTGGTTTTCAGTCCTGGGATTTGGCAATATCTGGAAACATTCCATTCTTGGTTGTAATAACTCCCTTGGGAAGATGGTAAGTGGTGTATTCCAGTGAATTGACACTGAAGATGCTGATAAAAATACCACAATGCTCAAGTACCACTACCCTCACCTAACACATTTAAGAATTATCTGGCACAAGATGTCAGTAGTACTGATACTGAGAACGTTGCCTAGATGATGGTAAGGTCTCAGGCTAGCCTTAAAAATGAACACATAACAGTACTTATAGCCTTAAAAATGAACATATAACAGTACTTATAACCTCTACTTGAAATCTGGTGGTAACAGTACCATTTCATTTGTCAGTTAAAATTACTTTCTTTATTGGGACTTGGATGGTTGTCACTACCATGATAAGGTAAATGCCTAGATTTCAGAGCCTTTCAACTTTTCTTAACTTTTCATGTGTCAGTAAATCTCTGACAGTTTATACTAGGGTAGAGATTGTCTGCTATTTCAGTATTATGTTTAGAAGCACATGTCTTTGTTTCTTAGAATTTAAGAAATGTTTACTCTATCAATTTTACTCAAATCTTCTTTTGGAAATAAATAGTATAATGAGTATAATTGAGGTTTTTACAGTATACGTGATTCATTTTGATTTTGTCAACAGGTCCAGGAGAAGGTCTGGGGAAAATAATTCAGAGATTCCCACAGCAGGACTGGGAAGACACGCCTTTCCCACAGGGAATTGAATTGGTAAGTTGGTGGCATGCGGGCATGCCTTTATCC
>LZPO01087181.1:211579-243359 GCA_001675575.1 Neotoma lepida | reverse complement strand
ATGAATTATGGAATGTCTGTTACGCTATTCTTTTTCCCTATTCAGAGTTCTTGCAATTTTGCAAGCATACACATTAATGATCTTTATGTATCCAGAAGCAGAAGAATTCCTCTGGTTTTTTAAAAAAAGTTGGGTTACAAACAGTCATGAACCACCATCTGGGTGCTGGGATCAGCCAGTGTGCTCTGAGTATTTTTTTCAACAAAACATGTTGAAAACTTTAAATTTTCTTATCCTAGCTGATGACTCTCAACTTCACTGAGTGCTTAGTTTTGCTTCTTATAATCCGGCCCAATATAAAGTACTATGGTCTTGCAGATGGATAGAAAAGGTGAATCTTAAATTTTGGCTTTGAAAATGAGGACAGAATGTGAAGATCCAAGGAAAGTGACTTTTTGGAGAGCTTCTTGCATTCCTCTCTCTTCTCTCCCACATGCCTCCACAAGCCAATAATTGGTCTTACTATTTGAATAACCAGACATTTGTACTATAAATGTTTTAAAACTGTTTCAGCATCCCTTTTAGTGGTGACCGAAAAGGGAAATTTGGGGGTCTTGATAGACTTTTCTCTGAGTTTCTGCCTTTGTTCACATGAAAATATAGATGTATAGAAATAGCTGCAATTTGGCAGTGTGAATGATGAATCCCTTCACAAGTTTCTAGAACAACATATAATATGGTAGGCTAAAGAGAGTGTGGATTGGGGTAGAAAGGATACTCTTTATATTTTACAAATCAAAGGGACAAATAATCTGTGGTGCCTCTGGTATTTTTTTCTAGTAGTAAGGGAGAGACAAACTTATTTTATTATTTAGTAAGTAGATTTTTTTTCTTTGTATGACAGACAATACTATGTTCACGTGTCAGTACAATGACAGGGGGAGTTGTNTACTGTTAATTTAGTGGAATGGTGGTACCATAGGTAAACAACTTAGTTTTCTATGTGACTTCTTGGCTGATTCTTGGCATAGCATTTCAAGACTTTGGAAACCAGTTAATACTTTAGGAGTGTTGAACATAGTGCATGTGCATGCTCAGTGCACGTGTGGAGGAGTCAGTTCTTGCAGCTGCTGCACCGCATACTCCAGGCTTCTTGGCTTTTGAGCTTCGCGCCAATTTTCCTATCTTAGCCTCCATCTCACAGTCACATGCTGTGATTGTGAATGTGTGCCGTGGCATGGGCTTTTTATCTGGGTTCTAGGGATCAAACTCAGATCTTCAGGCTTACGTGGCAAGCACTTTTACCCACTGAGCCATCTCCACAGTCCACAGTNCTTTTATTCTTTAAAAATTTTCCATACTTAATAGCAACTTCGATTTGTTAGTACCTGTACTTTGTCACTTACAAACTGAATTTAACTTATAAATATTGAAGCTCATTTTAAAAACTGAATAAATTACTATTAATTTTTGATGTAAGTTAAACTGTTATTGTCTTATGCTATCCTTGCATAAATTAGGTATATGATTCTATATATGAACAGCAGTAACTCAGATAACTGATATATTGTGTGATTATAACTCTAATAGTGTCAAAAAGAAAGATGTCAAAAGTGATGTGCTCAGTTTCTAAGTAGTTTGTTATGACAGTCTCTTTCCTGGTGATACACATGAAAAACACTTTATGCCATTTCTAAGGCAGAATAACTTGGAGCATGTAACATTAAGGTTACTATCTAATAGTTATAAATAATTGGAGGAACTCATGAAAACTACATGATTGGTGGTGTGTATTAATTTACAAATAAGTAAGCTGAGGCTCAGGAAGTTTACATAATTTCAGTGAAGTCTAACAGGTAGGATGCAGCAAAAGCTAGTATTCAATTCTATCTATTAGTTTCAGTCAAGACATAGTGTTCTGGAGGCAACTTTTTTTTTTGAGACAGGGTTTCTTTGTGTAATAGTCTTGGCTGTCCTGGAATTTGCTCTGTAGACCAGGCTGGCCTTGAACTCACAGAGATCCGTCTGCCTCCCAAGTGCTGGAATTAAAGGTGTGTACACTGCACAGAAGTGACATTTTAAAACTATGGTAGTATTTGTGCTCTAGTGGAAATANAGACTCTGAAAGATAACTGCTCAAGAAGAAAAAGAGGTTTATTTAGCTCTTGGCTTTGAAAATTGACAGTCCCAACAGAATAGCAGTCTCTATAGTGTGGGGTGCTATGGTGGGAGGACATAGAGGAGCAAGCGATAGGTACAGAGTGANTGATGCCAAGTCCTCTGTTCTTATAACAGCTCTCCCATAACAACTACCAGGGGCTTCTATGAGAAATACCTCTTTCCTCCAGTGACCTTTATAAAGATTATTCTGTCCTACTTCTTAAAAGTTTTACCACTACCTTCCAGACCAGGTCTTATTCATAGTGAATCCTTGGGGGAAAGCCAGATTATATCCAAAACATATTTCATGCTATTGGATACAGACCAACTTTACTTATCTTATTTGAGGACAAATATGGGATCAGAAAACATATATTTAAATTGATTTTTGTTGCTACCACTACCTCTCAGGCAGCACATACATCGGGTACTTGAATTCTAAATGAAGGATCTCATGTTTAACCTGAACACTAAACTTTATAATTTGCAGAGAAGGGTTTTTACACATTTACTCACTAATAAATTAAATCTCAAATGTAGAGAATGCTGAATTTATTTTTTCCATTTGTACATAAAGAATTTGCCTTTTGCTGTTTAGAGATGATGAACTTTAATTTGGATAGATTTAAAAATAAAAATATGAAAATAAGCTAAACCAAACATAATAACTGCTTTCCCAGTTCTGGGATATTTTTGTCTTTTCTTGTGCTTTTTAGGTATGCACAAAGCCACAGACAGTCGTATAAATAAAATTGAAAGTTAATTTTAGTAACTGTATTTCAAAGAACATTAGAGAATTGTTTGTCAGGAGCATTCTATGGCTAACAATCTATCTAGAATTATAGGAACAAATATTTTTATTGGCCAGGTCTTGTGCATCAGGAAAATAGCATTGTTTTGGCACTAGCTCCTTTTTAAGATGCCTTGTCTCTGAAGTTGATCTTTTTATGCTGTAATTCAGAAAAGTCATGTAATAGTCCCAGAAAGCCTTTAGTGAGGCATTTGTAGTGGATCTCATTTTCTTTGAGGATTAAAGTGTTTGAAAAAAAAATGTGACTTGAAAAGTAAGCAATCAAATTTTCTAAATTTGAACTTGTCAAGAAATTATTTCAGTTATTTAANTTATCTGCCAGTGATTTGATTGTCTAATATAAATTTGGTGTTTAATAAGTTTGCATTGGAGAAAAGAGAAATAAAAATCCATATTCAACATTCTGAAGATATAACGTAGGAGAAGTAGACAAGTGTGTGATGCTCCTTTAGGGCAGAGGAGCAAGTTATAAATACCATCTAAATATGTGAATATTGAATATTGTTGGCCAGGGGACCGTGTGAAGAAAGATTATAAGTAAATTTCAATTTTCTCTTCTTAATCTGAAGAAATATGCATGACAAGAGAATGAGAACTTACTATATCCCAGAATTAGAGTTTACCAAGATTTGGAGTTATGACTTCTTTTTCAAAGAAGATACAGTGTAGTAGGTAAACATATATAAGTTCTTGCATGTAGGTATAAAGAGCTAGCTGTGCAAGTCATTTTTTAGAATAAAAATAGGTGGATAACATGGCCAACAAAGAGGTTTGAGAAGTACAGGAAACAGCTTTAAAGAATTACAAAATACAGTCTAGTTGCATCTAAACCATGTGTGTTAAGGGTGGATGCTAGGTGATAAATGTAGTATTAAATGTAGTACAGTTTTTTTTATGTGAAATACATGTCCAAAGATACTTGATTCTGTTAGAGCCAGGGTACAGACATAGGAATTTTAGTGTAAAGTGGGAAGTCATTGCTTTAAAACATAATAAGGACTATAAAAAGAATTTTAAAAGTTATATTTACAGCAGAACAATTGTATATAACTGTAGAAAGTAGTAATGGTAGTCACAGTTTTGTTTTCCACTCTTTTTTCTTTGAAGTAATAAAACCACAAGGCAGGGAATCTAATGATGTCTAGGGAGTGCATCTAAATAGTTAATCCTTTCTGTAAGTATCTCTGAGGAAGAGAATGTAGCCCTTCTTTGTGATTAACTTTTCACATGCCTACAGATTCCTGAAGTCATTTACTTATCCTGTGCTAGAATTTCAGTTACTTGTAGTTCTGCTTAAGGAGTATTGCTAATCATTTAGGATAGAGGATATATTTTTCCTGTTGTCAGCTGTTTCAGTACTGCTCTTAGAACCTGCTTTAGACAAAGCTTTGTTGCCATGCTGGATGCAGCTAAACCTGATTCTTTGAAGCCTTAGAGTAGTTCCTGAGAAAGATGCAGAACTACAAAGGCCTGGCCCACTATAAATATCTTCACGTTCTGACATGGGACCATACTGCTATTTATCTCTCATGAAGTTGCCCATCACCTCATCTTTGTAAGCTGTTCTGCACTTTCACGGTCCCAGTTCTTGTCTGTACTCTTCCATCGATCTTATTCTCTTTGTGTCCAGAGTCTGACCCAAAAGTAAAATCTGGANATTGTATTGCTTGTCATGGCTAATTTTTTTTCTTTTTACATACATTAAGGATAATAATAGGGTAGCCAGGAGCATGTTTTTCCATCTTCAGAATGAAGTCTGTAGGTTATCTTGGAAATCAACAGTTCATCTGGCGGAAGTGGAAGAGAAAGCACGGAGGATAGGAAAAGTGAGTTTAGGAATGTACCTGAAGGCAATGTATATATCACTTGTACTTCTGTTAGTCAGAAATCAGCCATATACCATTAGCTATATATAGTAAAGGATAACAGAGAAAACTTAGATGTATGCTTTGGAAAAGAGAATAAATTTAATGAACAATTTTTCTTTGCCATAGTGTTTTTGCAGATTCTAAACATCTTCTCCCCATTGTTATTCTGCCTGGCCACTTTAATTATTTGACTAATTAATTAAGGCAAAACAAGTTTGTTATCTAGTTTAGACTGGCCTCAAACTTACTATGTAACCCAGGTTGCCCTGGAACTTATAGTCCTCCTTACTTGGCCTCCCAAGCATGCTGGGATTATAGCCGTATACCAGCATACCTAGATTTCACTTTATTTTTTAAAATTACAGTTATTTATTTGCCATGCATGCCTGTGTGTATGTGTGTGTGTGTGTGGGACAGATAGACAGACAGAAAGAAAATGAAGAGAAGAGACAGAGGAGGGGTTTGTGAACACAGGGAGGGTAGAGGACAACTTGAAAGAATCAGTCCTTTTTCCACCATGTGGATCCCAGGGATTAAACTCAGGTCATCAGTTTGCCACCACCCCCGATTGTTAAACATCGCTAATTTATTCTTTGTGGTATACTGTTCTTGAGTTATACCTTGTATAATAAGCCATTAAATGCAATTAAAACATTTTCCTGAATTCTGTGTGTGCGTGCCTGCCTGTCTATCTGTCTGTCTTGTCTGTCTGTCTCTCTTTCTCTTACTTTGCTCTCTTCTCTATTTCTGTGGAAAATGGTGGGATTACAGTTCTGTAAGTGATTTGTACTTGATTCCTAGTGATGCTTTTGCCTAATCCTTTCTTCATATCACCATTCCCTGTAACCTAGTTATATTGGATACATATCTCAGTGAGAGTTAGTCAATATTTTGGTCTAGCTAGTGATAGGTTTCCAATGTGAGTGAGTTCTGGTAATAGACTGAAAACTTGAATCAAAGGTAGCTCTTGCTTAATTTTGCTTACAGTATCTTTCACTAATTTTAAAACTGAAATTAGAGTAGCTAATTAAACCAGAATGTTTTCTGATAATAAATGGGGTTGGGAAAGATGCATAAACTGGGGCTATGCTGAACAGATTACAAATAGTTACTTAAACACACAGCTGTGCCATATACATGTGTATACCATTCATAGTAGAAGATTGGAAATTGCACAAATCCATCAGTAGAAACTGGTTTAGTTAGGGTTGCCAATAACCATTCATCAGACTATAACACTACTGTTATAAAGGAGAAGCTATAGCATAAGATCTACAGATGGCTACAAGTCTAGGGATAAGTTGCTATCATTAATTACTATCATTAGGGAAATAAAATAAAAACCACTGTAGATTGTGGCCATGGCTACTATTAAAATATTTACTATTATTATATTATTATTATTATTATTATTATTGTGTGTGTGTCTGTCTGTCTGTCTGTTTGTGACTATGCATACATGAGAGCAGATGCCCTCAGAGGCCAGAGGTGTCAGATCTCCTGAAGCTGGAGTTACAGGCAATTGTGCTAGGAACTGAGCTCGAATCCTTTGGAAGAGCGCTCTTAACAACTGAGCCACCTTTCAAGCTCCCATGACTACTATTAAAACAACAAAAAGTGCCTTGCAGTGGTGACTCATGCCTTTAACCAGCATTTGGGAGGAAGAGACAGGTGGAGCACTGTGAGTGGAAGNCAGCCTGGTCTACAGAGCTAGTTCCAGGACAGCCAAGGCTACACAAACTCTGTCTCGAAAAACAACGCAAAACAAAAAACAAACAAACAACAACAACAAAAAACCCAGAAAATAAGAAATGTCAGCTTAGGGGATATTGAAATCCTTGTGTACTGTTGATGGGAATGTAAGATGATGCCAATGCTGTGGAAAACAGTTTAGCAGTTCTTCAGTAAAGTAAGATTACTCTGTGACCCAGCAGTGTCATTTCTAAGTATATTCAAAAGAACTGAAAGCAAGGAATAAGGTATTTGTACTCACATGTCCATAGCAGTGTGGTTCACNATAGCCAAAAAATGAAAGGAACTTAAGTGCCAGAGGCAGATGGATAAATGAACATTTAGTAGTACATTCAATAGAATATTATTCAGTTATAAAAATGGAGGAAATTTTGATAAAAGCATCAGTTGACCTTGAAAACATTATGCAGTGGGAAACAAGTAAGCCAGTAAAAGACAAATACTCTATAATTTCATTTACAGGTGGCATTTAGAGTAGCCAAATTTATACAATCAGATAGTAAAGTGAAGGTTTCCAATAGGTAGGAAAAGGTAAAAAAGGTAAATCGTTTGTGGACAGCGATTTTCATCTTGGCAAGATTGAAAAGAGTTCTGGCAATTGCTTGCCAAGTAATGTGGGTGCACCTACCACTACTAAACTATAAATGTGAAAATGGCTCAGGTAGTTGGCTTTATGTTACATGTTTTACCAGTTGTTTTTTAAAAAATGTATGATGTAGAGTTTTATGTATAAACCTAAGATAATGTCAAACACACAATATAAGGAATTGAAGATAGAAGTCTTCAGACAGTATATAGCCTTCTTAGGGTTTCTATTGCTGTGAAGACACACCATGACCATGGCAGCTCTTATAAAGGAAAACATTTAATTGGGGCTGGCTTACAGTTCAGAGGTTTAGTCCATTATCATCTTGGCAGGAAGCATGGTGGCAGGCAGACATGGTGCTGGAGAAGGAGCTGAGAGTTCTACATCTTGTTCCCACAGGCAGCAGGAAGAAACCAAGATCTACTAGGCCTGACTTGAGCTTCTGAGACCTCAAAGCCCATCCTCAGTGACACACTTCCTTCAACAAGGTCACATTCCAACAAGGCTATATCTCCTAATAATACCACTCCCTGTGAGCCTATGGGGGCCTTTTTCTTTCACACCACAACAATGACAAGTGGTCAAACAGTTTGTAAAGGAGAGAACAAAGCTGTTTATACTACCTTGTTTCAAGACACATTGTAAAGCTTCATGATCAACATGGTGTGGTATTGGCTTAAGGATAGACATGTGTTAGTAGATCAGGGAACAGTGTAAATTGATTTCAACAGAGATTCCAGGAGTAATGTGGTTGTAGAAGAGACAACACAGATAAATACTAGTACAACTGGTTGTCCATCTGAACAATTAATCTTAATCTGTTTTTATATTTATAGAGAAGTCACTTTAAAATCTGTCATAGACCCAGGGTAAAAGCTAAAGGTATAACTTTAAAAACAAAACTATAAACATCTTTGTGACCATTTAAAAGTTAGNTCAGGATTTTTAAAGTAGAACACCTAAAACATGACAATGATATTTCTTTGGTGTATTTGAAAACTCTTGAAAAATATTATATACAGTATTGTGGTTAATCAGATAAGATGAAGCCTTATTTTGTTTTTTAAGTTTCTCATGGTCCTGTAAATTCTCTGGAGGCTGCTTGAACCTTCTATATTTTGCCGTGAGAAGGAGAGCATCAGAAGCAAAAGGGGACACAGAACACTTTATCAGCAGCTCACTAAGAACGCAGAGCCGAGTTTTCTAAGGAGCTATCATCATCTGCCTGATACTAGACCTTCTGCAAGTTGGAATTTGGGGTGTATCACTGCTGTAGATGGTGGCAACTTAGTTGTTAAAAACATATGTGAAATACCTTGTACTATGAAAGAAAGCACTCTGGCAATTTATATATCTGTTATACTGTGTTCATATATAGACATCGTTTGCTTACAAGAGGCACTGGCTGTTCAGAGAGAGTATGGATTCTTTAGTTCATATACACTATTTCCAAAGGTATCTACCTAGTAATATTTCTATACTACTTAGTCCCCCCACCCCCTTTATTCTTTGGTAAAGTTCTTTGGTGATCCAGACATCCTGTTCACTGTGGATGCTTCCTTTTTTGTTGGGGTTTATATTGTTATTTGAAGATTCATGTGCAACATTTTTAGTTATGNATATTGAAGTTTATAGTTATTTGTTTATAAGGTGGACTGACTTAAGTACTTAGAATGACGTACAAATGTGTTGATTTAAGAAAAAGAAGTATTTGGTGGCCTCTAGTGGTGGCACTTAAGTGTCTGTGAAAAGTCACGATATCAATATACAGATTTCTTAGGGAGGAGCACTAAAGTGGCAGAAGTACATTTATTTGGAACAAATTTTTGTTTTTGAGAACTTAAAATTTATGAGTCAATTACAAATTTATCAGTGATGTGGCTGTATTTGTTAAAATGATCATTAATTAATGATCATTACTAGATTCCTTTTCAAGGAAAAGCTTGGAATTTCCCTCCCTTCCTCTCTCCCTTATTTTCTTCCCATTCTTCCATAAGATTTTGCTTTGTATTCTAGACTGGCTTTTAACTTTAAGTCCTCCTACTTCAGCTTGTTCAGTGGTGGGATTACAGGTGTGCACTAGCCAACTGGGCTTCACATGCATCTTAATCGGGAAATATATCTCTGTAGATTGTACTTCATGTTTAGTATTTATTACATTGCATTTCGATGATGGGGTTGATGGGGATAATTTCTGATAGCTTAAATATATTGCAAGCTACAAAGAGGCACAATATCTTACATATTAATCATAAAAATGATCAGTCCTTGGTAGAGTTTACATCCTTAAATGGCTAATTGTGACTAGCTTAAAGATATTCTAAGTTAGTCTAAGAATATCTGGGATCTGGGCCATATTTGGTAATTTAGATATAATCATGTCAAAAACTGAGAAAATAAAGTCAATATAAATTCAGTGTTTTGAAAGCTAAGGAGAACATAGACACTTTTAGGACAGTTAAATGTGAAATTAATTTCTATTTCTAAAAATTAGCCATTGAAATCTACAGAGATTTAATAGCTTGTCCTGTGCCACATAGCTATTTGTTAGTTGCTAAGATAATAAAACTATGATCTTTTGACTCTGTTAAAACTAAAATATTCAAGCAAGGTGGTGGTGGCCCTCACCTTTAATCCCAACAGGAGGCAGAGGCAGNCAGATCTCTGTGAGTTCGAGGGCAGCCTGGGCTACCGAGTGAGTTCCAGGGCAGCAAAGTCTACACAAAGAAACCTTGTCTTGAAAAACCAAAAACTAAACAAACAAACAAAAAACAAAATCCCAAGAAAACTCTAAAATATTCTATGTGGGCTCAGAGTGTTGCTCAGTAGTAGCATATTTACCCAGCGTGCAGATACTGCTGAGGTTGATGTATGTGTCTTGGGGGACACTCATGGTACTAGACAGAGCAAGCTGACTTTCAATTATTTTTGCTAAAAATAGGACTAATCTTAGATTCTAATTAGGAAGGGTTAATTAAATAGCATTAGAAAGACAGTAGTAGGGGCTGGGGAAATGGCTCAGTTTTAAGATCTTAAGAAATTAAGATCACTAGCTACTCCTCCAGAGAACCTGAGTTTGGTTCCCAGTACCACATGGTGGCTCACAGCTGCTGTAACTTTAGTTTCAGAGCATCTGACACCTTCTTATGGCTTTGTGGGCACCAGACACACACATGATGCACAGACATGCATGTAGATGATACACTCATACATATAAAATAACAACTTAATAAAAAGTCTAAAAACTTTAGGAAAGCATTTTATTATTAAAATTTGAAGACTAATGATGTATTTATAGAGTTGATGGCTCCTAGTTTTTATTTTATTATTATTTTTTGTTTTGTTTCATTTTTCCAAAGATAGACCTCATTTACTAGAAACATCCATGGGGTTTTTGGACTGGGGAATTATGGGGCTCTAATGAAAAAAGTTAGATTTTTACAAGTGAGGTTATAACTGAATGAAAGATACCATTAAGAGTAGGTTTAGAGCTATGTACTTAGTTTAGAGCTATGTACTTAGTTTAGAAATAACCTGTCAAGAAAACCTGAGTGAGAAATGCTATTTGTTTTTAATCAAGTACAGTTTTCATTATTTNACCGGACACTGAATTTCACTGGACANTGATGAACTTTCCACACATTTCTAAACTCTGATAAACAAAATGAGGTAAAAATCTGGGTTCTTATTTTTTAATTACATATTTTTTAATTAAACATTTTATATACAATATATTTTGGTCATATTTTCCCCTCCCCCAGCTCCTCCCCACCTTCTAACTTTATGTTTTCTCTCTTTCAAAAACAGAACACAAAAATGAGAAGAAGAANAAAAAAACCCAGTAAGATCCCTCCCCCATAAAAAAGAAAAACAAAACAAAAAGCCCACAAAAAACATGGAGTTTGTTGTGTGTTGGCCAGCTACTCCTGGGCATGGGACCTGCACTGGAGTGTGGTTGATAGACCCAGTGACAAGCCATTGGAGAAAACTAATTTTCCCTGTGCCAGCAGGCATCAGTTGCAAATGATTGTTGTTGGTTAGGGGTGGGACTTGTTTTTTATATAGTCAATTAGCATGCTTCCTTTTGTTTTTTGTTCCATGAATGTGGGTCTCTGAAATTTGCTGTGTAAATGTTTACATTTGTTGGGTTTTCCTGTTGGATTGTTTCCTTTAAGGGGCAGTTGCCCTCCTTTNCCCATCTGACTAGCACGGGTTTGAAGTCCACTTGGTCAGATACAAGAATAGCTTATACGTGCTTGTTTGTGGCTTCCATTTGCTTGGTAAGTTGGTTTTCATCTGTCAACACTAATTTTCTTTGGATCTTTGGTAGCTTAATGTGTTTCTTGAAGACAATAAATAGTTCTTATTTCTTCAAAAAACTTATTTTTATTCTTTGGGAATTTCATATATTTTGACAATATTTACCCCAAATCTTTCCTTTAACTCCTCTCAGATCTACCCCANTTTCTATCTGCCCAAACTTGGTATATCTTGAGAAAAATTAATAACCCATTGACTCTAATTTGTGCTGGATGTGGGGCCATCCAATGGAGGATGGTTAACTTGCCAGGAACTATATATATCCTTGAAGAAAAGTGATTCTCCCTCTTCCAGAAGCCATCATCTGTTTGGAGCTTCTCAGTTAGGGACAGGGGCCCATGAATCCTTCCCCACTCAATGCTAGAATGTTGACTGAATTGATCTTGTCCAGGTCTCGTGTAGGCAACCACAGCTCCTGTAAGTCAATGAGTGCAACAGCCCTGTCATGTCCAGAAGACACTATTTCTCTCTGGTCTTTCCCTCAACCTCTGGCCCTTGCGGTTTTTCTGCCTCCTCTCATCCCCTGAGCCTTGAGGATGTAGTGTGATATAGATGTCCCATTTGTGGTTGAGTACTTACTCCATAATCACTTGTTCTCTGTATTTTCACTAGTTGTGAATTTTTGTGTTAACTGCCACCTACCACCCAAANAAACTTCTCTGATGAAGCCCAAGAGTTGCACTAATCCACTGGTAGAGACATATGTCTTGAGAGGGCATTTTAATACTTTGTCCATTTAGCAAAATAATAGGTAGTAGATTTATCCTTGGGTCTTGTGAGATCATCAGCCATGGATGGGTTCTTGGCCAAGTTTATAGTATTAGACAAGTGTTTCCTCTTGTGGAGTCAGCCTTAAATACAGTGTTATGATTATCTTGTCTTAGTTAGGGTTTCTGTTTCTGTGTAGAGACACCATGACTATGGCAATTCTTATAAAGGAAAAACATTTAATTGGGTNGCTTAAATTTTCAGAAGGTTAGTCCATCATCATCAGGGTGCAACATGGTGGCATGCAGGCAGACATGGTGCTGGAGAAGGAGCTGAGAGTACTGCATCTTGACCCCCAGGCAACAGGAAGTGGTCTGAGTGTCACACTGANCGAAGCTTGGCAAAGGAGATCTCAAAGCCCGCCCCCACAGTGACATACTTCCTCCAATAAGGCCACACCTACTCCAACAAAATCACACCTCCTAATAGTGCCACTCCCGATGAGCTTATGAGGGCCAGTTACATTTAAACTACTACATCCCTGTAACATTCATGCCACTCTTGGACCCATAGGCATATCTGGTCAGGCTATTCATTATTGCAGTTCACAGTTGGGAAAACTTGTTGATATTTCTTTTAACTAAAAGAATTAAAAAATCTGACTGGTAAGTTATGATGCAGCCACTTATTTTTGATAGATTTTTCTCTGAATGTTCTTTCTATAATAGAGTGTGCCCAGCCCTGGGGGAAGGAAAAAACAGCAACAACAAAAACAAACAAAACGGATGTGTCAGGGCTGGGGAGATGGATCAGCAGTTAAGAGCACTGGGTGCTCTTCCAGAGGACCTGGGTTCAATTCCCAATGCCTACGTGTTGGTTCATAGCCATCTGTAACTCCAATTCCACAGGATCTGATGGTCTTTTTTTGGCCCTCTGTGGTTCCAGGCATGTACAAATGCAAGGAAAACACACACACACATAAAAATAAGATAATAATAATAATAGTAATTTAAAAAATAACAGATGTGCTGTACCCTTGTCGATTTGTTCTAGTAGTGCTTTTAAAGTGGCAGCGAGTTGTTTTTATGTGTNTTCAGTTTTGTAGTCTCAGTCGCTGCCCTTCAAGGGTCTTTGAATTATCACAAACTTCTTAACATTACCTATGCTAAAAGTCCAGTTGTTGTTGATGTGATTAAAAGTACTATGGGATCCTTTTCCAAATACTGGTTTACAATGATAGCATTAAAATATATATTAAATATCTTCTAGTGCATGTAATGTATGTGTGGGGCTGGGACACATGTGTGGAAGTAGGACAGTCTTTGGGAGTTAGTTCCTTCTACCTTGTTTTTGAGGCAGGCTCTTGTTTGTACTGTACTCCAGGCTGTTAGGCCCATGAGCATCCAGGTGATTTTCCTGCCTCTACCTACCATTTTGCTGTAGGAGTGCTGATATGACACATGTGTACCACTGCATCTGACTTTTTTGTTTGTTTTTTTAAATCCAGTGTGGGTTCCAGGCATCTAACTCAGGTTATCAAACCTTTGAAGCAAGTGTTTTTACCTACTGACACATCTCTCTGTTCCTATAATAAATATTTATTACCAAGAGCTGAAGGTCCTGAATATTTTTATGTGCCACTGGATTTTCTGAAACTTACCCAAGGCAGAGCATAGAATATTAACTTTCCCATTAAGTATGTGTGTGTTGGTTTGAATGAGAATGGCTGCCATAGGCTTATGTATTTGAATGTTTGCTCCCCAGTTGGTGNAACTATTTGGGGAGATGTCTTAGTGTTTCTATTGCTGTGATGAAACACCATAACTAAAGCAAATGGGGAGGAAAGGGTTTATTAGGTTTAAATATCTTGAATTTACTGAAGGAAGCCAAGGCTGGAACTCAAACTGGGTTGAAAGCTGGAGGCAAGAGCTGATGCAGAGACCATGGAGAGGTTGCTTACTGGCTTGCTCAGCCTGTGTCCTTCAGCACCCAGGACCACCAGCTCAGGGATGGCACCACCTACAATGGACGGGGCCCTCCATATCACTAATTTAAAAAGTGCCCTGCAGGCTTGTCTATAGCCTAATCTTAAGAAAGCAATTTCTCAATTGAGATTCCCTCCTCTAAGANGACTCCAGAGTCTCTACCATTGTTTCTTTAAGATTCTGTAATCTCTATATTGTTTCTCTTGCTGGATTACATAAATTCCATAAACTCTATGTTTCTTTTCATACATATTTTTCTCTTCTTACTCAAATGTTCTGTTTTAAAGTTCATAGAAAGTTTCAGTTGATCCAGTTGAGTGTTGCATTTTCATTTTACTCATTGTATTCTTTAATTCTAAAATTTTTGAGGGGTGAGAGGTAATCTCAGCAGGAGTCTCAATGTAGTTTTGATTTGCATTTTCCCACTGGCTAAGGATGTTGAACATTTTTCCTGGACTTATTGGTTGTTTGTGCTATTTCTTTTGAGAGTGTCTGTTCATTCAGTTCATTTGCATTTGGTGATTGGATTACTTGTTCTTTAAATTCTTTAATAAGAATAGCTGACAAGATCTCTTCACTGTTGTCTCTTCACTCTTGTAACAGTGGATCATAGATTTCAATGAGAAGCTAAACGTATACTTTATTTTTTCTCTTTTCTCTGTGTGCTTTATGTGTCTTTTCAAATAATGCTGTGTTTTTACTGATTTTTCTCTGTTCCTTTTATATAATCATTTTTATTGATTTCTAATCTTTGCTTTCCTACTTAGGATTATGTAGAGTTAATTTGTTCTCATTTTCCAGCCTTTTTTCAGGGTAGAAGCTGGAGTAATTATCTTGAGACCTTTATTCATTTATAATAAAGGTATCTAGATAATACAAGCTAATCTTCACATACAGTTTTAATTCCATTTTTCAAGCTTTAGTAAGTTGTTTTCATTTTATTCCACTAAAATGTTTATAAATCTGCAGTTTAAATTATCTTTTCCTCCCATGTATTATTTAGAATTGTGTTTCAAGGCTCTTAAAACTTCTNTAGAGCCCTTTCTTTCATGGGGTTTTAAGTTAATTTCGTTGTGATTAGAGAATGCAGTGTGTGATCTGAATTGTTTGTTTCTTTGCTGTGTTGCTGGAGATTACTTAAAAAATTTTTGAACCTCTTCCTTGTGGCTCAGAATATGGTCTGTCTTGGGCTCTGTTGTGTTTATTTTGGTGATTACAACTTTTGTTTTACCTTTTGTTGTTGTTTTTCTGGTCAGCTTTGTCTCCCTTAGGTAGAATTTATTTGTTTATTTATTTTGGTTTTTTGAGACAGGGTTTCTCTGTGAGCACTGGCCATCCTGGAACTCGATCTGTAGACCAGGCTGGCCTTCAACTCACAGAGATCGGTCTGCCTCTACCTCCCAAGTGCATGCGGCCACAACTGCCTGACAAATTTATTATTTTTAATACATTTCAATTAAAAATAATGACATGACTTTCTCTTTCCTTTTCCTCCTTCCCTCTAACCTCTCTGATAACACCCTACCCCCAACTCTTAAATTGATGGCCTCTTTCTCTTTATTATTATTGTTGCACGTATACACACATGTATACATATACACACATAAAAGTACAATTTGCTGAGATTCTTTTTGTTGTTTATGGTTTTAGAGCTAACCACTTTGTATTGGATAACCAATGAGGGGTCTTATCCCAGGGAGAGGATAATTCACCCTCTCTGTTCAGTCATTAATGGTTCTTTCTCGAAGGCTAGGACCCAGTGAGCTTTTCTCCCTTCTGCAGTAGTATATCTACTGATATTGCCATTATTCAGGTCTTGTTTATGCAGCCATTTTTCAGAGAGAAAGTCTCATAGCAGACTTACTGGTGTTCTGGATTTTACACATACACATTCCTCTCTCTCCTCTCCTCTTCTNTCCTCTCTTCCTCCCTCTCTTCCCCCCACTTTCCTTTTAGTTTAGCATTGCTTNGCTTTCACTGATACCAGAGATGTTATTTCTAAACCAGTAGTCGGATTCCATCACCTGTCCCCTTTCCCTAAAGCTCAAGTGNAATTCCCTTCTCTGCAAAATTCATTCTCTACCATGGCAACAATGTCTGTCATTACTGAGGTCCAAGTTCTCTTTCCCAGAAACACCAGCTTGTACTGTCTGAACAGTCTGTTTTCCACCATGGAGAACTTGTTTTTTGTGTTTATTTTTTTTCTCTCCAGAATGTATTATAGATTTTCTGACTTCTGTCTCCTATGAAACAACTCCTTTCTATTGTAATTTCTTTGTGTCCCTTTCATGAAGAATGAATAAACAGACAAACAGAACCACATTGGCCAATTCTCACGTCTGTGGAACTTTCTTCATTCCCTCACTTAGATTCTACTTCACTGTCCATCATTATATTTCTTCTTTTTGGCTTTGTATCATTCTCGTCACTGTATGTTTTTCTGATAAAATCATTTTATTACATAATAGGCACTGTTCCTTCATTTCTCNGTTGTGAGAAATTAAGGCAATATGTTTTCTAATTAATAAATTTAGCATCTATAACCCAACAATATAATATAGCACATGTATAAAGCAAGAGGTTCTGAAATGATCAAAATTTTAATTTTTATTTCATTGTTTAATTTTTCATATTTTAGGTTACTTGTTAACACACACACACACANACACACAAACATATACACACACAGCATACATGTAGAAGTTAGAACAACTTGTAGCAGCAATTGATTTGCTCCTTCCACTATGTGGGTAGCAGAGGTTGAACTCAGGATAGCAGGCCTAGTGGCGCAGTGCCTTTACCCACAGAGCCCTCTTGCTGATCCTTAAATTATATTTTAGTTCGAAATACATTTAGAATTATAGATTGTATACAGTATTATGGATCATTCTTACAAATAGAACAGAATACCTAGCTCAGTTTTTACTAAATTTGAAGAGTTAATCAAGGACTGAATTTGACCTGGCTATAAAAATAACGAGCTGTAGAAAAGACACTGAAAATCATTTGAATGATTTTTAAAAATTATGTGCTCTTAATGAAGATGATGTGTAATAGTCAATTAGTATTGATTAGTTGAAATGAAATTCTGATCAGAAAGCATGCACACAGTGACAGTAATGAGCCTCACCATGAAGAGGTGTTCAGATTTTCTCTAAAGTTAGAAGTTTCTTCTGTGGTGTGTACACAGCTGTCTTGTTCATGATTTTATTTTTAAAAGTTCAGGTTAAATTAAGAAGCAGTAAATGAATATCAATAATCATATTTCTTTTAAACAACCTAAAAACTCCTCATTATAGCAAAATTATGTACATTTATGCTTATAATTTTGTTTTGTTCTCTGCTTTGCCCACCTTGTTGATTAGAGGTTCCTGTTGTGTACTATGTGTAACAGTGTTTGGATACCACCTTACTGTTTGCAAAAATATTTTGTGGTGTGGTAGTCCTTTGACTTTTTTTTTTTTCCATGACAGGGTTTCTCTGTGTAGCCCTGTCTGTTCTATAACTCTCTCTGTAGACCAGGCTGGCCTGGAACTCACAGAAATCTGCCTGCCTCTGCCTCCTGAGTGCTGGAATTAAAGGCATGCACCACCACCACCCAGCTCCTTTGACTTTTATTAACCTTTTGAGAAAGCGAATTCTAGTCAAAGATATCAATGCATATATAGAATCTTGTGGTCTTTCTACCTAATCAGCAGAAAAGAAGGATCCAAAGAAAGGGTGACTAAGTGAACAGAGAAGGTCAGGGGTGTTTATATATGCTGAGCCTTTGCACAGCTAGGTGATTTGTGCTATATTACAGGCATTTAGAGCACACACAGATATCTGCAGATTCCTTTAGGTCCTTGAGAGTTAGGACATTGTATTTAAGAATATAAGGTTGGTAACAGTGTTTTCCTCTAAGGGAAATAAATGTCACCCTTTAGCATGAAGAGTTGGGAGGAACCCTTTAGTTATGTAGGAGTCTTACAAGAAATGCTGACTGGTGTTTCTGTAATGATTTCACCCCAATTCCAGGAGGTTTAGGTCATGTGTGATCATAAGATAATTGCTCTAGTTCTGCCTTTGCCCTTACTTGGCCATATAACCTCCCATTTCATGCCTGTTCTTGTTTCTATTTGGCAGTTGACCTTTTCATACAGACTTAGGGAGGGGGAGAATTCCTAACCCCCCCCACAACAACGTAATGCCTTCATCTCATGTTTGCCCACACTTTAGGAAAAACCTTTTAAAAGACCTCTTTGAAGTGCTTAAGTATGAGTGAGTGATTTTACTCAGGTGCACAGCAGGGTATTTATTTTAAGGAAGAGCTAAAACAGATGATCATTTGTTTCTGTGTGGAGCATTTACAGCTGAATATCTCAAAACCTAGCATTTTTCCCATTCAGTAAAATAGGCTGAAAGATTAATATAAAAATATTGAAAATTAATGTAAATATATTTAAAATATAAAGAAAATATATTAAAGGGTAAATATAAAGGTTAATAAATTTAAGACAAATTTTTTGAAACATTTAAAAATATTTCAAACTTAAGTGTTAAATTTACATTTAAGTACCACTTCTTCCATTAATTTTCCCTCCCTATAGAAATAATTTTTTTAGGAGGTTGAACCCAGGACCTTACTGCTTGTTTCTGAGATGGGGTCTTACCATGTTACCCAGGCTAGTCTCAAGTTCCTGGACTCAAGTGGTCATCCTTCTGAGTGCTGGGACTACAAGCATGTGAATCTGAGATTTATTTTGAGTTACGGTTTTGAGGCTGAAAAGTCCAAGTTTGGGTTGCCATGGCTAGTGAGAACCTTGGACTGCATCATAGTCTGGGAGATGGCAGGACACCTGTATGAACAGTCACCAGTACAAATAGAAGAGGCCACACACACGAGGTGTCTTCATTGTCTAGCCAGATCTCAGAAAAACTAATCCTGAGAGGCAACATATTTCTTTGATACAGATTTAATCCCTTCTAGGGTAGTTCTCCCAATGACCTAATAACTCATTAGGCTCCACTTCCTCACAATAGTGCTGTATTGGGCTTTCAACACAAGATCCCCTGTGAGACAAACCCATCAAAACTGTAACAGCTCCCTTTTCTGTTAGGTGGGGCTGTGCTACTTGCTTTTGAAAATGGAATATAGGTAAAAACGATAAACATGACCTCTAGACCCACCTTTGAAACCTCTTTCAAACTGTTTATGCTCTCTTCATTTGTTGATTTTCAATGTGGAGAATAATTAGTTGGGGAGGTGTTTGAGGCCCTAGAATAGAAACTACAAGAATCATTTTGTAGAAGGTCATCTGTCCTTTCTCCAAATGGATCATGACATAATAAAGAAGAATTTTGTTATGTAAGCCACTGAAACTTTTGGGTTGATTGTTACAGCAGAGAGGGTTAGTTATTCTAGTTAATACAAAAATTGATATTGCTGAAATGAGGGTGTTACTATGTCTTAGGATTTCTATTTCTGTGAAGAGACACTATGACCATGGCAACTCTTATAAAGAAAAGCATTTAATTGGATGGCTTACAGTTCAGAGGTTCAGTCTATTCAGTCTATGATAGGGTATGTCAGCGTGCAGGCAGACATGGTGCTGGAAAGGTAGCTGAGAGTTCTACATCTTATGAAGGCAATAGGAAGTGAACTGAGACACTGGGTGTGGCTTGAGCATATATGAGACCTCAAAGCCCAGCTCCACAGTGACACACTGTTGTTGGTTGGTTTTTATTCTTTACTCTTGGGGGGCCTGCCACCCAGCTCCCAAATAAATACACATGGAGTCTTATTCTTTCTTATGAATGCCTGGCCTTAACTTGGCTTGTTTCTAGCCAGCTTTTCTTAACTTACATTATCCCATCTACCTTTTGCCTCTGGGCTTTTACTTTTCTCTTCTGTTACTTTCACTCTTACTCCATGGCTGACTGTGTGGTTGGGTGGCTGGCCCCTTGCATCCTTCTCTCCTTGCTCTTTCTTCTCTTTTTTTCTCTCTTTCCTTCTTTAATTTATTCTCTCTGCCTGCTAGCCCCACCTATCATTTCTCCTACCTTGCTATTGGCTGTTCAGTTCTTTATTAGACCAATCAGGTGTTTTAGACAGGCAAAGTACCACAGCTTCACAGAGTTAAAAAAACGCAACATAAAAGAATGTAACACATCTTTTCATCGTTAAAACAAATGTTCCACAGTATAAACAAATGTAACACATCTTAAAATAATATTCCATAACAACATACTTCCTCCAACAAAACCTCACCTCCTAATAGTGCCACTCTCTTTGGGGACCATTTTCTTTCAAACCACCATATACTATAACAAAATCCTAAAATAATATGACTTGGCTTAAGGGTGGGCAACAGCAGCACAAATAGCAAATATATGCTATATGATGAATATTTGGTAAAACTCACATTTTGGAAATTTGAAGACCATACCAAGTTTTTGCCAAACCTCAACCTTTAGAAAGGGAAATAGTATTGTGTGTTGATTCCAACCTTTCTAAATGTAACCAAGAAAGACATAGGTTGGAGTTACTAGTTCACAGGGATTGAAGAAAATAGGTGTCAGAAATTAAGTGCTTTGCAAAGTTTGCAAGAAGCGACTTCTAAATTTCACGAAGGTGAGTTTTTAAAAGGTTTTGAGTCAAAAANACCCAGTAATAATATCTCACTTAGAGTATATTCATATTGCAAATGATACTCTTCTCAAGCCTAAGAAATCAAAATAGGCATCATTAAGTTAAAGGATAGCAAGACTTAGAAAAAGAAATGAATAAATTAGCTACATTTTCAAACAGTCCAGAGAGAACTTTGAATTTGATTATTGACACATGGAACTGACTAAAAGTCTAGTATGGTTCTGATAGAATTTTGTTTCTAGTAAACTTGGTCTTAAAATAGATATGATTATTCAGTGAGCCCTGAAAACCATCTTCAGGCAAGAGAGTATGATTTGCAATATCAGCTTCCTGTGTTGCCAAAGGANTTAATGGAGAAAAAGACATGAGCAGAGTGGAGCTATAGACTACAAAGACTAAGATATTAGTTGCTCCCTCCTACACACACACAAGAACTGCAGATCATTNGAATTTGAGACTTACAGATCAGTAACTTACTGAATGCTTCCTTTGCATTTCTAACTGTGATTGTCCCTTCTGTTTTCCCATAGTGTGTGATTTATACAGGAATGGATAAGACATATATCTTTGGTTTGTAGAGCAGAGTTTGTGGATCTGATGAAGATGGTGACTGTATACATGTGTTTTTTTTGTTTTGGATGGGGCCTTGGGTAGTTTTCCTAGGGAGGAGCTTGAATGCATTCCATATCTAGGAGAAAGAAAGAATCAAAAANTGAGGTGTTTAATGACAAAGTTCTGTGGTAGAAACCAATTAGATTTTCTGTTTGTTCTTCTGGGGCATATGAATATATCTGTATGCAGTTATGTATGTATTAGGTTCTCCTAATCTGGAGGTGAGATCATATGATTTTTCTTGTCATTAGGATATAAACAGAAGTAATTTTGAGGCAAAGATAGTGTGTGTTTCCTTTTTCTATGATATCCTCAATGCTAGGTCTCATGGGATTTTTAGACCCAGATTCCTTAAATGACCAAATAAAAAGTATTTGCTATAATTGCTCCCTTCCAATTATGAATTACTGACTTATTTTATGAAGGAAATTGAGAGTTATATTATTGGCTATACTAGTAAACTTTATATTATTTTGTACAGCAAAGTAATACTATATTTTATGCTGATATATAAACTGGTATTGTATATTAATAATACTTTTGGTGCTTATTAGGAATTAACATTTTTCATTTACTTGTGGTGTATTAGGCACTTTTATCATCTTTTTTACCCTTTCTAGTTACTCACTGGAAGTAAATGTTGTCATCTATGTTTTAGAGAATTGGAATCCAAAGCTTAGAAAATTTATAATTAACTTGGTCTAGTAGTGCTGTTTATTATTTTATTTTATTATAACTACTTATTTCATTCTTCTGGACTGTAGTGTTTTAGGAAGCAAAGTCGGTTATAATTCACTGTTGTAAATTATTAGTGACTATGACAGTCTGCAATAGTTACAGAATAAATATTGAACAAATGTATCAATGACATTGGCATAGAGTAGTATTCTAGAGGCTATAAAGGAATGCACCAATTATTAAGTTCATTAGGAACTCTCAAACCAAAGGTTTTATTAAGTAATAATGACAAATACTGAAGAAATTTAGAGAATTTAAGTCTTCTTATGGGTCATTTGTGAAGTTTTTTTCTCTAAAAATAAACTTTATCTTAATTAAGGTAAGCTGTGGTATTTTAAAACAGTGGCCCTAAAGTTCTTTGGCAGTTTTTCCTTCAAGGTATATATCTTTCTTCTTTCTTTGAATCTGGATGGACTTGTGTCTGTCTGTGATAAAAGACCATGGACTTCTGAGGCTAGTTCATAAGGAGTGATCCAGATGTGTCTTTGTCCTCCGAGTACTTAGACTTGAGTCTTTTAATCACATGTCTGTCAGTGTGACAGAACACCTGACTGAAGCAGCTTAAGGAGGATAGTCTGTCATGGTTCATGGTTTCGGGGAATGTAGTCATCTCACCTGGCCTCAATAACTCAATTTTAGGAGAATTAAAATATTTTTAGTGATTTACTTTAATTATGTGTACGTGGTGTATCTGTATGTGGGTATGTGCATGGGAATGTCCATACCCATAGGCNCACAGAGGTCAGAAGCTCCAGAGGAGCTGGAGTTGCAAGTGGTTGTGAGCTGTCTAATGTGGATGCTGGGAACTGAACTTAAGTCCTCTATAAGAATAGTGTGTGCTGTTAACCCTGAGTCATCTCTCCAGCCCTGAGAATTACATTTTTAATAATATTGATCTACCAATGCACGAGTGCAAAGATTTCTGTTTATTTAGATCTCTGAGTCATAGGTGTTTTGTAAATATTCTGCAACCTTCACTGTCAGTTCTAGTAACTTATTTTTATTGTTCTTTTAAAATTTTTATTTGATAACTTTCATTCATATTTAGAAAATACTCGAGCTTTTCAAATAATAATAGCACATTTGTGGCTGTGCAAGTGTAGTGATAATAGCCTTTAATTTTATAAAGCTGTTGTTTTGTGCAGAAACAGTATTTTAGGGCAGCTATAAGATTAAATAATATTATTTGTTTACCATTAAATCTTACTTGGTGCTTTTAGTTTTTTTTTTTATGGGATATCATTTCAGAGCAGCAGTAGTAGTAGTAGTAACTACTGTTACTTTTTGTTGTTGCTGTTGCTTCATGTGAGTTATATCACAGGGGTCCAGGGGATCTCTGTTGTACTTTTCTTTGACCTCCCTTTATGGGCAAAAATCAACATAGTTGACTGACATTGACAACACCTAATTAAGGAGAGAAAAATGGTACCCCAATACATTTACTATTTTATGAATCAATAATACTTACAATTTAGAGATGCTTTACAAGCCTTCTGACTTCATTGACAGGATATTTCATCTTTGGGTATATATTTGATATGTACTTTTTCTAATAGTTACTACCTTTATGAAGGCAGCCTGAAATTTCTAGTAATCACTAAGCATACCGTATCAGTTACACATTNTGTCATTACATTATTAGGAAGTATCTTTCTTTCTCTTTTTTTGTTGTTATTTTGTTTTGTTTTGTTTTAATTTTAAAACATTTGATGTACAACTGCAGGAGAGATGATATACAGATATCTTGAACATAAATACAGGTTACAAATTCTTATCCTAATAGTGAAATGTTTCACTAAAGCATGCCCAGTGGTTGGGCAAAACCAAAACTTATTTTATGCTACAGTCATCCTAGGGTCCTTCCTGCTAGGTAGCCTCCCTGGATCTGTGGGTTGCAGAGTGATTGTCCTTTNGTNTATATCTAGTATCCACCTATNAGTGANTACATNCCATNTTTGTCCTTCTGAGTCTGGGTTACCTCACTCAGGATGATACTTTCTAGTTCCATCCATTTGCCTGCAAATATCATATGGTCATTGTTTTTCTCTGCTGAGTAGTACTCCATTGTGTATATGTACCACATTTTCTTAATCCATTGGAAGTACCTTTCTTTAGACCATTGTTCTTTTGGAGATACTGCTGATGAATAGTCTGAAGATAAGTTCTGAGCATGAGCCTTCTTCATACTTTCATTATCGTATGCTNTTGGTTGATTACAATCAGTCTACAAGTTTAATATGTTCTGTGGGAAAGTTTTGACAATCTGGTTTTATAGCATTTTGGCCACTGATTTGTATTTATAAATAACAAGAAATAATATGTTTAAAAACAGTGATTTCATATCTGCTATATTAGGATCTACTTTCTTTGAGAAATACCAAAACATAACTTTTGGAATTTGGGTAGATAGGAAATATTTTGAGTCAATAAAACTAATTTTGAAATGCAAGGATATTCTTAGAATTTGTGACTTCTGTGTTATACAAGAGACTTTCTACATTGTTCCTGATTTTTTTAATTGTAGGAGTTATGCTTTGCATTTGTTTTACATTGTAAGAAGATTTCACTGCATAATTCCTTTAAATACTGAAAAAGCCAAAGCTAAATTCTCTTACCATATTTCTAGCAGATATGGAAATTGATTTGTGTATAAATAGCAGGTATGCACTAAGTAATTAATTAACTTTCTGCACTGTTTCATGTTTTAGAATTGTTTATATAGACCCAGGTTTTTTGCTAAGAGAAATTTCAGAAATAGTATTATATATACATGTGACACAGGTTACTCTTTTACAGCTAGTGATTTCTGTGTTTGCTCAAACTTTCACTAGTAACAGTGAAAGAAGTTGAGGCTGAAATTTTGAAGAACTCATGTTTCTAGGGACAGGTGCAGAGTTGGCAAAGTTTAAGAATTAAAGAGGATGAGTAATTCTTCCTAGCTGAGTATTATAGCTAATGTTCCAAGAAGTGAAATTTGGGCGTAGAAACTTCATGGCATAGTTTCTTGGTGAATGCAAGTTTTGTATAAGGGTGATGGTAACTGTTCGTAAGGTTATACATGAGATGACATGTCTGCTAGGAATCTTGTTTGAGAGCTGGATAGGTGTGTCACTGTGATTTCATTTTTTTCATGTGTGTGTGGCGGGGGTTCATCTGTGCATGTGCCCTGTAGAGGCCAGAGGGCAATCTTGAGTAGCATCCTCAGGAATACCATATACCTCTTTTGAGACAGGGTCTGTTTTGGCCTGGAGCTCACCAAATAGGCTAAACTGTGCTGGCCAGCAAGACCCAGGGATCGCCTATTGATATCTCCCTTGTGCTGGATATGTAATTAAGTATACTAAAAATATATATTTCAGATGTCACTCACTCACACACACACACTTATATGTGTGTGTGTATTTCATTGACATACAAGTATATACATTTATAACCCCCCGAGTTTTGACAAAGGTACAAAAGCAATTCAGTGGATAATAATATCCTTATAGGAAGTAGATCTAAGATNGATTGCATACCAGTAGACATACCCCTCAACCTCCCCAAAATTGACCCTAAAATGCATATTTGTACAAAAATAACTCAGAATGGATCCTAGATTGATGTTTAAAATAAAAAACTATATAACATTTAGGAGAAAACAGAACATCTTTAAGAACTANAACTGGACAATTCTTAGATGTACAAAACACATGGCCTGTAAAAGTAAAAATGGTAAATTTCCATTAATTAAAATAAAGAACTTTTGTCCCACTAAATATCCTGTGATGAGAAAAAAAAGGGCTGGGATAAAATATTAGCTTAGAAACAGAATACATTTGTAGGTGGAAGTTACCCTCCCACCTGCCTGTTCCCAGATCCACAGCAGCCGCTTCCCAAATTATCACACAGAATCTTACATTAATTATAAATGCTCGGCCATGAGCTCAGGCTTATTATTAACTAGCTTTTACACTTAAATTAACCCATAATTCCTATCTGTGTTTAGCCATGTGGCTTGGTACTTTTTCTCAGTCCGACATTCTCATCTTGCTTCCTCCACATCTGGCTGGCAACTCCTGACTCTGCCCTTCCTCTTCCCAGCATTCTTCTAGTCTGGTCACCCTGCCAAAACTTCCTGCCTGGCTACTGGTCAATCAGCGTTTTATTAAACCAATTCAAGTGACAAGTCTTTTGGTATACAGGAGCATTATCCCACAGCATACATTGAAAGCTCAAACATCAATCTTGAACACAATAACAACTGAATAGTCTATTTAGAAAATGAACATTTCTGTCTCCTCATTCATTTATATTTTTCTTCCTGGTAAAAGCATTCTCTTGAGTCTAGATAAGGCACAAATCATGTGACAGAGGCTTGGCAGGAATCTCTCTTTGACTGGTTATTGAGTTGCAGTGGAGGTATTGGGCAGCGGGTCCACCCAGGTGTGGAGATTGGTTTTGTGAGGGAGTGAGGTTTATCATGATGGGTGATATGTTCCAAAGGATCCCCCTGTACGAAGTTAGNAAACGTTAAAGGGCTCAATGTATCTCTTTGTTACTAAAGCACCCAACGGTAAAGCTCTGGAGCAGGCTTTGTGATCTGACATCTGCCCCACCCCTGCCTACCCCCCAGGCCATGCCACACCACCCTCCCTAGTCCTTCAACTGAGACCTGATTTCTTACTTCTTTTTTTGCCCTTGCAACAGATCAAGGAACTAAAATATCCTCTAAGTTTAGAAGGTTAAACTGAGATACATCTCTAGTGTGGCATACTATTTAGCAATGTGAAGTAATGTAAACTCTTGATACACTCAGCAATTTGTATTGATCTCAGAAGGTATTTTTAAAATCTCAAAGCAACGTTCTGTATGCATCCATTTATAAAGCTTTTCAGAACAATATAGAGGTCATCAACAAATTAATAGTTGCCATGAATTGTATTAACAGGGAGGTGGTTAGATGAAACCATAAATGTGTAGTGTATAGCAGAACTATAGAGTAATGGAACAGTTACATTTTTTTAATTGGTGATGATCATTATACAAATATATGCAAGTAATAAAATGACATTCAAGTATATGCACATATTATGTTAGTATCCTTTTTCTAATTATGATATTATAATAGGTAAAAAGTAATCCCTGAGGAGAACTGAGTAAAGAATACAGGGTATCTCATTGTGCTATCTTTGTTAACATGATGATTCTGTAGTTATTTCAAAATAGTTTTACCAGAATTATGTTGAAATTTAGCCATATTAATTTTTATCTAGCCCCTCCCTTTAGTATAATTGATTAAAGAAACTCTCTGTGGGTTAAAAGATAGCAGGCATGATTACTGTTCATAAGGTAATCTTTTTGAAAAGCTATTCTGGTGTACTTCCCAGAAAGTTAGAAACTAAATAATTCTTCGTCTGGGTGCAAGTCCTTTTAGAAGTAAAATGATTTCAAATTAATTATTCAATCAAGAAAATTAAGGAGGATCAAATTAGATTTTGAATTCCTGTTTTATTCATAATTTCTTAGTTTTTTACAGTATTTAAGTATACTGACTGACGTTAATTAAAAGTTGTTGGGTCTTTGGGAGAAAAGAGAAATTACAAGGAAATAACCCATTTTTATCAAGACTTCTAAGAAAATTGTAGTGAAGGAGCAGGACAAAGTATTTCATGGTTAGCAAGACTAGTGTGTAATTTACTTGTTTGGATACTATCTGCTTGTTCAGGTAGTGAGGAATTCCTGTTTTCATAGCTGAATTAAACTAGGTAAGAAAGGAAGAAGGAAGAGAAACATTTATTCATATGAAATGGTGAGCAATTGTAGTTTGAAAAATAAGTTATTTCCTCTGCCTGTTAAACTGATGAAATGTTTATAACTTTCTGAGTTTACTATCTTGGTGAGCATTTCCCCCTACAAACTGAAATTATAAGTAAAACTTTCTTGTTAACATGGTAAGATTCTGTAGTCATTTCTATTTTTTATTAAAATTAAAATGAACAAAAACTTATTTCTCATTTTCCTTCTAAAATGAATTTGTTTAGGAGTTTGACTTTAAAGCTGTANTTACATCTAATGCACAGTTGTTAAAGTTTTTAACCTTTTCTTAGCATGTGTTTCTGGGGTTAGAATGTGGTATAGAATAGCTGTTAAAGCAGATCTGTGGCAACCTTTGTAAAAAAAAAAATTAGCCTCTGCTTTTCATGTTCTGGAAGGCAGAATCCACCTTTTTTTTTTTTTTTTTTTTTTGAGGGGGGTAAGAGAGGAGGGATCCTTTGTTGTAAACATCTGTGCCAGTTCTTTAACATTAGCTATGCTGTTAATTTATTGAATGGGTCTTTGAATGCCAGGTTTGTGCACAGTTAGTTTCTTCTACATCCTGTGATAAGTGCTTTCTGTGTGGCCATAGGAAGGCTAAATAGACACAGTCCCATGAATTCCTAGGTAGGAGCTGGCAAACAGGCAAGTGATGTCTAATCATGTTGGTTTAGGATATTTCGCACCAGTATGCTATATATTTACCAAAATTGAAAGTTTCATTTGTAGTTTAACTTACTAGAAATTTGCTTAGCAGTAGTTATACTAAAAAGTACCAGGTATCTCTAAAAAATGTAGACTTTTATTCTCTTTTGCAAGTAGAGACAGTGAGGTTCATGTACTCATTCATACTCTCTAGCAGTAGAATTGTTTTTGTTTTTGTTTTTTTTGTACTGAATTATTGATTGTGGAGCTTGAGCTTTTGGCCATTTTGTGTTCTCTCTTACATAGCACTGTATAGTTTCATTCAGGAATATAAAGAACCATGATATAAGTTACTATCTCATAAGATGCTTTCAGACTTATGTCACTGGGTAAAGACTGACTATTTTGCTGTTTAATGATGGTAATAAATACAATTCTAAGATTTAGTCAGATGATATACTGGCATTGAAAAGCTAGTTGAACAGAAAGTTGAGATAGAATTCTTATGTGACGTTAAAGTAGTATCCCCATATCAGTGGCCAAAATTTTAAAACAAAATATAAATTATTAGAATGAAATATAAAAAGAGGTAGAAGCCTGAACAAAAAATAAGTCTATGAAGTTTAAAAAGCTGTCAAGCACGTGAGGAAGGGCAGCCTTTCCTTGTGGGTAGAACGTACTTTCTGATATGATGCAGTGAGAAGGTCACCTATCTCTAATAGCCTGCAAACCCATAATGCCAGTCTAGGAACATCAGGCAGATCCAGATTTTGAGAGATTCTATGATATTTCTAACCAGAACTTTGCAAAACTGTCCAGTTTATGGAAAGAAAAATAAATATTGAGAAGCTTTCATAGGGTACACTAAATATAGTGTGGTGTTTTGGAACGAAGAACAGACATTAGTGAACAAACTGGGGAAATCTGGGTAAAATCTGTAGCTTAATAATGTTGTAACTGGTGCTAACCTATTGATTTAGACACCTGCACCAGAATATATAAAATAATAAAAAAAAATGAGAAGAAACTAGATGAAGGATATTCTGAAACACTGTCCTATGTGCGCAGCATTTCTGTTAAGTCTGAAATTATTCTGAGGTAAAAAGTTTATTTAAAGAATTAAGGAAAAATTTGTTTATGCTTCGTTTCAGGAAAGGACAGCAGGGCCATATGGCTCTCTATAGGCCTAGATCTGTTGATCTTTATACAGTAGCCCACAATAATCTAAAATTCTTAGTTAAAACTCTTTGAAAATACTGAAAATATAGAAAACAACCCAATTCATTATGTGATGGTAGTGTTACTATAGTATAGAAAACCTAGTAAAGATAGCAAAAGACAGAGTAGATTTAAAATAACCTTTATAAAATGCCAGAAAATGACTCTATTAATGAGTTAAAAGTGATATTCTNCATTGTTTTTTATTTCTAGATGTATAGCAGGTTTTATAGCTGTGTATGGTGCTGCATGGCTGTAATCCCAACACTTGGCACGTGGAAGCAGGAGGATCAGGAATTCTTTGCTAGTGAGTTCATGACCAGCCTGGGCTGCATGAGATCCTGTCTCAATCTCCCACCAAAAATCCATTCTTTTATATAGTTCTTATGTAGTTATAATTATGTGTAATTGAAGAATAAAATCACATTGCAAAATACTCATATAATGATTTAAGAAAACTTAAAAAATTATGGAAAATATACATTTTCTTTACTTTTATGATGCAGAAATGGAGATGAGCTCACTCAGTTAATAAGAGAGCCCTGAAGGTTTGGGGGAAATCCTGTCTATTTACAGATAAAATGCTCTATTGACAAATGACTGTTGTATGTGGAAACATGACTTTCATATAAAATATAAGATGAATGTATCAAAAGCTCACTCAACTTTTAATTAGCACAGGAACTAGCAATATAAAACTCAGCCAGATATCAGAACATTTGGAGAGTAGAGACTTGCGCTATCAGGAATGATATGTTTAAAAGGATACCTAAAAAATAAACTTGACTAGACTACAAATCTGGTTGAGAGCCTATAAACTTAAAAGGTTGTGTTTTTTCCAGGACAGAGATGTATACGCTGAATCAAACCTTATAATAGTCTAGTCAAAGTAGAAATACTAAATAAGACAGTGAGGCACACTGGAGGCCAAAAGATGACTCAGCAGTGAAGAGTACTTCCTGTTTTTGTACAGGACCTGGGTTTGTTTCTCAGCACACTTATGCTGGCTCACAACCAACCTTTCTTCTGTAGCTCCAGTTCCAAGGGATCCAGTATCCTCTTCTGTCTTCCATGGCCATTGCATACATGCAGTTGCACGTATGTACATGCAGGCACTCACATGTACACATAAAAAAAAAAAAACTTTCTTAAGAAGGGAAGCAGGGTACAGATAGATGCAGTCTCTTTAAGAATTAAATAAATCCTCTGGTGAGTTTGTCAACTTAGTTCCCAAGTATAATGTTGAAAGGATAAAGTAATACCTTTTCATGGTGCGTGCACACAAAATTTACTAGGGATTGAANGCAAAGCCTTGCACAGCTAAGCAAATACTCTGCCACTAAGCCATAAACCCCACCCTTAAAGTCCTAATTTTTTTGTTTTTGTTTTTCAAGACAAGGTTTCTCTGTGTAGCCCTGGCTGTCCTGGAACTTGCTTTGTAGACCAAGCTGGCCTGGAACTCACAGAGATCTGCCTCCCAAGTGCTAGAATTAAAGGTGTAAAGTCCTAATTTTTTAAAAAACAAAGTAAAATAGTAATAAGTGAAGATTTTGGCTGTCAGAATGGTCATGCTATAAAATATCTATAACTAAATATTGGTATCTGTATCGGTATACTCAAGCTTTAATAATGAGATTGTAATTAGTAACAAATGTATTTATTGATGTTTCTTATAGCAAACTACATAAAGCTTTAAAGTATACTTTGATATCTTGTATATTTTGATCAAGTATGATAAAGCATACTCGATCCATATGCTCAGCTCTGTGAAGAAGAATGAAATGAATTTATTTAGAAAGCTCTTCAAAAGTATGTTAATGGGGAGAGCAAGATGTAAACAGATAAATCCTTGCACCAGGAGACAGAGACAAGCAGAGCTCTGTGAGTTTGTGGCCAGGCAGGTCTACACACAGAGTTCCAGGACAACAGGAGTTACACAATGAACCCTGTCTGAAAACAAAAAAACCCCATGTGCATTTTGTGGCTATTTTTGAAGAATCTGGGAATTTT
>LZPO01087181.1:190732-202592 GCA_001675575.1 Neotoma lepida | reverse complement strand
TACTACCCAAAGATGTTTTTGCTAATTGATATATGTTAGATTGCAGCTATCCTTATCTGTTGGTGAATGGGTGGTTTACCGTCAGGTGTATTTTTATTATTTTATGAGTATAAATCAAGGAAAATCAGCTTGGTTTAGAAATTAGGATTTAATCTTAACATATATGTAATGTGACACTTTAGTTCATGGCTAGTCTCATTCGGGTTTTGCTTCTTAAAACTAGAAGCTTTATACGATTCAGTTTAAGTTTTTGTCATTCAAATTCAAAGTAAGTTTAAGTAAAATTTATAATTAGTTTCTTTTAAATAAATAGTTTTTTTGGCTCTTGATAGAATTTCTCATTTCTTTTTAAATATTTTCAATTTTTTTATTGAATTATGTGCATATGTGTAGGTATCTGCTGATACAAGGAGAGGGCCCTGAATCTCCTGGACCTGACTTACAGGTGGCTTACGCAGAAGGACATGGATGCTGGGAACCAGACTTGGATCTTCTGCAAGATGATGGTTTTAACTGCTGAGCCATCTCTCCAGTCCCTAGAATTTCTTTTCAATTAAANTTTTAAAAATTATTACTNTGTGTATATGTGGTATGTATGTGTGGGTGATTACAGGTATGGGCATAGTGTGGTGCATGTGTCCAGGTCAGAGCACACGTTTCTGGAGTCAGTTCTCTTTCTGCCATGGGTCCTGGGGGTTGAATGTAAGTCATCAGGCTGGCACACAGGCTTTTACCATTGAGCATCTCACTGCCCCTTTACCATTTATTCTCCTCCTCTTCCTCTTTTCCTTTGATAGAATTTTTCATTGTTTTCAGAAAACCTCTGAAATAGAGTTCTTTAACTAAATGTTGTTCTTTCTTTGTATAAAATCTAATCATAATTACATGTTTCCATAGAATTATTCTTAGCAAAGCTCAATAGTTTTTGGCACAACAGAAAAGAAGTTAAGCATTAAATACATATGCATGTAAAAGAAATCATTTCTTGTTCATTCTGGTACTGGAAAAGAAACACTTTTATGATTTGAGTACTATATACAGTTTTACTAAAGAACATAATTTCTTGCTTTTTATCCTACAGTAATTGTAGTAACTAGTTCTCAGCATCCATGTTCAACAAGAAAACATCCTCACTCTTTGAATTAAACAGCGATCACTTCTAAAATACCTTCTACCTGGGAAAGTTTTTTTAGTTTAGCATTTGAATCATTTGAGTAAGCATTAAGNACTACTGTGAAATCATTTAAAATCATTTTAGATTAAAATTAAAATAGGCTGTTAAATTTAAAATAATCATTTTTATCCCAGGATAAAATAACTGTAAATTTCTTATTGAATAATTGAAAACAGTTGCACAAAAATGAAGTTAGTCTGACGTGCTTGTGCAAATGTATTTATGTCTTAGTAATTTGCAGGGGTGCATGAGTTGCCATTCTTTCTTAGTCGATTAGGCAATTATTTAAAATAAGAATTAAGATTATATCTATCTGTTCATAATTCTTACTACTAAATTGTATTTGTGTATCACTTCTGCATAAAAATAACATCTCATCCATTTTCTTGACTTGACTTTTGTTAAATATTTAATAGGATCTGTTAAATGTTTGAAAGATCTCTGATGGAAGGGGCAAATGAAATGTAAGTATCTAAGGCCTAGAGAGAGAGCTCAGTGGCTAAGACAACTTGTTCTTTCAGAGGACCTAAATTTAGTTCCCGGCAGTCATATGGCAGCTCACAGCAATTTTGTAACTCCTGTTTGAGGGGATTTGATGCCCTCCTCTGACCTCTGGGTGCATCAGGCACACAGATATACATGCAGGCAAAACACCCATACACAAAGTAATACATACATACATACATACATACATACATACATACATACATACGTTCCCAAAGACCACTTATGTTTGTTTAAGTTCTTAATATACTGGAAATTGGATTTTGTGATACTAAGTTTTAAATTTTAGGACTTGTGCCATTGGCATTTTAAGCATTATAAACTTTGATTTTCTTAAATTTTATTGTGATCGTTAATTTACCATTTTGGACTCATTTTTCTTTGTATATAAAAATTTACCTTGGATCTTGAAGTCATGGCATTTAATTAAAACTGAAGATATTTTTACTCCTTAATTTCTATATAATATGAAGGCAAATGTTATTTAAAATAATTTCTGTTGTGATTAATATGGCTACTGAACACAGAAATGATGGACTGTAAGTGTGAAATTGGTGTTCACNGAAAATGTAGAACAATAAGTGGTTCTTCTTTAGTGTCTGGTGAATGATGCCTTAGAGTAGTGGAATANTGAAAATCTGTAGGATTTCCTCTTTGTTAATTCTGTCCAGTGTATTTTTAAGTAGAGAAATGTTTTTATTTGTTCTCATATTTATAAAATGCATCTGGAAGAATAAATTCACATCTGGTTCATGGATTTCCTCCATGGAGATGTTCCAAATTCAGTGTCAAGATTAGAGCTTGTACTCATAGGGTTTGCAGAATCTTGTGTGGAATTTGAAATATTTTGTTTNGAAGTAGTTGGGGGAAACAATTGATTCAGATGTTTTTGTTGAGTTCTAATTTTAGATGTATTTCTCCCTCGTTAAAATTAAAAGTATTTTATGCTTCATAGTATTATCGAGGTACACTTATAGTATAATCAAGGTACATGTAAACACTGTTTCCATTAACAGGCTGTTTTAGATGACCACTTTCAACCTTGTTTTATGACAGACAGATAAATTGTTAAACTTACCAGAATGTGATCATTGATAACCATAGCTATTAGAGATTTACTTCTCATTCATAGTGTGCAGTCTTGATTATTCTGCAATACTTCCTTGACACCATTTCAAAGCAGCAATAGTCACTTTTTAATTGTTGTGTTCTTAGTGTCTTCCCAAATGAGATGTATTATTTGAATTCTCAGAATATAATGATTGAACAGAGTGTTTTACTCTCTTACAATGGCTAACAAACATCTTTGTGCCTGAATGGAATCAGTCCCTGGAGTAACATAAAGAAGAAGCATTTATGGGCTCAGTCCAAGAAGCATGCAAACTAAAAATAATATTGTCAAACTTTTATGAATTATTTGTCTTATGCGTTGAGATTGCCAAATAGAACTGCTAGTCATGGGAGTTAAACTTGATACACTGGAACAAAATGGGTGTTGCTTAGTAAATCTCATTAAAGATGATTGATCTTTTTCAAAGATTGTGTTTTGGTCCTTTTACGTGATATATTTTCCGTGGAATAACACTATAAAGTTTATTAATAGATAAATCTAAATTTATTTGCTTTACTATGTTTAAACTTTCAGTGGAATAGGAAACATGCATTTTGCATATGTGTTTAATTTAGTAGTTTCTAAACAATACAGCAGGAATTTTTGTGTTTGAGCAGATTTCCCAGTGCGTTATTAAATACTTACTATTAAGAGTCTGGGAAGAGGCAGTCCTGTGAGAGTTCATACTTCTCTCCCCTTTCATTTTCCTTCTCTCATAGTGATTGTGAGGTAAACTTTTGTCTTGGTAAATGAGAATGAAAATGGCTACATTGAATTCCTAGTCATATGTATATTAGTTTTACATTCTGATTTTATGTACCCTTTTAAAAAATTCCTGTTTGCATTTGCAACCTTCCTGTATGTTCTTTCACTTCTTGGTTTTGCTTAGCCAACCTCCCTGGTCTACAAGCATATGTGGTAGTTAGCACAGGGAGTTGTGTGTTAGTGCTCCTGTGGTTCACTGACTACACAAGCCTTCACCAAGGATCCATGTGGGGCCTTGGGAAACAAGCAGTAAGCTCTCTGATTTACATTACGTTCCTATTTGGGGTAGCCACTATCATTCTGTCAGTCATTGAATTTATAACTCAGATTGTTCTCTTCTTCCTCAATTCTACCTTTTTTTGGGGGATGGGGGTAGGGGTCATGCTATATAGCCCAGGCTATCATCTTCAAATTCATGATCCTCCCATCTCAGTGTCTGGAGTGCTGGGGTTATAGCTCCCTCAGTTTCCACTTGTTAAAAAACTCTAGTTTTGCTTTTGTTTTGAGTTTAAATTGCTTAGGATTAGTATCACTCATGATTGCATTTTAAAATTCCTATGTGAGAAATGATGGTTTTCTCATTGCAAAGTGTANACTTTACTAACTTTTTTGGGGGCCAGGGTGGGAATGTTTTGTTTTGTTTTAAAGACAGTGTTTCTCTGTGTAGCCCTGGCTGTCCTGGCACTCACTTTGTAGACCAGGCTGATCTCGAACTCACAAAGATCCACCTGCCTCTGCTTCACAAGCGCTGGGAATAAAGGCACCCAACTCACTTTAATAACTTTTAATACATGTTTATATCCATGAAGCTGTCACTACAATCAAGATAATGGACCAAAATTTTCTCATGCCTCTTTGTAACCCTTTCTTGTAATCACTTCCTGCCTCTGACAACCACCAATTTGTTTTCTGTCTCTGGAATTACATAAATTGAATGATCCTTAAAGGATGTATCTACCCATAATCTATACATGGACCATATTTGGAAAAGAGAGTCTGCAAATGTAATTAAGTATCTAAAGACAGATAATCCTTGATTAGCATGTATCTTAGTCATTGTTCTATTGCTGTGATGAGACACCATGACCAAGGCAATTCTTATAAAAGAAAGCGTTTAATTGGGGATTTGCTTACAGTTTCAGAGTCAGTTTCGGGTCCATTATCATCATGAAGACAAGGGAGCATGGCATCAGGCAGGGTGCTTGAGAAGTAGCTGAGAACTTTACATTCTGGTCCACNGGCAGCAGGCAGAGAGGAGAGAGAGAGGGAACTCACTGGGCTTGGCATGGGCTTTTGAAACCTCAAAGCCCAACCCCAGTGACACACCTTCTCCAACAAGAGCTCACCAAATCCAACTAGGCCACACCTCCTAATCCTTCCAAGCAGTTCAGCAGTTCACCAACTGGGGACTAAGCATGCAAGTATATGAGCCTTTGGGGGCCATTCTCATTCAAACCACCAGCATGAGACCTAAATACAGTTAAAAATGTCTTTTGAAGAGAAGAGATAATATGATTGAGGGAGGTAGAGAGTGAAGTGATACATCACAAGCTAGGGAATCCCAAGAATTGTTAGCAACCTCCAGAATGCAGGTGAGCAGCAAAAAGGTTCCAGAATGAACCATGTATGCCAGCAACCTGATTTTGGACTTTGGGCCATTAGAACAATAACAGAATAAATTTCTGTTATGGTAAATCATTCAGTTTGTGTAATTTGTTACAATAGCNCTATGAGCACTACAAGATCAGTTTGTAGCCAGGTTTTGGAGTACACACCTTTAATCCCAGCACCCAGGAGTCATATAGCGGATTTCTGAATTCTAAGCTAGCCTGATCTACTGAGTGAGTTCCAGGCCAGGCAGGACTGTACAATGAGACCTTGTCTCAAAATTTGTTTTTGATATTTGGGCCAGTATTCAGTGGATGATGGTGTCTGCTGCCAACCAAGCCTAACAGATCCTTGAGATGAATTCGGTAGAAGTAGAGAACTACCTTCTACAANTTGTTCTCCGACCTACACATATGAGTATGGCATGTGAGCCTGCACACACAGTCCAAATAGATAAATAGATGAATAAAGAAGNATGATGAAAAAACTTGAAGGCTGGAGAGCTGGCTCAGCAGTTAAGAGCACTGGCTGCTCTTCCAGAGGACCCGAGTTCAGTTCCCTGTTCCCACATTATGGTTTATAGGTGTTGGTAATTCCATTTCCAGGAAACCAGTGCTGTTTTATGTCTTCCTTGGGCACCGGGCATACATGTGGTGCGCAAACATACACACAGGTACTCACATTTACACATAAAATAAAAATAAAGCTGAAAAAATTAAAAGCTAATAGTAAGTGTTCTGCAGTTCTTTTTGGTTTCTGTTAAGGACTANTACATATTAAAAACAATTAGTTAAAAGCCAGTATTATTATAATTTTAGTTTATACCTCCAAAGTTTATTTTATGCATAATTTAAAAGATTAGGTAGGGACCAAAAAGGTGGCTTGGTGAGTAAATTTGCTTGCTATACAAGCTTGGTGACTTGAGTTTGATCCCTGGAACCTGTGTAAAGTGGGTAGAGAAAACCAGCTCCACAGAGCTGTCCTCTGATCTCCACACATGTGCTTTAGCATGTGTCTGACTCCCCAATAATGTACTTACACAGACACACAATAATAATTATTTTTTAAAGGCTAATGAAATTAAATCAACTATTAGTTTATATTTTGGGCATGTAGTCTATAAGGATTAATTTGTGATATCAATAACCAAAAGAATTGGGACAGAAGTCTAAAAGAATAGAGTCTTTGTACATTTTTGAAGTTAAGCTTGTATGAATTAAAATTAGAATGTAAATGTTAAATGCTATTATAATATCCTCAGTAACCAGTTTTAAGAAAAAGACTACTGGTAAAGAAAAGAGCTCTATAAAAGTAACTATTGCTGAGTCTGCAGAGATGGCTCAGTAGTGAGAGTGTTTGCTGTGTGCCTTAGTTAGGTTTTCTATTGCTGTGAAGAGACACCATGACCATGGGAACTCTTTTTGTTTGTTCGTTTTTCGAGACAGGGTTTCTCTGTGTAGGCTTGACTGTCCTGGAACTAGCTTTATAGACCAAGCTGGTGTCGAAATCAGAGATCTGCCTGCCTCTGCCTCCCTAGTGCTGGGATTAAAGGCATGCACTACCACTGCCCAGGCTGATCATGGGTAACTCTTACAAAGGATAACATTTAATTGTGGCTGGCTTACAGTTCAGAGGTTTAGTCCATTATCATCATGGTGAGGAAGCAAGGCAGCATGCAGGCAGACATGGTGCTGGAGAGGTAGCTGAGAGTTCTACATCTTGATCCCTTAGGCAATAGGAAGTGAACTGTGAGCCACTAGGCCTAGCTTGAGCATTTGAGACCTGAAAGCCCACCCCCTANTGACACACTTCCTCCAACAAAGCCACATCAATAGTGCCACTCCCCAAGTTTTCAAACACATGAGTCTGTAGGGGCCATACCTGTTCAAACCACCACACTATGCAAACAACATGACTAGAATTTGGATTTCCTGACTCCATGTAAGTGCCAGTAGATATGATAATCTACTAATAATTCTGCTTTAGCAGGTAGAGGTTGGAATCNCATGGCAAATTGGCTAGTGAGATGAGCCATTTAGGCCATCTCTTGGTTTAGTTGTGAAACTCTGACTTGAAAGAACAAGGAAGAAGAGCAGTGAAGGAAGATGCCCACCATCAAGCTCAGACCTGTACACATGTGTACCCCACATTCAAAGGAAGACTGGAGAAGGAAATGTTGAACAATGAAGATAATGGTACACCTTACTAAATGGTTCTTAAAGAATAATGAGGGTCACATATACTGGAATTTGGGCAAGTTAATAAAATACCCTAATTCTTGATTTCATCACCAGAATTTGTGAGAATTTTTTTCTATTTTTCTTTTATGCATTTAGGGATATGTTACTTATTTGTGGGTTCTGCTTAATAAAACTTGTAGTTGGCTAGAATGTAATACTATTCTACTGCATGGTTTTAACTGTTTAATACAGAGCAAGATTAAGTCAGTATATGAGCTCCTTTAAGCTGAGTAATGTGTAGACTGAGTAGTTTATAAAAGGATATTTTCNTTCCAGCCAGTGGTGGCACACANCTTTAATCCCAGCACTCAGGAGGCAGAGGCAGATGGATCTCTGTGAGTTTGAGACCAGTCTGATCTACAGAACTAGTTTCAGCACAGCCAAGACAACATAGGAACAACCTGTNTTGAAAAACAAACAAAAAGAAGAAAACAAACAAAAACAAAAAAAAATATTTTCTCACAAACCAGAAGTCTGGAAAATTCTGTCAAGGCACCAACAGGATAGTTGTCTATTGANGGCATGGGTTTAGTTTCCACGATGGTACTTGTTACGGTGTCTTTCAGAGGGCACACAAGCTGTGTCCTCACATGGTGGAAAGGGCCAAAGGGCTTGCTCCCTTATAGTTTTCTAATCTCATTCATGATTGAGCCCTTCCACGATGACTTAATCATTCCTTAAAGGCTCCACTTGCTAGTGTTATTACACTGATTAAAATTTATTACATAATTTGGGGGAGTCTTTAGACATCACAGAATAGTGAGAACTGGAGAGAGCAGAAGTGACCAAATGCTGCAAATATGCTGGTCTCTGTCTTCCTTTTTCTTTCTCAAGGCATCTTTATAATAAATATCCAGTTTTCGGCAATGCTGCCTATAGTCATGTCAGAATTTGTTTGATTCTTTATAAAATAGTTTTCTTACTTGTATGGGATGGCTCAGCTGATGTAAGTGCCTGCAGTTCAAACCTGATGACCTATGTTTGATCTGTGGATCTCATGGTTTTAGGGGAAATTGCTGGCTTCCAAAGATGTCCTCTGATCTCCACATGGGCTTGCCCAAGCTCCCCACTTGCTAATAATAATAATAATAATTATTATTAAAAAGATAATAACATTTTTAGAAAGTTTAAAATAATTGCTAGGTGATTCAGAGGCTCNGCCTTCCTGTGGATGACGCACTGTCANGCTTCCTTCCCNTGTGCAGGAAGGCAGGACTTTTCATGACTTGCNTTGTATGTGCTGCTGTGNATGCTTTGTTCCNNGCCTTGAACAGTNCCAGTTTCTTCTGAGTNTCACAGGCTTGTAAGAAATAATGTAATAATAGTATTTTGAAATGCTTGTGGGAAAAATAACCAGTGATTTAGATTTAAATAACTGACTTGATAAAGTAATGGCTATAGCTAAGAGGTTTTTGCTTATTTCATTGCTTTTTTTTAAAAAAAAAATCAGAACCTTGACTTATACAATTTAGTTCAACAACTGAAGATAGGAAAATATTTTATTTTCTTCATACACTATATCACATATCAAAAATGGAAAATTTGGACTCACCTGACATTTTTATTAAGATATAGTTTTAATTTTAAGCCTTTGATGATATGTAAGACTTGATGATAAATTATCTGGCATTTAGAAAAATGTAATTTATCTGGATTTTTTAAAAATTTATCGTTTATTTGAAATACTTAAAATATATGAGGAGGTTATCTTTGTTGTTGAATCAGTGTGGCATGGTTCATAACACCTAGTTCAGTTTACTTTTGAAATAGTTCACTGTTTAAAGTAACTTAAGCAGTGGTAGCTTAAAGTAAAGATAACACTTAGTTGTTGAGGTATTTGCCTCTGGTCTTAGCCTGGTACTTTACTTCTCAGATTTTACATGCTTATTTTTTCTGGGGACATTTTGTTCAGCTGTGTAACACTGTTTTTTAAGCCTAGAATCAGACAACAGTAACTTGATTTTCAATCTTTGTGACTGTTGGTATCTCTTGAGATAAGAATTTACATCTTCTTAAATCTTCATGGAACTGTTTTTAAACTTTGTTTTGTTTGGTTTTGGTTTTTCAAGACAGAGTTTTTTTGACTGTCCTGGAACTCGATCTGTAGACCAGGCTGTCCTTAAACTCATAGAGATCTGCCTGCCTCTGCCTCCTGAGTGCTGGGATTGAAGGCGTGCGCCACCACTGCCTGGCTGTTTATTAAACTTTTTTTCAAATTATTCTTTGTGTCTTTTATATCATGCCTCTCCATCCCATCCCTTTCTATCCACGCTCTGCCCTTGCAACTTTCCCCCCAAAATAAAATAAAATTTAAGAGAAAAAAGAAAAAAAAAGAAAGAAAAAATATCAATCTTATCATGGAAGCTGTAGTGTGACACAATGACTCATGCACTAAACACTTTTATCCACAGATCTTTACTTGTAAGTGTTCATTGCAGAGGGGCATTGGTCCAGTTTGAGGCCTCTGGTTTCTGCTACATCATTGATNCTGGGCCCTCACTGGAATTCCTCTTGACTATCCTTCTGTTGCCCTGTGTTGCGGCTTTGGGTCTGCAGGACTGTTCCCTTCCAGTGCTCCAGCAGATCACATGGGGTGGATGTTGGAGAAGGCCAACACATAACCCTGGTTCTAGACCCAGGTAGTTGCAGGGTTTCTCAGCCCGCCAGCTCTCCCCTGTCTTCACCACCAGGGTGAGCTCTCCTGCATTGTCCTGGTGAGTTCAACCCTTGCAGTGATGAGCAAGGGGTGGGGCCAGTTCTCCTGCTTTCAAGTCCTCAGGGTCAGCTTCAGGGTCAGCTCTACTGTGTTGCTCAGGCATAGCATAGGGGCCACTCTCCTGAATGCTGCAGCTGATGAGAGGCAGGACCAGTTCTCCCACCTGCCTCAAGTGTGATGGGAGGGGGCATCTCTCCCCCACCTATGCTGCCACGTGATAGATGAGTAATAGGGACAGCTCTATTGTGCTCACAACTTCCTGGCTGGCTCATCCACACCTCTGCCAATGGGGTTTGTTTATTCAACTTTTAACACATGTTTATTTGCTATGGAATATGACTCATCAAATATACCATGTGCTTTAATTTTCTTATTCTGTGCCCTTTGATTGGATGTAACAGCAATTGTTATTTTTAAAAATAAGTTTGTGGACTTAAGTGATATTCCTTTTATTTGGGGTACAAATGTTTAGTCCTATCATAGTTTGCTTAAAATGCAAGTTAGGTGTTGACCATCTTTTTNAAAANTATTGAACTTTTTATTTNGTGGTGTCTCACATGCTCTGCACACATTTAACATTCTGATCTTGTTTTAAGAATATAATTTTAGTACTGGAATAGACTAAGTTCTGTTATTTTGTTTCAGTTTTAATATTCTCTCAACATTTAAATGCAGTAACTTAAAGAAGATGCTGTTATACCATTGAAAAACTAACCTTGTTGATAATACTATCACTCCATCCTTACCTCTGAAGAATCAGGAAATAATTATGTCAATATCATATATATTTTGGTATACAAAAAATTGTATGCAACCAATACCTAGAGACTTATAAACAGCCATTATAGGAATTTGGGTTTAATTGTTTAAAATGCATTGCTATATATTGAAAATGATTTCTAAGTGAAATGAGACATTGCATGTCTAATTTTCAATAAGAAGTTAAGACATTTACAAAAAAAATTAAGATTTTTATTTATTACAGTTCNCGTGGAGTCAGAGGACAACTTGTAGAATTGGTTCTCCTACCACATGAGTTGTTTTTATCCATTGAGCCATCTGACTGGCTCTATTTACAAGAATTCTTTTTTGACAAATGCCAAGGAATACTTTTAGAAGCTTAGACACCTGTTTTTTGTTTTGTTTTGGTTTGTTTTTTGTTTTTTTCAAGTCAGGGTTTCTCTGTGTAGCTCTGGCTCTCCTGGAACTCACTCTGTAGCCCAGGATAGCCTCATACTCACAGAGATCTGCCTGCTTCTGCCTCCTGAGTGCTGGGATTAAAGACATGTGCCACCTCTGCCTGGCAAGTTTTCTTAATTAGTGTGTATATTCCCTACTGCATGTAATTTGAAACGTGTGTGTGACAACAGTATTAGTATTTACTTTCTCTCCTATGGTATCAAGATTTCACAGTATTACAAAATAATACAGGTATTCAGCATGGTGGCACATAGCTATGACTTAGCACCTGAAAGGCCGAGGAAGGAAAAGTCCCAGTGTGAGAACAGCCATGGCTACATGTGGAGACCCTATTCCCAAAACAGACTCCACAAAGTCGCCAATTATACCATTTTAATTTTAAAAGAATATTCAGCGGGCCGGGCAGTGGTGGCGCACGCCTTTAATCCCAGCACTCGGGAGGCAGAGGCAGGCGGATCTCTATGAGTTCGAGGCCAGCCTGGGCTACCAAGTGAGTTCCAGGAAAGGCGCCGCCAAAGCTACACAGAGAAACCCTGTCTCGA
>LZPO01087181.1:175228-190307 GCA_001675575.1 Neotoma lepida | reverse complement strand
CTCAGCCATCATCAGAGAAGCTTCCTGCTGCAGCAGATGGGAACAAGTACAGAGAGACCTACAGCCAGACATTATGCAGACAGTGGAGCCCTTCCTCACTCGGTTCTAAATGGAATGTCTCCATCAAATCCCTCCCCTCAGGGCTCAGGGCACCCCCTTGGAGAGCCAGAGACGATGGAGAACACCAAGGAAACAAGGCCCTCTAAATCAGCATCATCACAGAGACTGAGGCAGCATGCACAGGGCCTGCACTGGTTTGCACCAGATGAGGTCCTAGATCTGGAGGAAGAAGTGGACACATTTCCATATCTCTAACCCAGAAGCAAATCCAATGGATAATTACGTGCAAATGAGTATCTGCTTTCCTCCAGGTGAATCTCACAGGGGAAACAAACTACTCTTAAGAGCTGGCCTCATACCCCACAGTAGATGGTCAATGGAAAATGAACTCAGTGGCATCTCTGGAGGTGTCTTGTCTCATAATGTCATGTCAGGGCTTTTTTTCCCTCTCTCTTTTTAAAATAATTTGATAAAATTTTATTTTATTTTATTACACTGTAGGTCCTTTGCATATATATATATAATGTATATATATATGTATGTACATATATATTATGGCTTCCAGTTTTGTGGGGGTTTTGTTTTTTTTTAAACATAATTCCTTTTATTGATCCTTTGGGAATATCACATCATGCACCCCAATCCCACTCATTTCCCAGTCCCTCCATGTCTGTCCTCCATCCTCCACCCCTGTAGCTTCACCCAAAAATAAAGTTTAAAAAAAAGCAAAAGAAAACATTTCACTCCTCCATCTTCCCCACGTCTCCATCACATGTTCCTTTGTTATAGTGGCCTTGGGAACTGCAGTGTGTCGCACAGTATACCCTTTGGCCCAAACAGCTTTATTTACAAATGTTCACTACAATGAGTTGTTGGTCTGGTTCAAAGCCTCTGGCTTCTGGTACACCATCAGTACTGGACCCTCACCAGAACTTCTCTTGGATATCCTGCTGTTGCTCCAAGTCATGGAGATCATGCAGCTATGGTTCCACAGGACCAGTCCCTTCACATGCTCCAGCAGGTTGTAAATGGCATAGATGTTGGGGTGTGCCAACTCAAAGCCCTGGATTTGGGCCTACATGGTAGCCGAGTTGTCAGTCCAGGCCTCCATCAGCACTGCCTCCCTCAAGTGAGGGTCAGGGCCAGCTCTCGTAGCTGGGAGTGGCAGGGTGTGTGTGGGGGGGGCAGCACTTCAGGTGAGGCAGTGAGGGGCAGGACCAGTTCTCTGGTGCCCAGATCACCAAGGCCAGCTCTCAAATGGTCCTCAGTGGTAACACAGGCCATGCATAGCTACACTGGCCACAGCTGCCACCAACCCAGACATGGCCCTTGGCTGCAGCTCAGTCTGGACATCACCATGGCCTCAGGTGGTGGCCCAGACCACGGGCATCCCTATGGCCTTTGGTGGCAACATGGGCCATGGACATCAACACAGACCCCTACTGCCACAGGGCCATGGACCNAGACATGGCACTGCGGTTGAGGGGGGGTGGAAGGGGAGGAAGGCGTACAGGGCTGGACATCACATGGCCCCATGTAGCGTGTAGGCCATCCATATCAGCTTATTCCTCACTGCCTCTGTGTCTTCAGTTCTGTTTCTCTCCACACTTTACGAACCACTTGGCTTCTCCTTCTCTCCCATTTCTCCACCACATACCTGTTAATTGTACTGGCACCCACCTGTCCAGTTCTGTGTTNCTGTGGTAATCCTGAGTGTGCAAATGAGTATGTTTCTTTATCTGTATCTGTTTTATGTGCCGCTTCTTGGGCTCTTTTCCTTTTGTTTGTTTTGTCCTATTCTGATTTTTTTGTATTACTGTATTTTACCTTATTTCATTATTATCCCTTAGATGCCTGTTTGTTTAAGGAGAGATAGAAAGAGGGTGGATCAGGATGGGAGCGGAGGTGGGGAGGAACTTTCAATGTTGAAAATTTTTTATCATACAAATATTTTACTCGCTTGGTTAGAGTTACACAATCAAATATTTTATTGTGAAAGATGTTGTTTCCCTGATTTCTTTCNCATTTGGTTTGTCATTTGTATATAGGAGGGCTACTGATTTTTATGAGTTAATTTTGTATCCAGCTACTTTGCTGAAAGAGTTCATCAGCTGTAGGGAGTTCCTTGGTGGAATTTTTAGAGTCACTTATACATATTATCATATCATCTGCAAATAAAGATACTTTGACTTCTTCCTTTTTAATTTGTCTCCCCCTGATCTCTTTCAGTTGTCTTACTGCTCTGGCTAAGACTTCAAGTTCTATATTTTTAATAGGTGTGGAGAGAGTAGACACTTGTCTTGTTCCTGATTTTACTGGAATTACTTTGATTTTTTCTCTATTTAAGTTGAAGTTGGCTATGGGCTTGCTGTAAACTGCTTTTATTGTGTTCAGGGATATCCCTTGTATCCCTGACCTCTCCAAGACTTTTATCATGAAGGGGTGTTGGATTTTGTCAAAAGTCTTTTCTGCATCTAAGGAGATGATCATGTGCTTTTTCATCTTTCAGTTTGTTTTTATAATGGATTACATTGAACAATTTAGTGATTATATCACTCCTTAGGTGTGCTGATGATTTTACAATAATAATTTTGAAATGTCATTTCTGATGTGTCAGAATTGCAGCCAATGTTCCTTGTTCAGAGATTCTAGATCTGAGAATTCAAGAGGAGAAAAGTTGCATTTGGTTTAGCATATCTGCCTGATTTCCAGGGTTTAGGTAGTAGGGAATTGTCTTTTGACCTTTTTAATATATTATTTAATGGTTTGAGGTGATTTTTCTTTGTCTTTTTTTTTTCTTTTCTTTCTTCATTTTTTGAAATAGGTCTCACTATGTCACCATGGTTAGCCTAAAACTTACTGTATAGACCAGGCTGTCCTCGAGCCCTTGGCTAGCCTCCTACCTCCTTTTCTCTGAGTGCTGGGATTATAGTTGTATGCCACCATATCTGGCTTCAATTCTGATATTTTAATTTTTCATTTTTAAATAATATTATGTATTCCCCTGTTGGTGAGTGGTTTGGGCCCACTGACTATTCTTTCACTATGTATATGTATAATTTAGTTTAAATATGCACAACATAAAATTTACTATTTTAACCGTATAGTTATGTGGCAGTAAGTGAGTGAATGGAATTGGAGACTACCTGGTTCTTATTTTCTTTTTCATTGGTTCTGCATTAAATCTTGGTTTCTCTGAGCTCTGATGTCTGGCTTGAGACATGCTTATATTGTGGCAATCAGTCTCTTTCTCATCTGTGAACAACTGATTTTGATGTTGCTGTTTCAATGGAAGTTTCTTCTTTATATGTTTTAGTTTTGATGATGTAACATTGAAAAGTGTCTTCTCCCAGGCTCTGTTTCAAATGTTGTTACCTCTGAAGTTCCAAAGAAACACTCATTTGCTATCATCCAGATATGTTCAGACTGAACTTTTAGAGTAGAACATTTTGTTCTGTTTGTTCTAATTTTTTTTCAAGGGATGAAGACAAACAGCTCAACTAGATAGCCATCTCTGGTTGTTGCTTCTAACAATAATATTTAGCAGGCAGTAAGTGTTCTGCAAATGCCTTTCTCAGAAGGGCTGCATTAAGTAAACAAGCAGTAAACATTCTGGTGACTGACAGATGATAGCTTCTAGAGTTATCTGACTGCCCAAATCAAGCTAAAACATTGTTTCTGTTTTGGTAAATAAAACCCATCTTGTTTAGACAGGTCTTATCAAAAACAGTGTTAACATTTCATACCAAACATTGCTATGAAGCTCATGAGAACTAAAACTAACAAATTTGAACTGCTTGAATCATATTTCATTAGTTCTCTTTAGCTGTATGTTTTGAGTCATTTCCAAATCACAGGTTCTACAATGTCCTGTGTTTTGAAGTGACATCTATTGTGCAGTGTTCCAACCAGTCAGCATTTACAGCAAAGTTTAGTTCATTTTTACACTGAAATCTCATCTGTGGCTTAAATTGTACTTGGAAATTTATTTTATTTGGTCTTTGGTGTCTGAAGGATAATTTAATGCAGGTGTTTTCTGAGGTTTATGCACTTTGTATCTGAGTAAATTCTTTATCCAGGTACCAAGGAAGAGAACAGATTCTAAGANATGTGGCCATTTATAAACCGTTGCCTGAGTCCACAGAATAGAAAGCTACTATTTATATATTTTTAAGTCCAGATATTTTCTTGAATTATTTTTATGTTTAAGTTAGTGACCATGTGTCATTGAAATCACCAGAAATACCAGACAGTAAAGTGAAGGGAATAGGCTTCATCTATCTTGCTGTGTTTTCAGTTCTGGAGACTGAGGGTAGCTTATGGTAGTTTCTCAATAGAGCAATGGGATCAGTTCCTTTTAGCATGAGGGTCACCATCATTTATATTCCCACTAAACACACACACACACACACACACAATCATCCTTTGAAAAATGATCCCTTTGTTCCCTCTACTATCCAACTGGTTGTGACTCAGGCTCCAAGTTTAGTAGATTCCATTTGTCAACCCTCTCCTATTCCTTTATGTAATATCAATAACAGTGAAAATGATACCAATTCCCTATAAACTTGAATACCACTGCTGTGATTGACCAGCTGTGTAGTGTATTTACTGTTTCAGCACTAGGCACTGTGCTAATCATTTACATGCATATTATTTAATCCTGATTGTGAAATGAGAGATTTTTTTGTTCAAGAAAACTAAGGTTCAGAGAAATTAGGAAAATTTACCCAAACAGTAGTCTAAATTAGGGGTCAAATCAGGACCTACTTCTTATCTGTTTGGTGGCAAAAGCCATGAGATAATATTTAGCCTTCTTTATGAACTTTTCTTANTACATCTGATAAGTTGTCATAATGTTTACAGTAAGGGAGTTTCACTCTGTTAAGAGACTAGATTGATGGTTCAGTGGTAGAACATTTACTTGTTCAGCATGTGTGATGTCCTAGGTTCATTCGTCCGTTTAAAACAAAGCAACACACAAAAAGCAAACAACCCACAAGTCAAAAAAGAGAGTCACTGTTCTTTGTTTTGATATTTTAGTCTATGTTCTTTTTAAAATTTAAATTAATTTGAAATTCATTTTATTACATTATTTTATTTTATGTGAGTGTGTGTTTTGCCTTGTATGTTTGCACATCATGTGTGTTCCTGGTGTCCGAGGAGGGCGTGAAAGCCCTGGAGACTGGAGTTATAGACTACTGTGGGCCACACCATAGGGAGCTTGGAATTGAACCCAGTTCCTGTGCAAGAGCAACAAGTGCTCTTACCCACTGAGCCATCTCCTCAGCCCCTAATTTTCTCTGTTCTTAATGAAAACAACAACAACAACAAACTTATTTTGAGATAAAATCTCACTAAATTTCCAAGCTGGGCTAGAACTCCCTCTGTAGGACAAGGCTAATCTTGAATTATGTCTCAAAATCATTCTAGACAATTCAATTTAATATCATCTTATCCATAAATATTTCTGTATGTATTGCTGTATGTATGACTTTGAGGGGGAAGAAGGGGAGACAAGATCTCACTATGTAGCCTAGGCTTTCCTGGCCTTGAACTCATGATTCTTCTGTCCGTACCTCCTGAGTGCTTAGATTACATGTATNTGCCACCACACTCCAGCATCAGTATGTATTTTTGAAACACAAAGTACTTACCAAACATTTAACCTTCACATGTCTGTTTGTGTATGTCTGTGAATATTACTCTTTTACTCTCCTTCCATGGTGGTTTTATATGAATCATTATCTAAACAATGACGATACGTGCATTTGGAAGATAGGTAGTTTAAATATTTCTTCTTCTCCTCCTCTTCTTCCTGTTTTTTTGTTTTGTTTTGTTTTGGTTCTTTGTTTGTTTTTCAACAGTAAGTTTCTCTTTGTAGCCCTGGCTGCCCTGGAGTTTGCTCTGTAGACCAGGCTGGCCTGGAATTCAAAGATCTTCCTGCCTCTGCCTCCTGAGGGCTTTAAATATTTCTTTATCTATAGTTTTTCTTTCTCTGATTTTTTTCTTATAAGTCATTTGTTAAAGAAAGTATTCTTCCTTAATTTTCATTTAGTAAGAAATTTAATACTTTCACTTAAAAGTTAAAATATTTCAAATAATTTTAATTCCTCTTAATGAGAAATATAGGAAATACATGTAAGTATATATTAAACCTACTTTATTTTTCTTAAGGTGACCTTTATTGAGCACTTNTTATGGGAGGCACTCTTGTAAACAGCAACTGAATAAAGACTTGTTAATGACTATATATTATGTGTNGTCACAGTTGCTTAGAACTTTTTTATTTCTTAAGTTGTTCTAGGGATGGAACCTAGGGCCTTGCACACACTGTGAAAGTGCTCTGCCACTAAGCTGCTACATATGTAGCTCTTAGGCCGTGCTGTGTGTACTCCCTGTGAAGGAGTCGATTGACAGTGTTATACTGATATGTTTTGTTTGAGAACCTGGTAATGGAATTATGAGTGGAAAAGCCCCAAGTGATAGCATACTTTCTGTTTGTTATCCAGGAAATGANTAAAATTCCAATGTTTATAGTTTACCAAAAAGGAAGAAATATTAAAATGTGATGCACCTTATTTCCTCTATTTAAGCAAGAAAAATTTAAATTTCCTCAAAAAACAAGGAATTCTATGACTACTGTTAGTTTTAAATTTTTACTAAAAGTTATTTTCTGAGACATTGTGCACATGTGTTTCAGACTCTTAAAAGAGTTCATTGCAAGAGGTGAGATTTGTTGGTCCTAAAAGACTGTAAAATGTCAACTTTTTAGAATCTTAATTTTCTCTTAAAATATACAAAGTCTTAATGTTATGATTCTTTGTTACATTGAAGCTATTTATAAAATTTTGTTCTGAGTGACCATAGCTTTAATAAGTCTATCTTATAGNGTTTGTGTAAGATATGTGAAATAACTTNATATTAAAAATCAAAACTAATCCATTGTGCTCAGCACTTAGGAGGTAGAGGCAAGCAGATCTCTGTGAGTTCAAGGTCAGTGAGTTCCAGGACAGCCAGGATACACAAACAAAACTAAAAAGCACAATATTTTTATGTGGTGATATGTTNACAAGTTGTGACTTTAAATAGACTTTAAATGTCATTGTACTATTTGAACCTGAATATTTAATACTATTTAATTAATTTAATAAATAATATAGTCTCATACATGTTTCTATAAATTCAAGCAGCAATATTCACCCAGAAGCCAATAAAGCTATTAATAGCAAGTCCCCCTTTTTTTGTTTGTTCATTTGCTTTGGCATTTCTTTTATATTTAGTGGTATTCCTAACTGTCTGTTAACCATAGTCCAGTGTATTCCAGGAATTTCTGGTGTAAAATGGTGTTTTGCTTTCCAAAATCTCATTATCATTTTAAACCTGTTCTCATCTCTTTTCCTATTTATTTTCTATTTAATATAAAACAGGTTTTATCTGCCATATTTAACTAGAAGTCATTAATAGCATTATTTTACTCACTTTGGACTTTCATATTTATAATTGATTTGTAGTTTTATGTTTTGTTTCATAGCTTGAATGTTAGAAACTATTCTAAAAGTTTATTTTTCTCTCTGGTGTTGCCTCTTGAAAATTTCATATTTAAAATCTTATGTGTAGGATTCTCATGAGACTAACATCAAACTGAACAAAGCTTGAGAAAGGTTGGCTCAGCCTGTGTTTTTGAATTGTGAATGTTATCTGTTTTTCTAATTGCTTATTCCTGATCTCACACAAAACTAGTTATTTTCATGTTTTTCTGTATGCCAACCTAATCATATGAATTCCATGTTCAGTCAATTTGGTCATCTATTTTAGACAGATAATAATTATTTTTTTTACACATGATGGTGAAGACAACACAATATTATATTGTCTATTCAGTAATATATATCTACCTGTAATTTCTTAAAGTTAAGAGTGGTATAGGATTACCCACTTAAAATAAGTTTCATTTTAATCAAAGAGTTTTGGGTAGTCCCTATAAAATATGNTTCATCAAAAGGTCCTCGCTGAAATTGGACATGTTTGTGATACCCGTTATTTTATAATAAAAGGTTTGAATTTCTCAGACTCTTAAGTTGGCTACTCTTTGAAACTGTTTATTATATTTTCTCTGAACTTGGAAAAATATATAAAAAGAATAGAGCACGTGTCTAATCCTCCTCTGGCATAGAGTTTAGTCTTGTAAAAATTTTTTGTTAGTTTACTTAGCAAATCAATTTTCCTTTGGTTTGTAGTTCATAATACCTTATTTAATGTTTTTTTAGATTTTAAGCTTTATTTTAGGTATGTAAGTGTTTTGTACCTGCATATATGTATATACACCACTTGTGTGCAGTGCCAGGGCCAAAAGAGGGTGTCTGATTCCTCTGGAACTGGAGTTACAGATCTTTGTGAATCACCACATGGATGCTAGAAACTAAACCTAGGTCTTCTGGAAGAGCAGCAAAGCTCTTAACCACAGAACCATCTCTTTAGCGCTATAATAAATAGTTCTTTTTTAAAAAAAATCACTTGTAAAATTTTCNGTAGAAATATGCCACAAAAAATATTCTTTGGGTTGCACACCCTTAAAAAAGGAACTCAAGGGTAATTAAATTTTTTGTGCTTAATTATACATACTCTAAAAAATGTTANAGTTCCATAAGAGAATATTGAAAAATATCTGCAAAGATTTCTATAACATTGTGTGTACTTCAGCATTAGTTATAATAAAAAGGTAAACCTAAACATCAACAATAGAGTAGGGAGTAGGTTAAATTTCAGCCAAAGTGTCTATAAACCTGCAGTGTCATTATTGTTATTAACAAATATTAAAAATGCTCAATGGTGCATGCCTATAGTCTCAGTAGATGCAGGAGGGTTGCAGGTTGGATGTCACATGAGTTCCGTAGCTCTATAGCACATGAGCTCTATAGCAAGGCTTTGTCTGATAAGCACTGAGACGTACACAGGAACACATACATGTTACTGGAGTGAAGAAAAAGGGGGTTGATAGCTGTGTACATGACAGATAGGTTTCCTTTTATCTTGAAAGAAGGAAAAAAAGGAGAGAGAGAGAGAGAGAGAGACAGAGACAGAGAGAGAAAGAAAATAAATACATATGCATGTACTCTGCCAAAGATGAGTGACTACAAATGTGGTGTGTTACAATGTTTACTTCATTTTATTTTTTCTTGATACGAGTTTATATGATCATAAAATAATATCTCTAAAGGATATACAGTAATCCATTAGTGAAAAGATGCAGTTCCTGAAGACTATGGAGTTGACCTGTAGCTCCAACACTATCACAAGCTGGCCATATGACCTTAGCATCCCTTAGCCTTAGATTCATTGTAAACTAAGGTTTATGAGTTATGGTTAGACAGTGTTTTTACAGATATGAAGTCTCTTGTCTTTCAACTCCTTGTTTTAATAGCTCTTTAATACATTATTAGGCACCATTAAATCATCAAAGAAGATTAGCTTTAATTTATATACATGCATGTTTATGGCACCAAGATGACTACCCTCGCTCCCTCTGGAGCTCCCTATAAAATGTCCTACTCCCATCTTCATGTCCTTTTTTATGCATAGTGTTTTTACAAATATGAGGTCTTCTGTATTTATACTTTAGTCTGTGGCTAGTTGAATTGTTTTACTGAACATGATCTACTTCTAATGTTTGGGTAATGAAACAAAGTTAGTGTTTGTAANGCATCGCCATGCAGAATCCCGGGATACAGAGCACTGAGCACNCCTAACTTTGCACCCTTGAGTCCCAGTTGCCAAGCTATGCCAAGGTGTTAAAGAAACTTTAGATTAACAAGGAATCCCCTGCTTGGATATTCCCAGATACATTGTAACATTTTCATGGATCTGATTTGTATGAAATGATGAGGTCAAGACAGAAGGATGATGTTAAGAGACATATTTTGTTGCATCTACCCATATATGTGAGTGACATAGGCAGTGGTTTTTTTGTCAGTTTATGTGATATGTTCATTGATAATGGAGTTCCAGATACATATGCTTTCTCAGTTAATTGAAGGTGGCCAAAATATAAGTCTCAATGTTGTCAGTCAGTTCTAAACATTTTAAGTTTGCACCTGTGATAGCAATTGTCGCTCCTGTTTGCCAGTAAAGACACTAGGGAACACAAAACCCTGAATTTCATCTATTTGTTTAATGCTTATCATTCTGTTCATTGTCTTTTAGTGACTACCCTGTTCCCAGCTGTCTAAATATTCTCTCACATTCCTGTCAGAAATGTGACTGGAGCCTAGGTTTAAGAATTGTAATGTCTACTCTATTCTTGTTTATTGGTTCATCAGCATACTTTGTGAAGAATTGAAATGACTAAGCCATTTAGCATTATTGCTTTTCAAATACAGATTCTAAGGGAAACAACTCCTCATTAGATATTAGGGTCATATCCCCATCCCCAAATCCTGTTACTACTTTCTATGATACAGTAAATGTGCATTTCTAATCATAGCTTAAAGCTGTTTATTTTCATGCTTTGAAACATCATTTTTTTATACACTTAGTTTTATAAACTTTATTAACTGGATATTTATGTACTCATGAATTTCATGTGAGAATATAGATTCAAATTTTCCTGTAAAGTTTGAATCTGATGTTATTTTCCAGTACATACTTTAAAATAATTTCTGTGTATAATTATAATTTTATATTTGGAATAAGGAATCTCACATGTAACCAGTATATAGGTAACTATTGGCAAGCTTTTAATGAAAAGCGTAGTAAAACTATCTGAAGCCCATTGTTTTCTTAGCTCTGGTTGTATTAAATAGAGTTATGAAGAAATACTTACCTAATTGTAAATGATCCTTGGAATTTCCCCCAATTTTAAGGTTAGTACCTTTTAACCCCAAAATTCCTGTTGTGGTGTAAACTAGGGAAATGGGGCTATTTGAGTAAGGAAGTCTGTTTACAATCTTCTCCCTTTGGATGTTTCGTGTTTTATTTTGTTTTTTTTCGAGACAGGGTTTCTCTGTATAGTTCTGGCTGTCCTGGAGCTTACTCTGTAGACCAGGCTGGCCTCGAACTCACAGAGATCTGCTTGCCTCTGCCTCCCCAGTGCTGGGATGAAAGGCGTGCACCACCACCTACCTTTTTCAGTTTTTTGTTTTTGAAAATAATTTATTTCTTTTTCTTTTATTTGTATTGGTGTTTTGCCTGCATGTATATCTGTGTGAGGGTATCAGATCTTGGAGTTACAGACAGTTGTTAGCTACCNTGTGGGTGCTGGGAATTGAACCCGGGTTCTCTAGAAGAGCAGTTAGTCCTCTTACCCACTGAGCCATCTCTCCATCCTCTTGNAGACTTTTAAAAGGGGTACATTTAATATTTTAGTTTAATGATGGCATATACCCCTTCACTACAAGTCAGTAAAGTGTGATGTTACAGATGTGATGAAGGCTACTTACCACAGGTGCTATGTGTCACTGTTATCCAAAGATCTTAGTAGGCCATCTTTGAAAGATCATTTAGTTTAGTTCAAATAAACTATTGAATTTTTATATGCTCTGTATGTATAAAAAATTGACAAAACTGGATATAGTTGTATTTTCTAGTTTCAGTGAAAAATATCCAAGTGTCTATCTAATAGGTCTGTTTGCTTTAAAAAGGTTACTTTGTTATTTGTGAACTCTTCTATGACAGGTAACTTCAGTTTTATAAGTGAAACATATTTGATAAAATTAAAATTAATATATAGTTTTTCTTTTTGGAAACCTTAGTTTCATTTACAATTCAGTGAGAATAACAGTAATTCTCCTGGTATGCAGCTTTTCCAAACCTGACAATCCCCTAATGAACATGAACTATATCCCATGAGAATATCTGTATCTGCTATTAATTCACAGAACTGATTTGCTTTATGCTGAAGGAGTAGTTTGTCAAATAAGTGGTAATAGTAAACTTGGTGATGGTGAATGTGCAACTTTATTATTTTCAACCAATACCAGGCACCTCAGGTCTGATTCTGAGTCAGGTTAGAAGATGANGTTGTTAGGAAGAAGAGTTTCAGAGGGAGAGAGGTAATGGGCTTATATATGAAAGTGACTAAAATTCAGCATATCCTGAAACCATCAAAGAATTAAAAAAAAAACCTAATAAAAATAACGTATGAAATTCTGACAAAAAATTTATTGAAAGAAAGTAATAGGATTTTGAAAGACATTTCTGAGCTTGTTATAATCTGAATAAACTTCTTGGTTATACCACAGCCATACCTTTCTCCTACCCTGGAGAATAAGCTAAGGTCGTTACATGCTAANACCCATTTGCCGTAAAACTGCAATTCTCAGGATTTTTTTGGCTCAGTGTTCTATGTGCTCATGGATTGTAAGGACTACAAAAGAGTATTATTCATATGATTTACTCACATATTGGGATTTGCAATAATTTTTAATGAATCCATTTTATTGTTTTTAATGTGTGTGTGATATATGCACATATGGTTTATGTGCAGACTTGTATATGTGAACATGTATGTGGCGGTGGGTGCAGAGACTAGAGGAGGGTGTGGGATACCTTCCTCCATCATTCTCTGTAATATTCCTTTGAGACAAGGTCTTTCCCTGAATCTGGAACCTGTGTTTTTGCAAGCCTCAGCAATCCCTCTTATCTTTCTTTTTAGCAGCACTGGTTAAAGGCACATGAGAGACNATACTTGGCTTGTTACAAGCATGCCAAGGTCTGAACTTTGGTGGTCTGGTAAACAGCAAACACGCAACCACTGAGCCATCTCTGCAATCCCTCATTGACTTTAAAAATTGTGTTTTGGTTAGCACACAAAGAAGTGGCATTTCATACATATCCATCATTTTACTTTATCTTTATTCATCCCTTCTTGTCTGTCATTTCTCTTTCCTCTGCACTCATCCTGCTGGTCACCTTCCTCTTCCCAAACAGTATCCCTTTCTGCACTTCCTCTCCAGCTTGTACCATGATTTATTCTAATATTTGGAGGAAGAGTCTTTTACCCTGGTGCTATGTCCATACATATGCCAAAAGTGGATTGGCATCTAAGAATGATATCTATGGAAAAATTTGGTAAATGTTTTCATAGCTATGAATCTGTACATGGATTTTTTTTAATATTAGCTATTGTAGCATACCATATCAAATAGATAAATTTGTGTGATACTTCTTTGTATATGCACATGCATGTGCANGTGTGTGTACTCACACCTATGGAAGCCAGAGGTCAACAGAATGTACCTTTATTAATTTCTATCTAATTTTTTGAATCACAGTCTCTCATTGAATCAGGAGCTCACCAATTGGTTAGACTGGCTGGTCAGTGAACTCCTAGGATCCTCCTTCTGTCTGCTTCCTAGTGCTGAGATGTCAGGCACACATGATCACCCTTGGCTTTTTTATATGAGTGCTAGGGTTTGAGCTCTGCTCCTCATGTAAACAAGTACTACTTACCATGTGAGCTATTTCCATAGCTTCTCAGTTACGTAGTTTTAATGACAGCATTACATTTAATATTTTTAGATATTAACAAATGGTAAATTTTTATTTTTATTTTAAAATGTGACTTTCTCCTCCTCCCCTGTCCTTTTAGTTTTGTCAGCCTGGTGGATGGCATCTGTCCAGAGAGCGGAAACAGCCAACATTCTTTGTGGTGGTCCTAACAGATATCGACTCAGATCGACATTACTGCTCATGCCTAACCTTCTATGAGGCAGAGATCAATCTCCAGGTAAAGAAACTTTCCTATCCAAGGATGGGAACAGATGTCACTGCAGAATCTTTTAAGTTCATAATTTGGAAGTAACATTGCTGATGAAGTGACATAAGTTATAAGCCTGTGTCTGAGTTCCTTTTATCCAAGAGTGTCATTTATAGTGATGGAAATTGCCCATAAAAGACTGATCACATTCTTGTTTTGCTTNTTTCAGCCAAAAACCTGCTAGAGTGTTCTGTAATCCACGTGTCACTCTATTTTCTTAGTTGAGCTTTCGTTTTAACGATGGTGTTTAGACCTTAAGCTAATTCTGAGAATTGAGTATTCTTTATGTCCATATTCTTTTTTTAAAAAAGTTTAAAAATGCCTTTATTGGCTCTTTTTTTAAACTTTATTTTATGTGCATTGGTGGTGTGAAAGTGTCAGATCCCCTGGAACTGGAATTATTGACAGTTTTGAGCTGCCATGTGGGTGCTGGGAATTGAACCCAGGTCCTCTGGAAGAGAAGCCAATGCTCTTAACCACTGAGCCATCTCTCCAACCCCCATGTCCATATTCTTAATGACTCCTTTGAGTTGTCTATTGGAAACTAAATGATAATTTGACTTCTCCCTCTTCTTTTCTTCACATGCNTTCAGCCCTCAGATAAGCTGACAGAAAGGCAGTATATTAAGACATCATTGGAGGTATTATAAGTCTAGAAATTCTTGGGCACATCTGTCTCACTTTTTATTTGAACATTGTTTCACACATAAAAAGAAATTGCTGACATTACTCATAAATATTGAGATATCCTTTACCCAAATTTATATACCTTTCCTCTCAATTCTTTGGTTCCCTAGGCTGGACCTGAACCACTGGGCTAAGGTGACCCTCCTGCCCCACCTTCAAGTGGACATCCTCACAATCACTGTAATAATATTCTTCACTTCCCATTCCACTATTTTCTTCTAGGGCAGGCCCAGCACATAACTGCATATATTTTGTTTCAAGTTTTATTTTTCTTTTCCCTCTTCATCTTCAATAATTGCTCAGTATCTATTTTATAATGTTGAAATTTTTAAGTAATAATCTTTCCATATCCATTTTTAATAGGATGGTTTTTATTTTGTGCTTCCTGGTATCTCTCATTAAGTTCAGATTGGGCATTAACAGAATACTATCATACTTAAGTAAAACAGGATTGGTGGGTATAATAATCCCAGCATTAGGAAGTCTGAAACAGAAGGATTGAGAATTTGGAGATACTCTGAGCTACATGGTGAGACTGTCTTAAAAATAAAAAGAAGGAAGAAGAAGGAGCAGGAG
>LZPO01087181.1:161281-174735 GCA_001675575.1 Neotoma lepida | reverse complement strand
AAGAAAAGAAAAGAAAAGAAAAGAAAAGAAAGCCAACCAACCAAAGTCAAAGAAAAGAAAAAGAATATTTCCTAAGTATGTTCCTTCCAGTGGTGTCCAAGGGTACACATTTGGGTGTGTATGACATCTATTTGTCCCTTACTGCTGGTGTTTATTTATTAGATTGTTAGATTTCTGCAATGTATAGTTGCAGGGGTTTTTTTTTTGTCAGTTGCAACTAATACATATTCCATAGGAAGTTATTTTAAGTCAATATATGTGTCCTGCTGCTTATCACTCATGTTCCCCTTGATTTAGTATTTACTATTGATTCTTGACTTGCTGATTCTGCTTATGATGCTTACAACATGATTATCTACCAGTTCCCTGATCCCTCTGTCTTACGGCGTTTGCCATTTACTCCTGGGCGTGAGGCCTGCCCTCAAGTGTGGTTGATAACACCCAGTGACACTCCATTGGAAAAACTTAATTTTCCCTTTTTCAGTAGTTATCAATTGCAAATACCTTCTTGGGTAGAGGTGGGATTTTATATCTGCTTTCTCCTTCTCAGTGCTCAGATTTTATCTGGTTTGATCCTGTACAGATCTTATATATGTTGTCACAGTCTCTGCAAATTCCTATATAAGTGTATCAGCCCTGTTGTATCTGGAAGACACTGTTTCCTTGGAGTCATCCACCATCTATGGCTCTTAAAAATCTTTCTGATGCCCCTTCCACATAGATCCCTGGTTCTTGAGGGGAGGGGGTTGATAAAGACATCCCATTTAGGGCTTAGTGCTCCAAAATCTCTCAGTCCTGTACATTGTCCAGTTGTGGGTCTCTGTTAAATATCACTGACTCCACAAAGAAACTTCTCTGATGAGAGTTGAATGATGTCTTTATACACATCTAGATGTGTATAAGAGACAGGTACTGAGTACTACCAAGTCTCTCTCACTCTTTGCACACTGTCCAGTTGTGGGTCTCTGTTAAATATCACTGACTCCACNAAGAAACTTCTCTGATGAGAGTTGAATGATGTCTTGTTCTATGGGAATAGCAATATATCATTAAGCATTATTTTATTGCTATGCTCTTTTAGTAGAATAATGGAAGTAGGTTTTCCCGTAGAGCCCATGACTTATCTGATCTCAGATTCATGACCACTTTAGCAGTGTCAGGTATAGGTTTTGTCTTACAGAGTGACCCATACTTCAATTAAAAAAAAAAAAGGTTGGTTACTCCCATAACATTTGTGCCACTATTACACCAGTACATCTTGCAGGTAGGTCACTGTTGTAGCTGGATATATTGATGATTACTTTTCTTTTCTGGTAACATGCAAAGTACCTTCCAACAACATAAATTTCAGTCAGTAGGACTGAAACTTCTAGTTGGGCACCAGCCTGATTTCACCATGTTCAATGACATAAAATTGTGTCATGAAGAGCAACCAATAGCCTTGGAAATAACCTGTGATGTTTGTGGGACCCCTTTGGCCCATGACTCAACAAGATATAACCCATTCCTAGCACTGGAGATTTTATTTGGTAGCATAAGATGTCTAGTTGGCACATTGTTTCCTCCATTATATGGTGACTTCATTTAAATTCCTTTCATATATGTTTATATTTTAGGGAGCATCTACAGTGATGTGTTTCCATATGGCTTTTCAAAAGGCCTTTAATGTTTGTTGTCTTTCCCCATATTCCCTCCAGTACCTTGTCATCCCATACCTCATTCCCATTTAATCCTCCTATTCACCTTTCCCCTTATCTCTTTATAACACTATACTCCCCTTACTTGAAAAATCCCCTCTTCCTTTCTGGTTCCTTACTAGTTACCTAGAGGATNGAAAAATCTCCCATGTTCCTATATCAATAGGATTAAAATTGTGAAAATGATTATCCTNCCAAAGATATTCTATAGACTCAATGCAATACCCCTCATTAGAATTCTAATATAATTCTTCACAGAAATTGAAAAATCAATCTTCAACTTTATGTGGAAATACAAAAAACACAAAATATGTAAAATGAGCCTGAATAGTAAAAGAACTGCTGGAGGTATCACCATCCCACAGAGCCATATTAACAAAAACAGCTTGGTATTGGCATAAAAACAGGCATGTTGAACAATGAAATCGAATTGAAGACCCAGACACAATTCCACACACCTACAGACACTTGGTGTTTTACAAAGAAGCCAAAAATACACACTGGGAAAAAAATTACATCTTCAATAAATGTTCTGGTCATGCTTAATGGCTGCATGTAGAAGAATGAAAATAGATTCATGTCTATCACTCTGCATAAAACTCAACACAGATGGATCAAGAACCTCAACATAAGGCCAGATGCACTGAATCTGAGAGAAGAGAACGTATGGAATAGCCTTGAACTCATTGACAGAGGAGAGGAATTTCTGAACAGAACACCAGTATCACAGGCACTAAGACCAACAACAACTAATAAATGGGACCTCATGAAGCTGAAAAGTTTCTATACAGCAAAAGATAGCATCATTCAAGCAAATCAGCAGCCTACAGAATGAGAAAAATGTTTTTACCAACTATACATCTGATAGAGGATTAGTATCTAGAATAAAGAAGTTAAAAAAAAAAACAAGAACTGAACATTAAGAAAATAAATAGCCTAATTAGAAAATGGGGATATAGAACTAAACAGAGAGTTCTCAAACACTGAAACACAAGTGGCTGAGAAGCACTTAAAGGAATATTAAGGATGGTTAACATCCTTAGCCATCAGGAAAATGCAAATTAAAACTACCTTGAGATTACATTGTACCCTAGTCAGAATGCCCAGAATAATAAAACAAATGCTGGTAAGTACGTGAGGAAAGGGAACACTTATTCTTTGCTGATGGGAGTGCAAAGTATTCCAGTTACTATCAAAGTCAAGATGGAGAATCCACAAAAAGCTGATAATTTAGCTACTACAAAATCCAGCTATGCTACTCTTGGGCATATAACCAAAGGGCTCTACGTCTTACTTGCTCATCCATGTTCATCGCTGCTCTACTCATAACAGCCAGAAATTAAAAATAGCCTAGATGTCCACCAACTGATGAAAGGATAATGAAAATGTGATAGATTTGCACAATGGAATATTATTCAGCTGTTATGAAAAATAAAATTTGTAGGTAAATGGATGGAACTAGAGACAGTCATTCTGAGTAAAGTAATAGACTCAAAAAGATCATTGACTTTTTTATTTTCCTTTTATTTTTGAGAAAGTGTCTCACTGTGTTGTCCTGGCTGGCCTGGAACTTGCTATGTAGATCTGGCTGGCCTCATGTTCACAGAGGTTAACCTGCTTTGGTTCCCCAAGTCTGGTATTAAAGGTGTGTGCCACCATGCCCAGCCAGCAGTTGACATTTTCCTATAAGCAAAGCTCTCTTCTCCTTTGGCTAAGCCATGGGTTCGTGGATTCAAGCTTTTTCTGCTTCTCTTCAGAAGCATATAATTCATTAATGGTTTTCATGATTTTCATGCTCATGTTCTCCCATATCTGGCCAGTGGCCACTTTCTAAGTTAGGTTTCATTGGGTTTGTGGTTTGCTTTTTATGCAAACACTTTAAAACTCTGTCATAACAAGCTCTAATCCAACTCTTAATCCAACTTCCTTTTCTAGCACCAGCCCTGAAATGAGACCTTTGTTAGGGAGCATTGTCTCCCNGAGGGGAACACTGGAAGCCATGGTCTGGGTTCTTGTGTGCTTTGAATCAGTGTCTTAATAGCTTCCCTTTCATTTAGCTAAGGTGTTTGCACACTCGCCACTTTAAAAGAACCAAAAAAAGTGTAATTTTTTTTTTTACAGCTGACTTTAAAAAATTTAAATCCTATTTCCCTTCAGATTTTTTTCAATCCTGAAAATATAAACTCATCAGGATTCTTTGTGTAATGTGCTAGGTGCCATCTGAAGTTGTAAGCCTCCTTTTCTGTGTTGGAAACAAATTATTATTATTGAGTTTGTTCTAAATCTGGGTATAAACCATGAGGTAGACTTTGGGATGGGGAAATAAACTAAAAGATGTTCCTTTCTAGGTCATTAGTAACATTATTCTCATTTTTGGCACTGTTTTTAAACAAATGTGTTTTTCTTTTATTTTTGGATCATATTAACAGTTCAAAATAGATCTTAACTCATTTGGCGTGAATTACTTCATACGAAATGTCCTATGACACATTGCTTGGAATACTAAAGAGAAGGAACTTCAGGACTTACACCATCCAAAGAAAAATTGTGCAATTTAAAAAATATTGGCTCTTTTATCTTTTCCAAAATACAGTAACATGCTCAGTAATCATAAGCAAATCTTTGGCATTAAACTTTTGATAACGTGTTTCCAAAATTATCCAACTAGATAATATGAACCTTGACTTTTTTAAAGTAATGAATAAAATGTGATAGATCTGATATTTATTGCTTAGATCATATATATGTTCTTTAAGTTTGTATCTAAGTTTTTCAATGTGTTTTGTATTTCTGAATCAATAAGTATGAAATTCTCAGTAAAGACATTTGGTGTATCATCAAATTAATTGCCATTAAAGAAATGGAGTGGGGATTAATTTGGGGAGATAAGATGAAGAATGAAAAAGAAAAAGACACAGAAGCCATAACGTACTCTTTTGTGTTGTTTTTATCTCAGTGGGCATAAAATTGGGTTCTGGAAGCAAACAAAAAATTCAGATGCAAAAGTATCCTGAAGTACTGTCTAAGTACTNTTGTATGAAATAGATAATGACTGAAGACTGTACAACAGGAGTATTACTGAGCTTATGAAAATCTAAATAGACACTTGAAAATCAAGAGCTAAGAAAAAGAGCAGTCTGGGCAACAATTTGGAGACAAGAAACAAAAATACGAGGTTTTATGGTCAATTAAGTTTTGGCATATTCTAGATACAGTACCAAAAATTTGGTAGTGCTTTATCTCATTCCACTGTATTTAACTCACATCAATTAATCTCATTTTAGTCTCTCTGTTACATTCCGTGATACTAAAAATTAACGCAGGACAGAAAAAGGACTTGACTCTGTCTGTCTGTCTTAAAGAGTGAGATACTAAAACATATGCTATAGCACTACAGAGATTATACCAGTGTGTGATTGATTCAAGAATAGGAGAGATGATGGGCATAGAAGTTATAGTTGAGAAGCACAATCAAATATAACATATCAGTATCTTAAAATGGAAGCGTGATGTTGGTGGGAGTCTATATGTATCCTCGGGTTCTGTTGTTGTTTTGTGGGTGAGTGAGTATTTGTTTTCTAATAGGGTCCTATTGGGCTGGCCTTGTGTTTCAGCCTTCTGAGCCTTGGAATTAAGGCCAGTGCTGTCATCCCTGGTGAACCTGTACATTTCAACAAATGATACTAAGCACTTAGGAGGCTAATTTGAAGAAACAAGAAATTCATTCATAATATCATAAAACAACTCCAAGTGATTAAGGAATCACCTGGAGAACCAAATAAATAATAGGCTTCTAAACTGTCTCTAGACAAGAAAATGTGGAACAGTGGAGAAAATCACATTATCAAAGTAAATGGTGCCCATTCTAGAATATTTGAAACATATAGGGAAAGAAAGTGAGACAGAAAAAATAATGGTGCTTTTGGAAGCAAGAATTTTTTATTAAAATATTTATACACGTATCTGCGATATAATTCTATGTAAGTAAATTCTTGATGTTTATTTCTTATTGCGTAGATATTATAAATAACACTGAAATTAATGTCTTTTGAGGGGAGGGGAATAATTAGTTCCTTTGAGAAGGAACAATGCTGTTCTACCTTTCTCAATAAGAAATGAAGAGTCTCCAGGTATGGAAACTGGTTTGCTGATTGTATGGCAGACATCATGCAGTCTCATTCCAGAGACTGCTCCATGATAGAGACATAGAATATTTACATATTCTGAATTTGTTTGTGTTTGTGGATAATTTGTAACACATGCAAATATCTGTATGAAGGTCTCCTTATAATGGTGAACATAATGTCCATCTGTGCCTTCCCTTTTAAAATGAGAATTAGCAATATGTCAAGTTGCTGAATTTTAGGTTTCCTTGATATTCCTTATAAATATATCTTATAGGGAAAACTGAATAAATAAATGTTACATGCTTGAAATTATAGGATATATTTAAATTAAAAAAGCTTTTGAGAACAAACTTCCAAAGTCCAAGAAATATCAACTGTCTTCTTTAATATTGACTATTGAAGGCTAACAAGAACTGCAGTAAAAACTATATCAGCAGGTTGTATTTATATATTTGTGTATGCACACACACGTACATGTAACAATTGGAAAGGAGAGATCTATCAGTATGAGACAGGGTGGGTCATGGAAGGAGCTGGAAGGGGACTTGGGAGAGGCTGGAAAGAAACAAGGGAGAGGATAAAGTGATATAATTATATTTTAACTAAAAATATGTAAGAAAAAATAATTTTAAAATAAAAAATAACCATTTAAACACGAGAAAAATTATTATTATCAAGGAAGAAATCTAATCCTGTTTTTAACTGATAGTTTTACTTCTACGATACTGACTCCCTTAAACAGTTGTTTGCTGAACTACTACCTTATCTCCTACAAAGGTTACATGTAAGCATATACAGGAGTAAGAGGGCTAATCCAAGTTAAAAGACTGTTACATAGAAATCCCTTTCATAAGCTGTGTAACTTCTCTAGACATGATTGCTAATTTGTACAATGAAATAGACATAGATTTATAGTACCTTTTACTGTGTTTTTTGCTATGATGATTTGCCCAATTTTAAATATATATCTAAGTTTTTAATTATGTATTTAAAATTTAAGTGTATATAAATTCCCACTCAAGTAATTATTCAAGGAATGGTATTCCAGGTGCTATTGCATACATATATCATACTAATTGGAGGAAAGCACATTGTAAATTTAATTGTATGATATATATTCATAAGCAGATATACTATTTCTTTAAGGAATGTGTGAATAAGTCATGTTTAATTATAAATAAATGCTTTGGTGTATATTTGTAACCAAAGTAAAGTTGAAATCTTTATCTTTGAGATTAGTTTGTTACTAGCTTTTCCATCAGGAATTCTAAGAAAATATATTTTATTTAATATAAGAACTAGAGAACTTAGCTGAACGTGGTGATGTACACCTTTAATACTCTAGTACTCAGGAGAGAGAGGCAGATGGANGCCAGTCTGGAGCAGTGCGGGCAGATATCTGTGAGTTCAAGGCCAGCAGGTCTACCTAGTGAGTTCTATGATAGCCAGGGCTATGTAGAGAGACTCTGTCTTAAAAGAAAAAGAAAAAAAAAAAAGAAAAGAAAAGATCTCTATAGTTCATCTAACAGTATCAATACAGTGTTTTATGTTAGAAAAATAATCACATTTTATTCTTATTTTTTTTCACTGATCTTAGACAGTGAAAAGGAGCTTTAAAAATGATTGTTGACGCTAGTGGCTGACAAAATAACACTCGTAAATTTATAAGGAACTAATTTTAAAATTATTTGTCATGCTTGAAAGANAACAGACATGAAGCTTATGTGCTGTTTCCCGTCTTTCCTGAAGGGCTGCACCAATTATCTCTTCTCCTCAAAAGTTAAGCTTTATCCTAGTAGTATTTCTCCCAATTTTCACATTTTACAGTTATCCCTAAATTTTCTTAATATTTTTATATAAGCCAAAGAACTCTCACATAATCTAACAGTTGACCATGAATTACTTGTGTTTTAAGCATAGATAATGAGCAGAAACATGTCACTATGCCAATGACCATATCTCTTAGTTTATGCTGATTAACTCATTAATTCTGACTTACTAGCTATTAGTTGATGAGCAAAAGTTGTTTTAAACAATATATTTAGTAAAACTTATGGACATAAAAGTTGCCAAAAATTAAAACACCAATATGTCATCATCATGCTCCGATATTAAAATTAATGTTCAGATTTATTTTTCTAAACTATAATGATAAAATAGGCAACAAATTTTTGTTCAGTGTATATAATATAAAAATTTAGTTTAGGTTGCTATTTTTTAAAGTATAAATGGATTAAAAATAGTAAATCTAAATGGCAGTTATGTAAGGATGTATTAAATTCAAGCCAGTCAAGGTATAAACTGTATTGCCTTTTTAAAGCTCAACCTGTTTGGCTTCCCTTATTGTTAGATTTATCTTTTTCATTTTGCCTCTTACTGTCCTGATTATCTTTTAAACTTCTGATGATCTGTTTATCATTTTAAACCCCACTTTACTGCTGTGGGCTTCACAGAGTCCTTTCTCAGACTTGTGACTCTGACCTCTAGCTGTAAAATTGTTTTGGCTGGTGCTGTTTTTTCACCTGTGTTGCTCTTAATATTTACGTGACACTGAATTTCCTGGCAGTAGAGGCTGTACCCTATCCTTTTGTGGCAGGTGCTGTGTGGCTAACAAGCTATAAATGTTTAATAAATAAACAGACACTAATACATTGCTATTTACTTAAAAACCTTTAGTCCTTTGTTTTAAAAATAATACAAATGTAAATATTTTAGAAAATTGTTTTGCTCTGGGTGTGCATATATTTTCATGTGATCCATATCAACTATAATCCCATGGCCTATAGGTATTTAAAATACAGTCTTCTAGACACTTTTCATAGAGTGTAAACAAGCATTATACAGATAGCCATACTTTATGTATAGATAGCCCTTTAAAAGCTTGTGTTTATGTATGGTATATTCCAATGAAATTGTTTTATAGCCTATTTCTAGTGGCTTCTTGTTATCCTTTTATATAAGAGAGGACAAAAACAGATGGAAAAGGAGTAGAACTCACATATATTGTTTTTTACATATGCAAGATACATTGCTTCCTTAATATTTCTCATTCTTTTATTCTATTCTCCCTGCTAGTTTGCTAGTTTTACTCTCAATATAGGTTTAAAACATAAAACTTGTTACCTTTTTCTTTTTCTTGTTATCCATATTCTCAGACAAATCCTGTCTGAGAACTCCACTTCCAAATAGTTTCCTCCTTTCATTATAGTCACACTACCATTTATTTTGTCTGAACTACCAAATAGACTTGTAAACAGCCTTCCTACTTCTACTTTTGCCTCCTTACAAGTTACTCGACATTTACCATCAGATTAATCATTTAAAAACAAAGTTGTGGTCACTCTTCTTTAGTCCACGGCATTCAGAATAAAAACTCAAATGTCATCCTGTGAGTTCTGAATAATCAGCCCCTGGCTCCCACTCCCACTCCCACTGCCCAGTCCTCCAGCTGCTGAGACTGCCCTGGGTCCTTTGCATTTGCCTGTCTGTAAATATCTGCTTAAATAATCTGACCAGCTACTCCCCCCACTCTTTAAATATCCTTTTCTTTCCCCAGTTACACTATAACATTAGTGCCTAGAACGTGCTAGATACCCAGTAAAATAATGCTAAATAAATAAATAGATATATATGCCTTCAGTCTTTTCTATTTGTACACCAACTTTACAACCTCTCTAAGTCACCGTCTGCTTGTTAATAAGTTAAATTAGATGTTTCTCTAAGGTCCTTTATAATGGAATATAAACTCTGGAGTCAGACTTTAGTTTTTAGATTTATTAACTTTGAACAAATTCTTAACCATTTCATACTTCAGATTTGTTCCCCTTTACACAGAACATACTAATAGTAGTACCTACCTTTGAGGGTTGTTGGAAGGGTGTAATGAGATGATGTAGTTAAGAGTAAACGTCTTAAAAAAAAGAGTAAAGGTCTTGGAGCCAGAGAGATGGGTTGATGGTTGTTCTTTCGAAGGACCTGGATTTCATTTCCAGCACCCACATAGTGGCTCACAACCATCCTAGGGGATCCAAACCCTCTTCTGACCCCCTTAGGCATTGCATGCACATGATATACAGACATACATGCAGGCAGAACAGCTATACATATAAAATTAAAATAAAGGTTAAAAAATGAGAGAGAATGCAGGTCTCTAGGGACAGAGATTTGGAATCTAGCCCATTATTAAATCTATCACCTAGAACAGTATGTGACACATAGTAGGTGTTCCATAGGTTTATTTGCTTTAACTTTTATAATGAACTTCACACATTACCCATATTTTAAAATTGTCAGCATTTCCTATCTCTTCAAATCTAACCATCTGTTTGGAGAGGAAGATGATATTTTAAAGCAAACCATATTTATTACANCATTTCACTTGTAAGCATTTTGTATGTATCGCTGTTTGATTGATGGATGGATTGATTGATTTGGTTGGTTTTGTGAGACAGGTTATTATCTACATAGCCCTGGCTGTTCNGGAATTTATGATGTTGACCAGGTTGGCCTCAAGCTCACAGGGATCTGCCTGCCTTTGTCTCCATAGGCTGGGATTAAAAGCGTGTCCTACCATCTGGCTGATTAAATTCAATTTTAAAGNTAGAATACCTCCAAGATTGTGTTGTGCCTTTGGTTGTTTCAGTGATGATACCATGGACCAGTGGTCTGAAGTAGTGCCAGTCTCCTACCGTTGATGATCATTGCCATATCCCCTTTCTTACTAGGAATCGCAAAACAGAAGTTTTTGAATCTCTTTCCTTCTGCATTTACTAGAAGAAGATCATCTCTGAGACAACTTTGTTCCATCAATTATAGACAGAAAAGACATTTCATTTTTAATTGTCAGAATAGTGGATTAGTGCTCCAATAACCTCCAGTTGTGACCACTTAAGTTATAATTATGAACACATGATTTTTTTATATATTTGATGGGTTTTAATAGTCTGTACTTTTTATTCATTTTGATACTATTAATCTTTGACAGATTCCTTTTGATACAATAATATGAACATTGTAATTTATTTTGTATATTTCTTGACCCTGAGNTAAAACATCATTTCTCCAAGGAATTTTGTTTTCTTTTAATGGGAAATAACATTTAATAATCTTTTATTGTATTAATGAGTTATTAGCATTTTTATAAGGCATAGCATGGCATTGCCATATGAGAACTATGTTGGCTGATCTGATTTTGTTTTATACTAACAATATAATTTATATGAATGGTGATTCAGAAAATGTGGTCCCTGTGTCACCAAGGAACTTGTTAGAAATATAAATTCTCAGACCCACCTCACACCCACTAAATGAGAAACACTTTGGTGGAATCCAGAAATCTTTATTTAGACAAGTTCATAGGTGTGCTTTTGATGCATACTAAAGTTTGAAAACCACGGGCTGAGAGTAGAAGCCCTTACCTTGTTCATTAAGAATAGAAGGATTGTAGGTGTGCTAGGACAGCTGTGGAGTGCCCTGTTGTCCACCACCCTGTGTGTGCAAGTCTTACCTTTGTGAAACAGAATTAATGGAAGAGATGTCAAAAAAAATTAGCCTATTTATGATCAACAAGCATTATACCCACCTAGCCTTCTAAAAACACAGGACATATACATAGATGTTTCACACATTTTGTATGCAAGTGTGTTTTAATGACAGCCTTTTCTAGATGTGTGTTTCAANAGGGTATTAGATTTGCAAGGGGGAAAGGGACCTAATAAAATAAAAAAGTGCTATATGTTATACCTCCTCTGCTTGAAATGACATATCAGAGCCAGAAATCATGCTGTAAAAGACATCCTTTTTAACTTGATTTAATTTATTGCTTCCAAAATTCTTTGATTTCAAGACCCTTTAGCTAAGTAACATCTGTCAACTTCTAGGGAACACTAGAAAGTAATGACTTGTAAGAGAGTTTTTGTTTTTGTTTTTGATGTGGCCATGATTTAAAGCAGCAGTAGTTTTCTGGGTCGATAAATAGGCCTACAGTTAAATTTCCTCCCTTGCTGGTACTGTAGGTCAGGAGCTGTGCTATTATTGCACAGACAAGACTGTAGTATATTGCCTTTACCAGAGGAAGTGTGTGCTTATGAATCCGGTATTTTCCACGATGGACATTGCCAGGATGGACCAGGTTTTATCATGTGAACATTCCATTGTGATTAAATAATCATTTGGCAAAAATGAGGAATCTTTTCAGGGGAATTTTGTAGTATAGAGAATTTTTGCACCTATTTAGATTCCTTTTTCTAATTCTGGAATGTTTAAAGTCCTTGTTTTATTAAGGAAACTCAGTGTAATGGTACATTGTAAGAAAATGTATTTCAGAAATGAAATATAGAACTAAATTTGATTTGTTTTGTTTTTTGAGACAGGGTTTCTCTGTGTAACAACCCTGGTTGTCCTGGAGCTCACTTTGTGAACCAGGCTGGCCTCAAACTCAGAGAGATCCACCTGTCTCTGCCTCCTGAGTACTGAGATTTAAAGGTATACACCACCACTGCCCAGCAAGCATTCAGTTTTTTAGAGAAGGATAAAAATAATCTTTGAGTATAAAAATTTGTTCTAGCTGGGTATGGTGGCACATGCCTTTAATCCCAGCACTCAAGAAGAGGCAGGTAGATCTCTGAGTTTGAGGCCAACCTGGTCTATAGAGTATGCTCCAGGACAGCCAGGACTGTACAGAGAAACCCTGTCTCAAAAAAACCAGACCAAACCAAAACAGAAACAAAAACTTAATGTTTAAAGAAATGTGGGAAGATTTGTAGGATAATGTGGTATTAGTAGAAATGAACATAATAGAGAGCTGTTGAATGCAGCATTTACTCATATAGGAAAACAAGCATCANGGTACAACAAACAATGTGACTGAAGTGTCCAGCTTCAACACTGNTATTAACTTCCTGAAGCTAGAGCCTCTCAGCTGTATGGNGTCATCACATGAAATCAACCAGAGTACTTTTAGCATTGCATTTTAGGATGTGTTTGAAGGGCATTTTGGAAGTACATTTATATAACAGGTATTAATTTAGCCCATACGGAAGCATGGGGACTATCAGCATAACAGGATTATATTGGGGTAGAGAGTCTCACATAGTTCGTTGTAATAATCAGTAGACACAAATACCTACTAATATATAAGGTGTGGTAAGTGATTCTGATATAGATAAAAGATGAGGTGGGGCCTAGAGAGGTGGCTCCATGGGTAAGAGCACTGGCTGCTCTTCCAGAGGACCAGGGTTCAATTCCCAGGATTTACATGGCAGCTCATAGCCACCTGTAACTTCAGTCCCAGGGGATCTGATGCCCTCCTCAGTCACCAGGCATGCATGTACTGCACAGATCAAACATGCAGACAAAACATTAGTACACATAAAAGAAAATTTTAAAAGATGAGGTGACCTTCCAAATCAATGCAAAATGATTCAGTAAAAGTCATTTACGGTAAATGTGTAGCTTTAATGGGGTAAACTAAAAATAAAAAAAAAATCCTTTTAGGTTAGAAGGCTTATAATGTTGAGCTAGATAATATAACAATATTTTGCAGTATCAAATACTAAATTTCAAAGCATCATAAATCCCTCAAGTTCATTTAATTTCCTGCTTTTTTTTTGCTTTTTTTTTATTATCAAAA
>LZPO01087181.1:112652-143586 GCA_001675575.1 Neotoma lepida | reverse complement strand
TTGTGCATACACAGTTACTTTCCCCCAGTTATAACATTTTACATAGCCATAGTACATTGCAGAAAGTGGGAATTAGGGGCTGTGGAGACAGCTTAGTTAGTAAAGTGTTTTCAATTCCTGGACTCCACATAAGAAAAACTGAGTGTGGTGGTGGTATGTGCTTATAATCTCAGCACTGAGAATGTGGAGACAGGTAGATTGCTTGGGCTCACTGGCCAGACAGCCTTGCCTACTGGTCTAGCTCCAGATCAGTGAGTAACCCTGTCTCAATCACAAGGTGGAGAGCTCTTAAGGAATGACATCCAAGGTTATCTTCTGGCTTCCATATGCACATACACATCCTCAAATCAGGAATTGACATTGACAAAATACTACTAATTGAGAGGGAAATGATGCTTCTCTAAATATACCATCATACAGTTTGACTTCTTGAAGCATATGTATGTCTTAACATATTCAGGAAACAAAATTAGTTCAGGCTAATTGGTATAAAGATAAGAAAAATGATAAAGTAACATATTTATAAAAGCATTAGTTATGGTGGTGGTTTAATTTGAAATGCCCCCTTTAGGCTCTATGTTAGAGTCCTTGGTGTCTAGCAGGTAGCACTGTTTGAGAAGGTTGTGGGGCTTTGGTGGAGGTATAGCTTGCTAAAGGCAGGGGTCATTTGGGCCCACTTCCTGTTCACAGTATTTCCTATCTATAGATGCAGTGTGATCAGTCAGTCATCTTCCTGATGCTGCTGCCTTGCCTTCCCTGCCTGGCATTGTGTCTTCCCTTTCATAACAGAATGATCCTTTGACACTAATTGTAACCCAGAAATAACCTTTTTCCCCTTAAATTGCTTGTCAGGTATTTGTCCATATAAATGAGAAAAAAATGCCTTTGAGTTATTAAATGAAGCACCTGAAGCAACTAACTCTAATAGAAAAAGGTTTTTACTTAACTCATAGTATCACTTCATGGCACCAGCAGTACGTGGGAGAAGCAAGTGATTACACCTTAAACTGGAAGCAGAGAGACAGGACATGCAGGGTCTCACAGTCAGTCTCTTTCAATGACTTGTTCCTAAGGTTCTCCCAATAGGCCCCACCTTTGAAGTCTTCTACCACCTCCTTGGACCAGTCTTCAGTTACAGACTTTTAGTGGATACCCAAACCATTGTCTAAACTGGAACACTTTATGTGTTTGATTATGTGAGTTCAGTATGAGACAGGTTTGGGTAGAGAATAGGAAATATTGAACTCCTTTGTAATGTGTGGTGGGTTTTTTGTTTAGTTTTGTTTGTTTGNTTGGTTGGTTGGTTTTCTTGAGTTGCAGTTGCTAAGACAATTCTGGAACAATAATATAGATAATAGAATTTAGCAAATAAAGAAATGCTTTGATACTTGGGAAGCAGAGGCAGGCGATCTCTGTGAGTTTGAAGCCAGCCTGGTCTACAGAGTGAGTTCCAAGACAGCCAGGACTACACAGAGAAAACCTGTCTTGAAAAACCAAAAGAAAGAAAAACAGAAATGTTTTGATGTTATTAGGATACAGTGTTTTCAGTGGAGAAAGGCATATGAGTTAAAGTAATAAATGAAACTAAGAATCAGTTGGGATTGAAAGTAATGATGTAAACTCATTCTCAAAAGTATTTATATCTTTATGTATGTATGTATGCTAATAATATATGTATGTTTGTATGTCTATGCATGTTTCCTATAGGCAGAAGTGGGCTACGAGGAAAGACACTTATGTGGAAATTATCCACTATACATCCTCGCAGTTTGAAACTTGGTCTTTTGTATTAGTTCTCACCAGAAGTTGCCAGCACTCTGGACTCACTGGAGCATGGATTGTTGCATTAAACCAGAAGCATGAACTTGGAAGAGGAAGGGGCAGAAAAAGAGTTCATGCCTTAAGGACAAGGAATTCAAAAGAATTCCTGTTGTCTAAATCTAGGATACATTTAGTACCAAACTAAAGGTGTAATGATCTACAGACTTTGTAATTGTTTTTTTGTTTGTTTGTTTGTTTTTTGTTTTTTTACTCTTTGGGGGCCCACTACACAGATCCCAAATAAACACACAGAAACCTAGTCTTACTTATGAATGCCCAGCCTTAGCTTGACTTGCTTCTAGCCAGCTTTTTTAACTTAAATTATCCTATTTCTCTTTACCTACATTTTGCCTCTGGGCTTTTTACCCCTCTTTATTCTATATATCTTGCTTTCCTTCTTACTCTGTGGCTGGCTGTGTGGCTGGCCCCTGATGTCTTCCTCTCCTTCTCCTTTTCTCACTCCCCCTATTTATTCTCTCTGCCTGCCAGCTCCACCTATTTCTCTCTCCTGCCTAGCTATTGGCCATTCAGTCTTTATTAGACCAATCAGTTGTTTTAGGCAGGCAAAGTAACATAGCTTTACAGAGTTAAAGAAATACAACATAAAAGAATGCCACACATCTTTGCATCATTAAACAAATATTCCACAGCATAAACGAAGTAACACACCTTAAACTAATATTTCACAACAGACTCTCAAGGGAAAAGATGGAAAACCATGTATGTAAGTCGGCATTTGGTTAGTGTGACAAAATACTTTTAGTCACAACAACTTAAAAAGGAAAGGCTTATTTTAAGAGATTTCTCTCCATTGTTGGCTGGCTCCATTGCTATGGTCCTGTGATGAGGCAACAGGAGTGGACAGCAGATTAGCTGCTCACCTCATATAGTTATGTCAAACTATAGCAAAAGTATATTCTAAGAAATGGGTCATTGGGCAGATATCCTCACACATATGTCCTTATACATGTTAGATAGTATAGCCCGCTACATATCTAGGTTATACAATGAAAACAGACAGATAGCACAGCCTATTAAACTGAGGGCCATGTGTGCAAAGTAACATGAGATTAAATCAAGCACAGGAGAAAATGATGCAATCAAGAATCACAGATGTAATATATAAGACATATGTAAGTAAATACAAAATGTGTGAGGCTGCTGCTCACATAGCATAGAGTTTTCTTTGTAAGTAGAAGGAATACAGAATACAAACAAAGCTGTGGTATAGTAAATACATAAACCAATCATATAGTCATTGATCACATTATTCACTGTACCTAATTGTGTGCTATGTTTTCATATGACTAGTCCTAGTTTTGTTATGCCTACATTATCACAAATATGTAATGCATTGTACAGCAATACTAGGACAGCCACATTGTCCTACTAGATGGTAGGAATTTGTTATCTCTATTNTGACCTTATCATCCCACTGTTATATATGTGATTATTGGTGACTGAAATGTCATCTTGAAACACATGACTGTTTTAACATCAGACAGATAGACTCTAAAGGAGAACAAAAACCAATGCCAACATCTTTAACGGGAACTTAAATACAGACCTTGAAGATGAAGTGAAGAAGGTAGTAGTAAATTTCCAAATAACTCATATGATCATTGAGTATCACAGTGGTGTAAAGAATAGATATCCAGGAAGACAGGTGCCTATAGGTTGTATAGGCTAAGTTAATTAAGTATTTTCCTTTGGAGACCCCCGAATATTCCTTTTGTTTCTTTGTCATAGACAATCAGTGGTTGGTGACAATACAATACAGTTTGTTGTGTTAAGGAAGCCTTTGTTCTTGTGTTTTCAGGAATTCAAAATGTCCTCAACCTCTTTTGTGCAGTCCTTACAGAAAATAAGGTTCTCTTCCATTCAGCAAGTTTCCAGAGACTTAGTGATGCCTGTAGAGCCCTGGAATCTTTAATGTTTCCTCTTAAATACAGGTAAGGTTTTTACTTGGTCATTTTATTTATTCCCACATTATGCATTACTTGTTGATAAATCAAAATGTTATGACTCAGTTGCTTTGAACCACAGAAGTTTGTTNTATGAAGTTAGAGAGTTACGATTCTAATAAAATCTAGTCTAGAATTTGGGACTTTTCCAAGATGTACATGAATGAGTCTTGATTAATTTAGTGAAAAATATTTAATTTACTTTGAAAAGTATTATCAGCAATATTTAATTATCTTTCAATACTGATAAAATTCTTTGGTTAGTGCTATTTGATACTAGTGTATTAGTCTTTAGGAGCTATTGGAATTCGGTTAGTGAAGAATCCTTATCTGTTTTAGACATCTCTTAAATTATTTGTATATAAATGATGTAAAGTTACTTCACAATAACATAGAGAATAAAACAGAAGTCAGTGGCCATGCATGGCTATACATTGGTAATTGTCAAACCTAGATTAAACAGAGCTTCATTATAAATTTCCCACTTATTATTAAGGGGTATATTAAATATTTTCCACAATAAAAATTATAAAACAATTTTTAAAAATGTAAACCATGATGGCAGATCATATTATATGTAGAATATTTTACTCTGGTTTAATTTACTAATCATAATGTCCCAGAAACTTAAGTTTATGAACACTAGATAAAATTTTATATTTTATCTAAAGTTTTGGAAAATTTAGGGGGAAAAAAAAACCTGGAGTTTTTGTAAAAATTTTTACTCTATGTGTTTATTGAATGTGAGCATCAAGCACAGTGTAAGTAGACAAGTCATTACATTGCCCTTCGAGTGGAGGTCCTGTCCCATCTAGTCTCAGGGGTCTGCATAAAGAAAAGTGCTTTAAAATGGCATCTATCTGGGAAGGAAGAAGGAGGCCACTCACCTGCATTCCATTCACTTTGTGTCTTACTATCTGTGATCCTATCTTACACATAGAGATTTTGAAAGTTATTCCTTTCAGAACTTTTGTGTTAACAATCATGCCAATAAAATTGATTTCTTTTAAATTCTTCAGTGCTTTAAAAAAAATTGTATTAGTTCTTTTGAGAGTTACATTCATGTTTTGATCATATCCCCACCCATAACCACTTCCCAGATCCATTCTCCTTCCCTACCCACCCAATTTTGTATCCTTAAAAATTAATAAANAAAACTTTCAAGGCCAATTTGTACTGCCCAAATAATCTTGGATGTGTGGTCTTCCACTGGAGGATATTGACATACCAGTTACAGTTACAGAGAAAACCATCTTCCTTTCCTAGCAGCTAACAATTGNTAATAGCTGCATGGCTAGAGGTCAGATTGAATGCCTGATTCCCATCTCCATGCTGGATTTCATCTGGCTTGGGCTCGAACAGGCTTTGCACAGGCTGTCACACCTGCTGTGAATTCATATGTAGACCAAGCCAGCCATGAGTCAGAGATCCACCTACCTCTGCCTCCAAATGCTAGGCTTAAAGGCTGACACCACCACACCAGGCCTACTGGATAATTTCTAAATATAAATAAATTTAAATTCAGACTAGAAAAAAAAACACAGAGTTGGCAGGTAAGGAGGTAGAGTGGATCTAAGAGGAATAGTGGTGACTATGATAGAAACACATTGTATGAAGTTCAAATAATTAATAAAAAATAAAAATTATTTTTATTAAAATAATAAATAAACTTTATTTTATTACTTTAGTAAATATAACATGATAAATTTTATTTACTAAAATAATAATTAATAAAAATTTTAAAAGACAAAGCTGGGGGTTAGCATAGGATGGTGGGGGGTTATCTGGGAGGAGTTGGAGAAGAGTCAGTGAATATGATCAAAATATATGGTATGAAATTCAAATAATAAATACATTTTTATAGTTCAGACTACATAGAAATAAAGGGAAATATGTTCACATTGTGGGAAAATGACATAAATAAAATATTTTTATTATTTTCAGTTACCCTTATATTCCCATTCTTCCTGCTCAGCTACTAGAAGTTTTGAGTTCTCCAACTCCTTTCATTATTGGAGTACACTCCATCTTTAAAACTGATGTTCACGAGCTTGTAAGTATCCAACTCTAAAATGTCTAGATCTTGAGTCTTTCATAGTTGAGTGTTATAAGGTTTCAAATCATTGTTTTCAGATATGGTACATTTCCCATAGAAAAGACAAACTAGAAGGAAAACAACATCAAGAAATCTAAATGTATTTAATTTTGCAAGTATGAGAGTTTTAAAGAATTTATTCATTCATATATTTACAAATAAGATGACTTTAGACAGGGAAGATGGCTCAGGGTAAAAATGCTTCACCTAAGTTCATTGCAGTGGTGTTTGGGATTCCAGCACAGTGGAGAATCACCTGGAAGGCTATAGGTCAGCTAGCCTGATGTGAGCAGTGCAGCAGAAATAAGAGGAAGGGAAGAATCAACTCCTGGAACTTGTCTTCTGACCTCCACACATGTACCATGACGTGTGTGTTTACCCCTCCCCGCCCCCCCGCCGCAATCTGTCTTACAAACATTGATTAATTAACCAATCAGTTATAAAACAAAAAAGACAGGGTCATGCTGTGTGGCCTAGGCTAGCCTCTAACTCCTGAGCTCACAACAGTCATTCAACTTCAGCCTTCTGAGTAAGTTGTGGCATGTGCCACTGTGCCTCACTTTAAAATAACCCTTGTATAGCAGATCATTTTTATCTTAACGGTATACCTCATGTGAGGAATTCTATATTCCTGTAGATTAGTGGTTCTCAACCTTCCTAATGTTATGGCCCCTTAATACACTTCCTCATGTTATGGTGACCCCCGACCATAAAATTATTTTTGTTGCCACTTCATAACTGTAATTTTGCTATTGTTATAAGTCCTAATGTAAATATCTGTGTTTTCTGAATCTTCAACAACCCCTGTGAAATGCTTGTTCAACNCCCAAAGGGGTCACAACCCACAGGTTAAGAACCACTGCTGTAGATGATAAAGATTAATAATCTTATTTTTCATTCATAGTTTTCTTCCCAGTGCTTAATTTATTAGTGTTTTAAAATGAGATCTGCCAATGTAGAATACCTGAAAACTAGCAAGAATAAAATAGTTTGCAGAGAGTTTAAATTTAGTGGAACTCAAATTCAGTATGAGCCCCCACCAAATTCCTAATCCATGTAACTAAAGAAGCTAAAGCTAATTCAAGAATAGTATGTTTGCTTTTGGATATCATGCTCCTAGTAGGACTATAACAGTGTACATCAGAGGACATCAGAAACAAAAGTTTAGAAACTGCAGTTCTTTAAGGAAATTGTCTCAGATGATAATTTGATACTATTTAATAATTGAAGATCAATATTTAAGGACTGTCATGGAGGAAGGAGAAAGTTGTGTGCCAGATGNAAGACGAATTGCTAACGGTCTTATTAATAAGAAACCTGGAGCTAGATATTGGGGTAAATTCTGAAAGATCAGAGAGACAGAACAAGCTACAGCCAATCTCACCTCACCAACTCCTCAGCTGATCTTGTTTCCTCAGACTGAAAGCCTCTGAGTCCTCACCCGAATGGGTCTCAGCTGGACTGCTTAAAAGCTTCTAGTTCCTGGTCCTCACGCCTTATATACCTTCCTGCTTCCTGCCATCATGGGATTAAAGGCATGTGTCCTTCCCAAGCAAAGACATGAGATCTCAAGTGCTGAAATTAAAGGTGTGTGCCACCATGCCTGTTCCCAGTGTGGCCTTGAACTCACAGAGATCCAAACAGTTCTCTGCCTCCCAAGTGATAGGATTAAAGGCATGTGTGCCACCACTGTCTGGCCTCTATGTCTAATTTAGTGGCTGTTCTGATCTCTGACCCCAGATAAGTTTATTAGGGTACACAATATATTGAGGGACACAATATATCACCACATTGGTGGTTGTTATTTGTAGCTATAAAACATTTAAATAGCATCCATAGATAAAATTAATATAGAAAGAAATTTCTGTGGGGTGTGTTTCCAGATGTAAGAGCTGCCAAGCAATGGGCTGGGATTTCTAATGTGAGATGAGGAGTGTACTCTGAGGAGTATACTATGACTGGAGTGTAGGGAGCAGATTGTGTGGCACTTTTCAGGGAATATAAGAACATTTCTTTACCAAAAGAATTTGGTTCTGTGACATCTGTAATCCACAAGACTTTGTAACACTGCTTCTGTTCTAAATGCCAGCAGAGAAGGAAGCTTTGGTGCTCCTCACACAGCTACTACAGCTGGAACCACATCAAAGATGTCATTGACACTATTGAAAGAGTAGACAAGACTCTCATGTGTATACCAATCAATCCTTCTAACATTGTATTTAATATCTAGTTCTGTTTAACTTCGGTATCATCCTAGAAAAATATGTAAGCATGTTTATTAAAAATTAGGCCCCATACAATTTGTAAATAATTTTAGTACTACTAAATATAGAGATAAGACAAACCAAATGTTGCCAGTTGTAGATTTAACATTTTAATGAACAAATTAGAATGAATTGTAATCACATCATCAAAATATTTCATATTTATGTAAGTTGTTTTAAATATCTTTTAAAATACTACAGATGAGGTTTGGGGTGATGTTTTTGTCTGTTTTAATCTTGGTTTTGAGACAGAGTCTAATATTTCACAGGTTGATCACAAACCTGAACTCATTACATAGCTGGGGATGGCCTTGAATTCATCCTTGTGCCTCCCAAGTGCTGGAATTACACGTGGGCATCACTGCTCCAACCTGGGTTTTGCTTCTAAACAGTAATTGTTTGATACATACTGCTTTGTTTATTGGTTTTTCTAGAATTCAAATGCAATAGCTCAGTGAACATGGAATTTTATTAACACATAGCACTTCATAGAAATTCTCCAATGTGCCTGAGTAGTTTGCTCCATGGCATCATTTACCATCCAATCCTCCTTCCTCCTTGCTCTTTCTATTACAATCCCCTCTAGTAGTGTCACCNTTTGGATGATTAATGCTTGACTGCTGCCAACTCATAGTTCCTCCCTATGGAAAGAAGAAAGAGCATAGAGGAGCCGGACAGCACTCCTTTCTTGAAGGGCCAGAAGTGCACATATCATTTTTTCATCCTTCAGTGGCAGAAGTGTACTCATGTACAATGCCTAATTTCATAGGAAGTTGGGAAATGTAATGAGGAAGTTCTAAACCTAGAACTCTTAATGTGATAGCCAAGAACCTCTTCCTCAATNGGTTTTTCTCAGTTTGAGTTAGCCACAGCCAATTAATTTGTTTAACAATAAATATATTTTATGAATTATGGTTAATTTTTAAAATCTTTTTCAGTTAGATGTTATCATAGCAGATTTGGATGGAGGCACTATTAAAATTCCTGAATGCATTCACCTCTCTTCTCTCCCGGAGCCACTTCTTCATCAGACGCAAGCAGCGCTTTCTTTGGTATGCCTCTTTGTTCATGGTCATTTTTCTTGATTTAAACTTGAAACTAAGATAACTGAAATTAAAACACTGTCTGTAATAATATATGTATGTGTGTATGCATATATTATGTTGAGACATTCTGCCACTATATTGGTCTGGCACTTGCTGTGTAGACCAGGCTGACCTTGATCTTACCTGCCTCTGCCTCCCCATGTTGGGATTAAAGGTATGTGCTACCATACCCTACTATTACAGGTGTAATTATCTTAAAAGAGTCCTATCTTTGAAACAAATATATTCTTTTATAGTCTTTGGAGGAGAATCCTTCATTTATTAGGTAGTTATATTTACTTCTCATTCAGTATATTTATACAGTAGATACTATTTATCAAATACTGTGGAAATAAGATAAAATTTTGCCTCAAAAATGTATGATTCCTGCCCAGTGTGGTGGTGCACACCTTTAATCACAGCATATGGAAAGCAGAAGCAGGCAGATGTCTGAGTTCATGAGGCCAGCCTGGCCTGTAGAGTGATAGGACAGGACAGGACAGCCAGGGTTACACAGAGAAACCCTGTCTTGTAAAAAAAAAAAAAATCATTTTCTCTCAAATTTTTTTCTTTTAGAAGTTGTTAGCTTCTGGTCCCCAACATTATTCTTGGCACATCATCTCTTTTGTGAATGTGCTACCTAAAAAACAGGATGTCTTGTTGGTGTTTTTAGTTTGCTAATATATGAGTAATTGAAGCAGTAAAGGTCCAACATTCCATGAAGTCAAGGTTTTAAAAATCTTGTGGCCTAGGTTTTTCACATTGAAACAAATTTAATAATTTTTGTTATGCTATTTTTGTTGGTTAAAAAAACAAACAAAACATTAGTGTTTGTGTGCATGTATGGAGACCAGAGAATAACCTTAGCTGTCATTCCTCAGGTGCCAGCCACCTTATAGTTTGAAACAGGGCCTCTTCTTAGTCTGGAACTTGCCAAGTAGGCTGGGCTGGCTCCCTGGCAAGCCTGAGGGATCCTCTAGTCTCTAAATCCTCAGAACTGGAATTACCAGTGTGAACTACCATGCCCAGGGTTTTGTTTTGTCTTGGTTTGGTTTGGTTTTCATGTGCATTGATGTTTTGCCTGCATGTATGTCTGTGTGAGGGTGTCAGATCTTGGAGTTACAGACAGCTGTGAGCTGCCATGTGGGTGCTGGAAATTGAACCTGGGTCCTATAGAAGAGCAGTCAGAGCTCTCAGCCTTCTCTCCAGCCCTTGGTTGTTTTTTGTTTTGGGGATCAAACTCAGGTCTTTGTACTTTCAAGGCAAGCATTTGCCAACTAAGCCATCTCCCAGCACTAAGACACATTTACTTGCAGTTCTTTAGGTGCTCATTTATCTGACACCAAAAAAATAGGACCTTAGAGAGTCTACATTCCCCCTGGGTGGTGGTGCACACCTTTAATCCTAGCATTTAGGAGGCAAAGGCACGTGGATCTCTGAGATCAAGGCCAGCCTTCTTTATGAGGAGTTCCAAGAAATTCTACATCCCCTTTAAAGATCTTAGCAGAACTAAGGTCTTCGTAATCTTTTCAATACTCCAGTCTGAGCTGTTGAAATTGTTTTTTTCCTTCCTTAATTAGAAATTTAAAAGTCTACCATTACCAGTAGAGATTTTTTTCTCTGTAAACTTTCAACTTTGTAGGAGAAAGTTTTGTCTGGGTCCTGCCAGGCCCCAGGGTGCCACAGCCACTTATAAAATAATTACTTAGAGGCTTATATTAATTATAACTGCTTGGCCATTTGCTTAGGCTTATTACTTACTAGCTCTTACACTTAAATTAATCCATTTCTATTAAACTGTTTTGTCATGTGTTCCGTGGCTTTACCGATCTGCTGGCATGTTGTTCCTTTGGTGGCAGCTGGCATCTCCTGACTCAGAATTCTTCCTCTTCCCAGAATTCTCCTTGTCTGCTTATCCCGCCTATACTTCCTGCCTGGCTACTGGCCAATCAGCATTTTACTTATCAACCAATCAGAGCAGCACATATTCACAGCATACAGAAAGACATCCCCATCACAACTTTGTGTTAGTTCTTATGTTTTTTGTAGTACTTATTTATAAAAGGGAGGCATTTAGAAAAGCCTGACATTTCCTAATATAATTTGTAATCTGAAATACCAGGTGTGACATAATGGGAAAGAAATTAATATAGGACTCAGTTTATATTCTGTGACTTGATGCCACTGAGCTAATCATATCCCTTCAATAGGCCTATACTCTAGACTTTATAGGATGTNTTATTTCATAGAGAAATAAAAAGGTGGCTTTCTGAAACTTAAGCATGGCAAAGGTAGTTATGGGTTTCTTTTTTGTTGTTGTTGTTGCTGTTGTTTTTTTCGAGACAGGGTTTCTCTGTGTAGCTTTGGCGCCTTTCCTGGAACTCACTTGGTAGCCCAGGCTGGCCTTGAACTCACAGAGATCCACCTGCCTCTGCCTCCCGAGTGCTGGGATTAAAGGCGTGTGCCACCACTTCCCGGCAGTTATGGGTTTCTTATAAATGCATGTTTTAAATAATGTATAAGTCTTGGGATTCCAAAGATAGTATCATCTCAGATACCACCACATTTCAAAAGGTGAATAATTTTAAAGAAAATTATTAACTATGTAATTGGATTGATTGTGTATGGATATAACAGTAGCTGAAAAGTTAGTGTTTGTGTCATTGAGTCATTCTCTGCTCTGTGTTTGAGCATAAAAGACATCTCTCAACATTATAAAAGTCCTTTTAGACTGCATAACCAAAGTGTAATGTCAGTCTCCATCCACATCATATGGCATGTAATAATAAGTCATGAGGACTCTGTAGCCAACAAGATTTATCATGTCTCATCCAGTCTCAGAGCTGTTCCCGTAGAGGTATCAGCATATATGTCACCTGTCTTGTAGTTTTTCTTGATTTCTTCCTTCTTGTTTGTAGCCAAGATTTTCAGGAGGTCTCCCCCAGTCAAATCTGGTCTTCATTAATTTTGAAGAAATCCATAGCTTTTTGTTTCCTAAGGAAACAAGGCATAACTTCTCCCCTAACACAATGTATTTCCTGATTTCCATTATGAAATTAAGACATTTTAAAAATATATAGGTTGATTTAATTTAGCAGTTTTTCCTACAATCCCATGTCTCTCAGCATCATATTTGTCTTTCACTCATCAGCATTCAAAAAACTTAAAATCAACAATGCAACATACTGAAAACAGGCATACTATGTATTTCCCATCCTTATATGGCTTATTTTTTATATTTACTCCTTCTTTAAAGACTTCACTTTATTATTTTTAAACTATTTATTTATTCACGCATTTATTTATTTACTTGCTGTTTATACCCATTTTCTTTTCTTTCTTTAGCATCTAAGCACATTTTAGCATTCTGTACCTGTTTTAGAGGTTTTTTACCAGTATGGACCTGGCCTAAGCACCTGCAACATTCTATGATCACGTGACCCAAAGCTTAAATTGCTAGGTGGCAGCTAGTCCCTCTGCTGCACAGCTAGGTTAGCACATGGTGCTGAGGGCTGGCTTCACTCCTCTTGGCCTAACTGTCCCTGCTCTGGGAAGCTGCTATGTCCAAGCTGCTGCTGGCGTTTCTATCTAGTCTCCCTCCCGAGTAGCGCACACGCTGCTCAAGTGCTCTGCTGTATTAAAGGGGCCACACCTCTGTATACTGCAAGCGCTGAGCCTGCTTTAGAGACTGAGGTCACCTGGAAGCCATGTCTGACTTCATGTTTGGGAATTTTTTTTAAAGCTTTTTCAGGCTTTATGTAGATATATGTGGCCAGACATTGGGCGCCAAATATAGTCGGACTTTCCTTTGGGCTGCCAGCTCACAAATAGCACCATGGAGACTTATTATTAATTATAAAAGCTTGGCCTTAGTTTAGGCTTTTCCCCAACTAGCTCCTATAATTCAAATTAACCTGGTTCTATTCATCTACATTCTGCCACATGGCTCAGTTACCTCTCCTCTGTACTGTACTTCTTCAGTGTCTCGTTGGCATCTCTTGTGTGCCTAGATTCATCCCGAGTTCCTCTCTCTGCCCAGAAGTCCCACCTGTTCTCTCCTGCTTAGCTATTGTCCATTCAGCTCTTTATTAAACCAATCACAGTGACACATCTTCACAACGTAAACAAGTATTCCGCAACACAAAGCCTAACTCAAATGTTAACCTTTTTCTTTAGCTTTTCTAGGTAGTTACACTTTGTAAGACAAATCTTAAAAGGTCTTATTAATAAAAAACTCAGTGCCAGATTTTGGAGTAAATTCTGAAAGATCAGAGAAGCAGAACATGCCACAGCCAACCTCACCTTGCCAACTCCTCAGCTGATCTTGTTTCCTCCGACTGAAGGCTTCTGAGTCCTCATCCAAATGGATCTCAACTGCCTAAAAGCTTAAAAAGCCTAAAAAGCNTCTAGTTTCTGGTCCTCATGCCTTATATACCTTTCTGCTTCCTGCCATCACTTCCTGGGATTAAAGGCGTGTGTCCTTCCCAGGCAAAGACATGAGATCTCAAGTGTTGGGATTAAAGGTGTGTGCCACCATGTCTGGCTCTGTTCCCAGTGTGGCCTTGATCTCACAGAGATCCAAATGGATCTCTAACTTCCTAGTGATAGGATTAAAGGCGTGTGTGCCACCACTGTCTAATCTAGTGGCTGTTCTGTTCTCTGACCCCAGGAAAGCTTTATTAGGGTGAACAGTATATCAACCACAACACTTTGTATTTCTTGTGTTACTATTCATAGGTTCATCACAGTTTACCCTCTTCTGAAATGCAAAGCTCAAGAGCTTCTTCCTTCCCTGAGTATTTTAATTAGTTTGTTGTGCTTTCTACTTTTATTTTTTCAGTATATTTTTAAAAATGTTTTTTCATTTTTACTGTATAGGTTGAGTTATTTCCTTGCATGTATGTACACCATGTATGCTGTGCCTGAGGAGGCCAGAAGGTATCCGAACTGTAGTTGTAGGTGGTTGTAAGCCACCATGTGGGTACTGGGAACCAAACCCAGATCTTCTGGAAGAGCAGCAAATGTCTTAATCACTGAGCTATTTCTCCAGCCCACTTTTAAAACATTTATAAATTAATTTTTGTTAGCATACAAAATAGGTTTTCATTGTGACACTTTCTTCANACATTTCAGTCAGTAAAACTGCATAACACATTTTCTTTACTCATTCATTAATGGGTATCTGGACTGGTTCTGTATCTTGGTTATTTTGACTAGTACTGCAGTAAACATGGGTGTGTATATTTCAGTGGTTTGCAGATCTAGATTCTTTATGTGAATACTCCAAGAGTGGTATAGATAAGTCAGATGGTGGGTTTTTGTTTTATTTTATTGTTTCGCTTTTTTGAGGAGCTTCCGTACTGCTTTAGATAGAGGCTGCACCAGTTTACACTCTTCTCAGTGGTGTTTGAAATTCCATCTTCCACATCTTTGCCAGCATCTGCTGTCATTTGTTGTCTTGATGACAGTCATTCTGACTTTGAGGGAGATGGAATCTCAGTATGGTTTTGTGTTTCTTTGATTGCTAAGGATATTACCCATTCTTTTTCAAACACGTATTAGTCATTTGAATTTTTCTTTTGCAAACTGTCTATTTAATTTAATTGGCCCATTTATTGATTAGATGATTTGTTCTATTGATGTTTAACATTTGAGTTCTATATTATTGAGCTATGACTTCCTGGTTCAATATGTAGTTGGCAAAGGTTTTCTCTAATTCTGTAGGCTGTCTCTTCTCTCTTGTCATGTTTTCATCTCATGTAGTACAATTTATCAGTTTTCCTGAGCCATCGGAGCCCTTTTCAGGAGGACTTTATGCCTGTGAATAGATCTTGAAGTATTTTTCATGTTTTCTTCTGAAAGTTTCAAACTTTCAGGTCTTATAGCAAAGTTTTTAGTTCATTTTGAATTTTTTTTTTACAGGATGAGAGAGAGAGGTCTAGTATCATTCCTTGACATTTGTGTATCATTTTCTCAGCACCATTTGTTAGAGATTGTCTTTTCTATAATACATGTTTTTGACACTTCTGTCAAAAATCATGTGTTTGTAGCTGTGTGGCTTCATTTCTGGGTTCTCTATTCTATCTTATCCATTTAGTTTTTTGTTGTTGTTTGTTTGTTTGTTTTATTTTGTTTTGTTTTTGGTTTTGTTTTGGTTTTTTTGGTTTTGGTTTTGGTTTTGGTTTTTCGAGACAGGGTTTCTCTGAAGCTTTCGCGCCTTTCCTGGAACTCACTCGGTAGCCCAGGCTGGCCTCGAACTCACAGAGATCCACCTGCCTCTGCCTCCCGAGTGCTGGGATTAAAGGTGTGCGCCACCACCACCCAGCTGTCGCTTGGTTTTGCTAACACTCAAGTTTAACTTCCCCAATGGTGAATAATGACGTTTTTGTNAGTGCTGGGATTAAAGGCGTGCGCCACCACCGCCCGGCCAGTTTAGTTTTTATATTACAAGATGTAAAATAAACCTCTTTGAAGAAATAGCCACAGAGATATATAGCCCTGCTCCCAGTTGCTCACTTCCCAGCAGTGGCTCATCTTTTATAATTTGCTATATGTTCTTTGAGAACTGTACATACTCAGGTGTATGTTTATCCGAGTTTGCATTTATTTATTTATTTATCTATCTATTTATTTATTATTTTAAAATAAATGAGACAATGCTATGTGAATTTTTCTAGTTGGCCTTTTTTTGTAATGTTTATTTTATTCCATTTGTATGGGTATTTTTGTCTTTATGCCACATGTGTACCTATCAGAAGAAGGTATCAAAGGCCCTGGAACTGGAGTTACAGATGTTTATGAGCCATCATGTGGTTGCTTAGAATTGTACCTTAGTCATCTGCAAAAACAGCAAGTGCTCTTAACCCCTGAGCCATCTTTCCAGCCCATAGGAGGTCTTTTTTTTTTTTTTCCTAATCTAGTGTTTTGTTTTAGATATCTTTCCACAACAATACATGCAAAGCTGTATCAATTAAGTGATTTTTATCTCATGGTGGGACTATAATCTAACTCATGTACTGATAGTTCACTTAACGCCCCAAAGAAACTAAAGAGTAAGTCTTATTAATCCTAGATATCTTATATAACAAACTTGTTTACTTTAGATTTTGCACCCTGATTTGGAAGTAGCAGATCATGCTTTCCCTCCTCCACGAACAGCCTTATCCCACTCAAAAATGCTGGTAAGAAATTTAATATTCAATTTTGATACTTTAAAAGAGTGCTGTACTTTTATTTTTAGGTTTTCTGAAGTATCTGAGTTAGAAGTACCCTCAAATAGAAATTAGAATTCTTCTTTCCTCAAGGTGTTGCAGGGCAGTGTACTGGCCAGCAGAGGGGATTTGACTTTCTCTTTATGAAGCAAGAGTAAAGACAGCAAAGAAATTAGAGCCTCAGTCAGCTATAGCCTGGAAAAGTACCTAGAGTTTAGACTCTTCTGTTCTTGTAGTGCTGTGTACCAAACCAGGTGCCTTACTCGTGCTGTGCATGTGCACTACCACTGAGCTACCTCTCCAGGGGGGTGGGCAACACTTAGAAAAATGAAGCAATGAATGCTGATTATAGGAGAGAATCAGGTTTGAGGAGTACGTGTGCCAAAAGGAGTCATAAACAAATGGAAGAAAAGCAGACACCCCTTTTTTATTTTGCCCAGTTCATGTCTTAGAGGTGAATGTGTGACCAGTAGAAGACTTTACAAAGCTGTNGTCCTTTGAAAAATGATGTAAGCATTCTTGACCTTGATTTCTTTATCCATTAAATAAGGTATTGACTAAATAAATAATGGAATTTTCTTTAACAGTTTTAAAACTGTTTCTGTTAAAACCTGGATTGGAAAGACTTACTTTTAAATCATATTTCATTAGAATAAGAATAGATTTTATAATTTGGATAAATGTTAGAAGAATTTCATAAGCCTTTAAAATATAATCTTTTGAGGGTTTTTCCCTTTTATGTTCATAACTGTAATTTCTTGCATATATAAAAATCAAAGGTCTTGGCATATATTCCTTTCTTTGACACAGTAAAAGAGGAAGCTGTGTTACATGTTTTTCCTCTGGAAATAAATGTATGCACTAGAATCAAATTCTGTTCGGTTCAGTAGAAAGAACAAACATTTCACCCAAAAAAAGGTAGACTCTCATGAGACTGTGCCTGCTGTTTGGGGAGACAAGCCTGGGAAGCACAGCACAGTGCTCACTCAAACTTTCTTCCTTCTCTCTGTTTTACTTAATTTGTTTTTTTAAATTAAATTACCTGTGTGTTTCTTTTTACATTCCCAGGATAAAGAAGTACGAGCAGTTTTCCTTAGGTTATTTGCACAACTGTTCCAAGGATATAGGTCATGCCTCCAGCTTATACGGATCCATGCTGAGCCTGTGATACATTTTCACAAAGTAAGACATAGTACCAGGTTGTTTGTCAAGTGGACTCACTTAAAAGAGACACTCTCTTAGCCATGTGTATTGAATTAATTTTTTGAATGTGATTAAAGTCTCTGTGTTATATGACACATAGAGTTGGCGTAATATTTTCCTTCAGAATANGTAAACTTCAAATTGATTTTTCTCTTATTCAAGTCAAGTATTAATACTTGATTTTTTTCTTCCTGTCTTTTAGATGGATTAATTTTCATTCTTTCCAATACATGTAATATTTTCAGGTATTAGACAAAACCCTTTGGGAGAAATATGTTTCATGACAATGTTTAGTTATACCTGAAAGCATTCAAGCAATCTTCAATCTTTGTATTTTTATTTTAACCATTTGTCCATTTCCCAGTGATAAATTATCATTTCACATTTTTTTTTCTTTACAGACAGCTTTCTTGGGGCAGCGTGGTTTGGTTGAGAATGATTTCCTCACTAAAGTGCTTAATGGAATGGCATTTGCAGGTTTTGTTTCAGAGAGAGGGCCTCCATATAGAGCCTGTGATCTCTTTGATGAGGTACAGTTCTTATCAACAACTAATAGTTAAAAGCAAAAACCATTATTTTAATGTTAACTCAAATTCATAAACATTATAAATTATATATTAAGTAATCTAAATATTATGTGTATCAAATCTTGATACTTACAATGTAAATTGAGAAAATTATAGAATGTTTCAGAAGTACATAAAGATTTTGAACAACTAAGATTGAATAGCTTCTTAGATCTTTTTGAAAATTGGCCAGTGCTTATATAAATAAAACTCATTTTTTTAAATATAGTAGTTCAGTGATTGTCAGTCTGCAGCTGGGTCTAACTTGATGCACAAATATGTGACTCTAAATTGCAGTTACGTTTAATCCATCAATGTCATAGAGCCATAATTTAAGTTTATAGCATTCCTACTAAGAACAATTACCATTTTGTAGCTACCTTAGTAGAAATATTTGGAACAGATATATAGTCTCTGTCTTTTCAAGGATTTGGCCATATACAGGGAGAAATAGAATAGATGAATAGAATACTGTTTTACATTATTGTGCTTTCTCTTTTTTAAAATACATTTTCTATTTATNGTTTAATTTTATATTCACAGCAGTGCATTATGGGGACAGGAAAGTGAATATCATTTGTATTTCAGTTTTTGAAACATCACTGTATTAGAACCAATAGATCTTAAAGTCCCTGTTGTCCATTAAAGAAAATCACTCCTGAAACCCAAAATGAGGAAGGCTTTGTTACCTTTCACCACTGGTGGCTTATCTTGTGCAAAGAAAGTAGGAATGAAGATTTTTTTTTCTGAGATGGGTCTTTTATTCTTTGTAAACATAGTTAAGTACTCACAGGTAAGGAAAGGGAAGCAGACCTTCTGTTCTGGATGAAGACCTACACCAATGCCTCACTTAGTAATGAGCACATGCAGGTGTAAGACACAGTACCCTGACTTGCACAGTTGTTTGTAGGCACTTACTGAGCTTTGGTTCCCTGTTAATAACAGTTAATTTGACTGGCCTTTGATGATACTAACATTTATATCAACCTTTAGGTTCCTAATTAAATACTCAATGGTTGATGGCTTATATAGTTAAACTAAGATGCTTGACAAAGTACTTTTCTAACTCATTTACTGGTCTNTGAAACTTTATTAATAGCAACATTAGTCTATGTGCCATCTTTGTTTTCCTGGAAGGAAGGAATTCTAGTTCCTTCCCCTTCTCACCTGTTTACTGTCCTACATTCCTTTTCATGTCAGTCCTCTACAGTAAGTATACACTCCCACACAGTTGTCTTAGCAAACTAGTTAATAGAGAGATGGACCCCATATTTGAGAACTAACAGGAATCTAAATGCCATCCTACTGTTCCATCTTCATTCATAGATGAGGAATCTGAGCCCAAGTCATACTGACCATAGAGTCTAGTCAGNACGACATGAATTGTTTGTTCATATTTGTAATTTAAAGAAATATTTGGAGACTTTACTCTTCTGAATTTTTCTAAGTAAGTGAATTATCGTGAGTGAGGCCTGTAGGGTGAAAAGGCTTCTTTGCACTTCATAAATGACTATTCTCCACGAGTCACTGAGTAGAGACTACCTGGCAAGCCATAGATGTGATAAGCCTTTGTCATCCTGGGGTAGAGGTGAAACCCAGTACAAATCTGAAGTAATTTATTTTTAAAATAACATGTATTTTAGATGGCTTTTAGTTTGCATATTGTATGAAAATACCAATTTTTAAATTCGGCATACTTGGGTACTGATTATTGCCATCTGCCTCTTTTTCCAAGTTGGTAGCTTTTGAAGTAGAGAGAATTAAAGTTGAAGAAAATAACCCACTGAAGATGATAAAGCACATCAGAGAACTTGCTGAGCAACTATTCAAAAATGTAAGTAAGTGTATTTACAATTTTAAAGTATTAAAAAAAGTTCATTTTCAGAACTGAGAAGCTCCACCATTATAGTAGTGACACCTATGTTCTGGATAATCAATCCCAAGATGTCACACTTGGTCCTGTGTGTCATAGTGTATCACATTTTCATATCAGTCACTGTATCATGAAAATGTCTTGACCACATTTTTTCCCATTAATCTTTGCCTTCATTGTAAGTTTTCTTCTGAGTCTCATGCCTATTTAATATAGAAAGACATTGGAGATCTAAGTACCTTCAACAGCACTGAGGGATGTGCTCTGCTTCAGCATGGTGCAGTGGTTGTCATTTGAGTTCCATTGTTTTGAATTAGCGAGGTAAGAAACTAAGTTGGAAGAAAGAATGAAAACTGGTACATGAACACGAACCTCAAAGGTGAAAATGCTCCCTGGAGAGAGGAAATGTTGTCAATTAAAAGATGAGGATGTGGTGCACTAACCATCTGAATTCTTAGGCTGGCACGAGAGTACATGCTTATAGAATAGTGGGTTTTGGCTAAGTGAGTTCTGATTATTCCTGCTTGTGAAGCTTTTGATTCCTTTTGCTAAGAAACATAAATCAAGTTGGAAATGTGGCCCTCTGAAGAAAAGCAGAGGGAAGTTTTATTTTTAAGGAATTTAGAGAGAAGAAGAAGTTTATATTAGTGTTCTGGCCCCAATGTGTATTGTTTAATCTAGCCATTTGACAGTGAGTTATTAGTCACTGCTTTGTCACATTCATTTGAAATCTGGGAAGCAGTAAGTTAAAAGCAGAAATACTAAACTATTACCTTGTTACACATTGTTTAATTATTTATTCTTTGCTTGTGTGTGCAAGTGCCTGTGTGCAAGTGCACATATTGAGGATTGAAAGCAGAGTTTTAGTGCATGCTATGAATCCACTATACTTCTGAGCTATCCCCTACTCTACTCAATTATGCTCAAGTTCTACATTTGGAATCTGACCTTCCTTTGAGAGAAATAATTCTTTTTGAAGGATTTGTATTAAAACAAGTGGGCTTTCTTTTCTGAATTGTGTGCCCATGTAAGTTTTGGTACATAATTGAATATTCCTGGTTTATTTCTTCAATTACTAGTGATTTTTATTATCAGTTTTGACAGTGTGTTCTGCCTAACATAAAAAGAACAGTAACTAACACAGGCAGAAATTAGGCATAGCATGCTTACTCCTGGCAAAAGATCATTTTCTGTTTTAATTATTCAACAGTGATACTTCAGTGGACTCTCATTTATAGACAATTAGTTCCTTTTCTAAGAAGCAATATTTTGTATTCTTAAACATTATCTCATTTTGAGTCATAAGTGATTTATCAAAAATTTAAATAGATGATATGACATTAACCACGTTAACATACATTATCTATTATCCTATAGCACATTTAAGCCAGATTGAGTATGCTCATTTTCTTGAGGATATAATTGGCTCAGAATAATGTAGCTATTAAGTGATAAAATCCAGACTTTAAATTTATGAACTTTCTCATGTATGATTCCTAATCTCACTCTGTCAGACTGGCTCTATCTGCAACTCCAAAAATTTAGCAATCACCCAGGCAGTGGTGGTGCATACCTTTAATCCCAGCACTCAGGAGGCAGAGGCAGAAGGATCACTGAGTTGGAGGCTACCCTGATCTACAAAGTGAGTTCCAGGACAGCAAGAGAAACTCTTGTTTCCAAAAACANCAAAAAAGTAACAATGTTTCCATTAAACTTTTTGACAGTGTTTTAGCATACTTTCTCACTTAGCAGTGACCTTGTGCATGCCAATGACTCTGCGCAGTAAGAGAAGACTGGTTGTTGACTAGATAAGGAAATTGAAGATTGGGAAGTAGTTTATTCTTCTCTAGGTAGGACTGGTTTATTGATGTTTTTCAAAGATGAGCAATATGCCAGGTGGAAATCAGTTTATTCAACCAAATCAAATAGGACTGATACTTTTAATAACTAGTTGTTTACTTCTTTGATCTTTTTTTGCCAGGAGGAGGTGTTTNAAGACAGGATTTCTCTGTATAGCCCTAGCTGTCCTGGAACTCCCTCTGTAGACCAGGCTGGCCTCAAACTCAGATATCCCGCTGCCTCTGCCTCTGGGTTAGGGCTAGGCACTACCACCACCTGATGTTCTTTGATCTTTTGTTCAAGACTATTCCAGGACAAATGTTATAGCTAATAAGATGACCAAAATTAGGATTCTGACATCATTTTGTCTCCAGTATGTGAGAATCCAATGTCTACAAGGGATTATGCCAAGCCATTTTAATGCAAAGACAAAATAAATAATTGCTTCTTACTATCTTATAACTTCAATTTTATGATATATTCTTTATATTATACTTTATATTTAGTATGTAACTAAAATATAATAAAATTAGTATCTAGTGATTATACATTCTATTTTTATTATTCTCACATATATTACATCCCAAACTCAGTTTCTTCTCCNTCCCCTCTCCCCCGTCCCTCCTCTCCACCTCCTTTCTCCCCCAGATTCACCCCCACCAATCCCCACTCTACCTCCCACCAATCCCCCCACCCCCTGTCTCCCCTCAGAAAAGAGCAGGCCTCCCAGGGATATCAACCAAATATAGCATAATATGCTACAATAATACCAGGCACATACCATCATATCAAGGCTGGACGAGGTGACCCAGTAGGAGGAAAATGGTCCTATAAGCAGGCAAAAGAGTCAGAGACAGCCCCTGCTCCCATTGTGAGGAGTCCCACAAGAACACCAAGCTACTCAGCCATAACATATATGTAGAGGACCTAAGTCAGACCCCTACAGGCTCCCTGATCTCAGCAAGTCCCCATGAGTCCTGGTCAGTTGATTCTGTGGGCCATGTTCTTGTGGTGTCCCTGTCTCCTCTTGTTCCTTTGATCCTTCCTCCCCCTTCTCTGCAGGCCTCCCTGAGCTCTGCCTAATGTTTGGGTGTAGGGCTCTGCTTCTGCTCCCATCAGTTGCTGGATGAAGTCTCTCTGGTCTCCTTGATGACATTTCTGCTAGACTCTGTCCCAGAACACTCTGCAGGCACATGACTCATGGCTTTACTGTCCTCTAGAGCATCTTGCTTCCTCTGCGTCTCCTGGAAACTCCTCAAACTCCACCCTTCTTCTTCCTAGCATTCTCTCTGCCCCAAAAAATCTTGCCTAGCTATTGGCCAATCAGCTTTTTATTAACAATGAGAGCAACACATTTTCACAGTGTACAGAAGGATTATTCCACAGCACTTCCCCTTTTTTGTGTAAATAAAAAAGGAAAGTTTTAACTTTAACAAAGTAAAATTATATGCAACAAGAACAATTATCAACTAGGAATTACAGTTACAATATCTAGTCCATTTGTATTTGTCTAATTTAGAAAAAATATTCTATTATTTATGTTTGTGAGTCTAAAGTTTTATACCTAATTTANCTCATTATAATAACTAAGGAAAACTGTAACTATAACTATCTAGTCTTCAACTCTGTCAAAGACCCTAGAAGAATATAATATTACCTGAGTAAACAGGAAGTGCATTGCAAGCAACTTCCAAAACTCTAGAAATGNCAGAGACATCTGGCTGCCTGGACAGTCACCCATAGTTTTTTTGCAACTTTGGGGCATCCAACTTTGGGCCCAGTATATATCTGACAGACATTTCTGAGAAGTAGGGAATTTTGAAGTACTGCCCTACCTTGTCTTGGCAAAGTTTAGCAGTTGCTTTTTTTTTTTTCTCACCGTGCTGGTCCAGTTTGGACAGTATGCTGTCAGCAGTTGAGGCAAAGGCAGTCTCTTTGCCCAAACAACTAGCTTTTGCCATAAACAAAACAAACTCCATACGGAGTTTCTTCAATACATATCATCCTCTTTTAAAGCAAATTTGTGCTGTCAGGAGCAGACATGTCTCACTGTGATGAAAAGCCTTAGGTTATTAAAATATTTAAATGCCATATTCTGTATGTCTTTGAAGTGTTTGAATACCATCTATTTAAATATATCTGTTTTAACCTTGAAAACATATCTAATATGACTACAAGTTTGATTATTATATATGACTAACTAGTAACCTATAATTTTAATTANATATTACATTTTTAAATGAGTTGCATAGGCACAATACCCCAAACAAGAGTAGAAACATACATATAGGACAGCAAAAATAACTCTAAATTTGTATCAATATATGAAAATCCATGCCAATGTAAAATATTTAAGACTAGTAGTCACTTTTTTAGTTTAAAAGTATTTTCAATAATTTACCCTTTTAGCCTATGATTCTAAAACCCCCCTTTTTTCTTTTCAGAAAAGAGATCTTTGAATTTAACTCCTTTGTTTAGCTTTTTTTCTGACTGTGACCAATAACAATTGTAACCAGGGGTTGGAGAAATGGCTCAGAGGGTAAGAGCACTGACTGCTCTTCTAGAGGTCCTGAGTTCAATTCCCAGCAACCACATGGTGGCTCACACCTATCTAGAATGAGATCTGGTGCCCTCTTCTGGCATGCAGGTATACATGCAGGAAGAATACTGTATACATAATAAATAAGTAAATCTTAAAAAAAAAAATTTTAACCAACCCCCTTAAATGATGACAAACATCCATAACCCATCTTTTGAGAATGTGGGTGTTGTTTTTTCTAGACTACTTCCTATTGTCTGGAGGGTCCTGGCATCTTTGAGGGATGCTGAGAAAATTTAGGATAATGGTTAAGTCTTGGCTGGAATAGTTTATGAGGCTGGACCATCTCAGCCAGCAACCTTGATGGTTTTGGATGCAGAATTCTGAGGAGACTGTAACAGAGGTATTTTAAGATGCTCGATCACCAGGGCCATCCATTTTTATTGGTGTCTGGTTCCCTTGTTCTGAAATTACATAAACTTTCAAAGGTAACACACATAATCTGCATTAATACAAGTATAGACTGTGCATTATACATAAGTCAGCCGAAGATGGTTTTTTGTTTTATGTTTGAGCAGTTAAAATATATATCACATGTCTTGTAGTTTTTCTAGGTTTATTTCTTTATGTCTGTAGCCAGGATTTTCAGGGGGTCTTCCTCAATCAAACCTGATCCATATCAACCTGAAATGGATCCACAGCCTCTCATTTCCTGTGGAAATAAAAGCATAATCTCTCTCCCAAAGTAATATATCTTTTGACTTCCATTTTGAAGCCAAGACATTTTTAAAATATATAGGTTTGTTTAATCCAGCAGTTTTTATAATCGAATGTGTCTTAACACCTATTATTCCTTCATTAGCAATCAGAAAATCTAAAGAAAACACAATAGCGTACAGAATCCAGACTCTCTGCATACTTCCCATCTTTCCCTGACTTATTATATATATTTTTTTACTCTATTCCTTTTTTAAGGACTTTATTTTGAAACTATTTTTTAATCTATGACCGTCTCTACCCTTTCTCTTTTCTTTCCCAAGCCTATTTACATTTTTAAATACATTGTAAATCATTTAGAGGTTTCCTTTGTCTGGATCTGTCCTTACTGAGCATCTGTATTGTTTTTTGATTACATGAGAGGAATCTTAAACTGCTGTGTCAGCCAGCTCTGGTGCAGCTTAGCTTAGTGCATGGCAGTAGTGCATGGTGGCTAGCTCCTTCTGCAGGCAGCTGCTGGAAGACACCTCTCAGTATTGTGGCCAGCATGAGACGTGAGACTAGGAAGCTTTGTTTGGCTCCATTTTTTGTGTGTTTAGAACCTTTTTAAAGCTTTCTGAGGTTTTATGTGGATGTAGGTGCCCCATGCTGGATGCCATTTGTAGGCGATCTTTCTCTGTGTCCCAGGAGTCACTCCCAATAACCACTCAGAACTTATTATTAATCATAAATGCTTGGCCAATAGCTTACGCTTGTTTTCAGCTAGCTCTTATTACTTAAATTAACCCATTTCAATTAATCTATGTGCTGCCCTCATTTAATTACTTCTTATGCGGCTCCCTCTGTATCTCGTGGCATCTCCTCAGACTCTGCCCTTCTTCTTCTCAGCATTCTTTCTGCCCCCNAAATCTTGCCTAGCTATTGGCCAATCAGCTTTTTATTAACAATGAGAGCAACACATTTTCACAGTGTACGGAAGGATTAATCCACAGCAGTATTCAATTTTGTCAAAGACTTGTTGTAGAATATTATTTTAAGGTGTGTTACTTTGTTTATGTTGCATTTGTTTAACTCTGTGAAGCTGTGTTACTTTGCTTGTCTAAAACACCTGATGGTCTAATAAAGAACTGAATGGCCAATAGCAAGGCAGGAGAAAGGATAGGCAGGGCTGGCAGCGGAGAGAATGTATAGAAGGAGAAATCTGGGAAGAAGGAGGAAGAAAAAGAGAAGTAGCCAGAGAAGGAGGAAGACTCCAGGAGCCAGCCATCCAGCTACACAGCAAGCCATGGAGTAAGAGTAAGATTTACAGAAGTAAGAAAATGGGAAAATCCCAGAGGCATAAGGTTGACAGGATAACTTAAGTTAAGGAAAGCTGGCAAGAAACAAGCCAAGCTATAGCCAACCATTTAAAATTAAGTGTAAGCCTCCATGTGTGATTTATTTGGGAGCTGAGTAGCAGGCTCTCCAAAAGAGCAAAAACAAATAACAAAGACTTTTTCAGCATCTAATGGTATGATCACGTGGCATCTAATGATATGACCACGTGTTTTTTTTCCTTTTAGTTTATTTATATGGCTGATTATATTGACAGATTTTCATATGTTGAGCCATCCTTGCATCTCTGGGATGAATCATACTTGGTCATTATGGATGACCTTTTTGATGTGTTCTTGGATTCAATTTGCAAATATTATATTGATTATTTTTGCATTAATGTTCATGAGGGAAATTGGTCTGTAATTATCTGTTGAATCTTTGTGTGGTTTGGGTTCAGGGTGACTGTGACCTCATAAAATGAATTTGTCAGTGTTNCTTCTGTTTCTATTTCATGGAATAATTTGAGGAGTTTTGGTATTAGGTCTTCTTTGAAGGGCTGGTAAAATTCTGCACTAAAACCATCTGGCTTTGGTTTTTTTTTGGGGGGGGTTGAGAGAGTTTTAATGACTGCTTCTATTTCCTTAGGGGTTATAGGTCTATTTAAATTGTTTATCTCATCTTGATTTAACTTTGGTAAATGGTATCTTATCAAAAAAGTTGTGCATTTCTTTTAGATTTTTCAGTTTTGTGGTGTACAGGTTTTTGAAGTATGACTTAATGATTCTTTGGATTTCCTCAGTGTCTGTTGTTATGCCGCCTTTTCATTTCTGACCTTATTAATTTAGATATTCTCTGTCTTTTACTTAGTTTGGATAAGGGTTTGTATATCTTGTTGATTCTCTCAAAGAGCCAACTCTATTTCTTTGGTTCTTTGTATTTTCTCTTTGTTTCTATTTTATTGATTTCAGTCCTCAATTTGATTATTTCCTGCAGTCTACTCCTCTTGGGTGTGTTTGCTTCTTTTTGTTCTAGAGCTTTCAGGTGTGCTATTAGGTTGATAGTATGAGATCTCTGAAATTTCTTTATGAAAGCACTTAGTGCTATGAAATTTCTACTTCTACTAGCACCACTTTCATTGTGTCCCATAAGTTTGGGTAGGTTGTGCATTCATTTTCATTGAATTCTAGGAAGTCTTTAATTTCTTTTGTTATTTCTGCCTTAATACAGTAGTCATTCAGTAGGGGGTTTTTCTGTTTCTGTGAGTTTTGTAGGCTTTATGTTGTTCTTGTTGTTGATATCCAGCCTTAATCTGTGGTAGTCTGATAGGATACAGGGGATTATTTCAATTTTCTTGAAATAATCTTGTTGAGACTTGCTTTGTAACTGAATATGTGGCCAGTTTTGGAGGATGTTCTGTGAGGTGCTGAGAAGAAAGTATATTCTTTTGTGTTTGGATAAAATGTTCTGTAGATATCTGTTAGGTCCATTTGATTCATAACATCTTTTAGCTCCATTATTTCTCTGTTTAGTTTTTGTCTGGATAACCTGTTCATTAGTAAGAGTAGGGTATTGAAGTCTCCTACTATTAATGTGTGAGGTTCAGTGTGTGATTTGAGCTTTAGTAATGTTTCTTTTACAAATGTGGGTGTTTTTGTGTTTGGGACATAGATGTGAAGAATTGCAATGTCCTCTTGGTGGATTTTTCCTTTGAGTATGAAATGTCCTTCTCCATCTCTTTGGATTAATTTTGGTTTGACTCTATTTTGTTAGATATTAGAATTGTTACACCAGCTTGCTTGTTAGGTCCATTTGCTTGGAAAATCATTTTACTCTGAGGTAATATCTGTCTTTGATGTTGAGGTATGTTTCTTGTATGCAGCAGAAGTATGGATCCTGGTTTTTTTTCTCATTCTGCTAGCCTGTGTCTTTTTATTGGAGAATTGAGTCCATTGATACTGAAAGATATTAACAACCAATAATTATTAATTCCTGTTATTTTGTTATTGTTTGTGGTGGTGGTAGTGTGTGTGTGTGTTTCCCTTTGCATTTTGCTGGTGTGAGATTATTTATTGCCTGTCTTTCGTGGGTGTAGTTAACTTCTTTGGTTTGGAGTTTTCCGTAGGTTTGGATTTGTGGCTAGATAGTGTTTAAATTTGGCTTTGTCATGGAATATCTTGTTTTTTCCATCTATGGTGATTGAAAGTTTTGCTGGGAATAGTAGTCTGGGCTGGCATCCATGGTCTCTTAGAGTCTTCAAGACAGCTGTCCATGCCCTTCTGGCTTTTATAGTCTATGTTGAGAATTCAGGTGTAATTCTAATTGGTCTCCCTTTATATGTTACTTGTCATTTTTCTCTTGTAGCTTTTAATATTCTTTCTTTGATCTGTATTTTTAGTGTTGATTATTATGTGGTGCAGGGACTTTCTTTTCTGGTTCAATCTATTTCGTGTTCTGTAAGATTCTTGTACCTTTATAGGCATGTCCTTTTTAGGTTAAGAAAANTTTCCTCTATGATTTTGTTAAATATATTTTCTGGGTTGAGCTGGAAATCTTCTCCTTCTTCTATTCCTATTATTCTTAGGTTTGATCTTTTCATAGTATCCCAGATCTCCTGGATATTTTGTGTTAGGAATTTTTTTAGATTTAACACTTTCTTTGACTGATGAATATATTTCTTCTATTGTGTCTTCAATGCCTGAGATTCTCTCTTCCATCTCTTGTATTCTGTTGGTGATGCTTGCTTCTGTACTTTCTGTTTGCTTACCCAGATTTTCCATTACCAGAATTCCCTCAGTTTGTGTTTCTTTATTGCTTCTATTTCAATTTTCAGGTCTTGAACAGTTTCCTTCATCTGTTGTTGTTGTTGTTTTTCTTGGCTTTCTTGGCATTCCGTAATTGATTTTTGATTTCCTTTAACTTTTTTTTTTCTCAATTTCTTTAAGGTATTTTTTAATTTCTTCTTTAAGGACCTCTATCATCTTCATAAAGTTGGTTGTAAGGTCATTTTCTTGTGCTTCAGTTGTGTTGGAATATTCAGGTCTTGCTATTGTAGGATAGCTGGGCTCTGGTGGTGCCATATTGCCCTTTCTGATATTGATTGTGTTCTTACACTGGCATTAAGGCATGTGGGTTTGGGATGATTATAGGTCTAGGTGTTGTTTTCTGAGTTTGTCTTTGTTAGATGGGTGTTTTATTCCTTAGTTTATGTTTTATCTTTGGTCTTCTGGTTTTTGTGGCCCGATTTTCTGGTAGTCAGTGTGACTTCCAATCCAGTAGGAAGTCACTGTCCAAGTTAGGAGCTGGACTTCTGGTGGCTAGCTTGGCCTCACGTGCATCAGGGAGTCTCTGTTCTCCTGACTGGTGTGGCCTGTACCTGAGAAGCTGAAGTCTGCAGGCATTCTGGGTTGGGAGGTGAGGTGGGGGTGGGGAGAGATAGGTCTTTGGGAACTGAATCTGGAGAGTGGGGCAGTTCAGCTGGCAGGTGGGTTACTCACCTGTTCTTCTGACTGGTGTGGACTGCACTGTGGGAGCCCACAAAGTTTTCCTAGTTAGATCTGAGCTTGCTTTACACAGCAGGGCTGCATTAGGGGATGGCTTGACCATGTGCATGGTCACCAGGTGTCTGAGATAGTCTGCACTTGGCTGTGCTGGGGGTGGAGGTCTTTTGCTCCACCCCTTGGCATTCCTTTAAAAGCCCTTTGGCAGAAACAGTCAGGGCCCAGTGGATAAGGATCCAGGCCCTCCCCGAGGCTATTCTGTGTTTTCTGTCTGTCTCTAGCTATATTTCTATCTAATATTTCCTGCTGCTCCTGCTCAAGAGTACTCTGGGGAAAAGTGGGGGTGAAATGGCCCCACACACTGCACCTGAGCCAATTATACATTCTTAAAAGTGAATGTAAGTCACAACCAGTGTCTTTCAGTTTTTAAAGTGATCATAATGAAACTTTGCATTATTATGTAAAATAAAAGTTGCTCTATTTGTTAACTCTTTGAAATGCACTTTATATTTCATGAGTCTTTACTAGGCTTTTTAAAAAATCTAATTCAGTTCCATTAATTTAGTTGATTCCACTCATCCAGTATGTACTTAACAAGTACTTACTAGTGTCAAGTATATTTTAGGCACATGATTCTCCTAATATCTTTCAGAAAAGATCAACATGATGATTGAGAATCTGGGAGTATTNTGATAGATTGTTCTCATTCCTTCTAGTTGTAAGATTCTGAAGTTTGTGACAGTCCTAACATTGCTAAAGTATAAAAACTATGAAATTAAAACAAAACAAACAAAAACAAAAACAGACCACTGTGATAAAGGTACTTTCTTGGGTCATGCAGGAAATTGGGAAATTGGGGGTAAGGAGAGGAATCTTGTCAGTGTATGGAAAATATTCCACATGAAAGCCAGTTTCGCTACCATGTCAAAGTCACGTTTCTTTT
>LZPO01087181.1:81044-96524 GCA_001675575.1 Neotoma lepida | reverse complement strand
GTGGTCTAAAGAAAAAAATCTATTCCTGTAATTGAAGAAATGCACAAGCATTGATAAGGTTACCTAACTTATAAACTATACTATTAATGTGTAAATTAGTAAACCCCTTAGAAATGTTTGTAAGCAATTGCCTCAAAAAATGAAATACCTTAGAATAAACCTAATAAAGGAAGTGAAAGACTTCTACAATGAAAACTTTAAAACATTGAAGAAATTGAAGACACTAGAAGATGAAAAGACCNCCATGCTCATGAACTAATAGTGTGACAACAACTATCTTACCAAAAACAATCTCAAAATTCTATGTGGTCCCCACCTAAATTCCTCCATTTTTCACAAAAATAGAAAGAAAATCATAAAATTCATATAGACGCACAGAAGATCCTGGATAGCCAAGGCAATCCTGAGAAAAACCGATAATACTAGAGGTATTATCAGACTGGGTCTCAAGTTACACTGCAGAGCCATAGTGACAAAACCGCCATGGCACTGGCATAGAAACAGACATGTAGATCGGTGGGATAAGATAGCATAACCAAATAGAACCTCAGATATTGCCATNCCAAAAATGCACATTATGGGGGAAACTGCCCCTTCAACNAGTGATGCTGGGAAAGCTAGATATCCACATGTACAAGAATGAAACCTCCTCTCTAACTCTGAAACTTATAGAAGGCAAAGTAGAGAAAAACATTTCAACATCAGCCCATGAAAGAACTTTATGAAAAGGATCCCAATCGCTGGTAATCATATTAAGCATTAAACTACTCTCATNGCAAATGTATGTTTTTTCTCATTTGTGGTTCCTAGATTTTATATAGATAAACTTATATCTGTATATATAATAGGAAATTAGAAATGATNCTGTCTAGGGGAACATGGGGAGTCTTATAGGAAGGGAAGGGGCATGGAAAGAAAAGAAAATAGTCCGAGGGAGTATAGCTAACATACAATATATACTTATATGAGAATTTAAAATTAAAACAACTTTGCAAGTTATAATTAATAAGATATTAGAAAAGAAGGTAATTTGTCACTGTCTTGTAAAGCTGCATGTGAATCATATTCTAGGACCCAGATATTCCATTAGATATTCTCTTGCTTATATGCACCAAGAGATGTGTATCAGTGTTCTGAATTACATGGGACAATTAAAAAGAGAGGGTCACTTCAGAAGTAATTCAGGCTCTTGGCAGCAGGGAGGTTCAGCCTTGATGAGTAAACCTCAAACAGACATACAGAAGCGTATTTATTGATTGTTACACAAAAGTTTTGTTGTTGTTGTTTTGTTTTGTTTTATTTTTGGGTAAAACAAGTTCCTCATACCAAAGCCCCTGGTCTAATCTGTATGTTTTCTGAAAGAAAACATCACACCCCTGCAACTTTAGTCCTTATTGTGCACTGTTTGCAGTACCTAATAATGCAAGATGCTCCAGGTGTGCCAGGACCATCTTGTGACCAAAGTCATGCAAAGGCTNTAAATCTTCTTCAGAAAAACAACTGTAAATAACAGAAAACAATCACTGTTTTCTACAATGATTTCTTCAAGGTCAACATACTTCTTTAAAACAATTTCATTCTAATGTTTATCCTAGANACAGTGAAAACACCTATTTGATTCTAATGTCTATCCTAGATACAATAATTCTACTAGAATTCCACTCCAGATGTGCACAAAAATGTCCATTGCAGTATTATTTAAAATAACAGAAATGCTTGGGCCTGGAGAGATGGCTCAGTGGTTAATAGCGTGTAGATCAGGTGGCTTAAAACTATCTTTAACTCCTGCTTCAGAGACTCCAACTCTCTCTTCTGTATTCTGTGAGCACCAACATTCACATGTTCACATAATCCCCCACTACACATAGAATTATAAATAAAGTAGATCTTAAAATAATAGGAAAACTGAAACTTGTCAGTGATAGAATGAACATATAAATAGATAAGTTTTCTTTCTGTGGAGTATTATTTAGCAGAGAAAATGAACAGATTGCAGCTATAGGTAACAATATGGTTGACTCTTAAGATACTTTGTATAAGACAGTTTAATTACAATATGGTTCTACATAAAAAATCAAAAGCATATAGTATCTAGAAATGTTTAACTTAGCGATACTAACATGGGTGGTAAAGCCACAAAGAAAATCAAAATCAAGATATGGCTGTGGGAATGGGTATCTAGTTTGGTGATAAAATACCCCTGGCATGCAGGAGGCCCTGTGGAATTTCAGAACACCCTAAATAATTACCATTTTGATATTGATTTATTTAATAGTGGTCACTTTGGAAGACTGTTCAACTCTAAATAGAAACATGTCAATCGACATCTATTCTGGTATAGAAACACTTGTGTTATATGTTAGAGGTAGGATAAAAGGTAGTTAGTTACATGAAGTAGGTATGTGATTCTTTTTTGATCTGTAATTACATACATGTGTACATATAGTTGATTATAAGTCTAGAAAGATATTTACACTAAGTCCTTAATAGTGGACTTTGCTGGTATGGATTCTAATAGNTTTGACTTATAATTTAAATTCTTTTAATTACACATATAATTAAATGAGAGCATATCTTTTATAATTAAAATTATTTTGTAGAAAATAAACTTTGTGCACCCATATGAAACGAATAAACCATACTAAATTTTCTCTTCAAAAAGCCCACATACTCTTTGTTACTTTGTCAGAGTAATTTTTTCTATCGGTAAATTATAGACCAAAGAAGTAGGATTGGCAAATCAAGATGTTCAGAAGCCCTAAAGGTAGATAGTTTCTCAACTTCCTAATGACTGATATTAAAGCTACAAAAACTGTTTTGGAAGTTTTTTTCTATCAGTGTTTTCTATGCCATTTATGAACTAAAGTTTCAAAACTTTAAGTTTCACATTTTAAGATTATGTTTTAAGGTCTTGTCTAAACTTAATCTTAATATATACAATTAATCATGTCATTTACAGACTTATAGGAAGCTGNACTGCATTTTTTTTTCTTCTTTGAATACTCATCTTTCTGGAAAATAAAAAGTACAATCATAACTTTTGTTTCTTTCAAATACACCTTACTTACATAAATCAGCATTTCAGCTGCACATAAGCATAGTCCCTGTGTCCATCAATGCTCCTACCAGTTTGCCATCATATAAGCATTCTTTCTGGTTACAAATGGGCCTACAAGTACTGTCCTTGTGTGAGTAAGTTCTTTGGGATTTATTGGTGTCTCTGTTTGTTGGGATTACATAAAGTGATTTAACATGACATTATTAATATCTTTTACAAAAGCATAGAATTTAAAAGCAGGCCAAACATCTGTGTTGATATTTTAAGAAAGAAATATTAACTAAATGAACTAATTTTTAGTTAGTGATTCAAACACTTAGTAATCTTTCTTTTCATGACTTAGAAGTTAGTCTCTTTCTTGCCCTCAAGGGAAAACCAAAAGGAACATCAGTACTGCAAAACAACTACTTTGTTTATCAGGCTCTTTCAAAGCCAAGATAATTTTTCACAGTACTGTTTTATACAGGGTATNATTAATTCCTACATAACATCTCAGTTCAAAACATGGATCATATTTTCAAAACNAGGAATCAAAAGCCATGAATTGAACCTCCATTTAAAGCTTTTTATTATGTCTTAGCTACTATCTTTTAACAATAAATTATGATTTCAAAACCTAGTGAAGTTCTCCACTTCTGTCATTATGTTAAACTCCATACTTTGAGGAACCCACTCATCAACACAGAAAAAGACATTGGAAATTTTCAAATAAACATAAATCATAATTTTGATATGCAGTTCTCATATCCCCAAATATAGTTTCCCCTGTACTCTTAAGAAAAGAACAAATAGAATGAACCAAGCCCTAAGCATCAGCAGGATTTTAAAAAAGGTTTTTTTAAAGACTTATTTCTATGTGCATTGGTGTTTTGCCTGTATTTATGTCAGTAAGGGTGCCAGGTTCTTGGAACTGGAGTTACAGACAATGAGCTGCCATGTAGGAGCTGGAAATTGAACCTTGGTCCTCTGGAAGATCAGCCAGTGCTCTTAACCACTAAGCCATCTCTCCAGCCCCTGAATCAGCAGGTTTTTGACCACACTTACACATTGATCTCTTTAAGGCTTGGACAGCTGGTTAAACCTGAAAATTTTACATTGAGATAGAAACACTGAAATTAAGAAGTAATCCCCACTTAGTAGCATGCCAAAAGAAGCAATTATACATCCTTCTTTAAATAATGTACCCCCTGTTTAAGCAATCAGGATTCCCCAGATCAAGTTCAATAAAACATGAACTCACAGTTTTAAAATGGTCCAAAACCATGAGCAAGATCAGTATGAATTAGTTTCAACACCAACCAGTGACAAACTTAGACCTAAGACTATATTTACTTATCTAACATGCATATATATCAGTTAAAATACTAAATAAAAGATCAAATATAAAAAGATAACGAAACTAACAAAAATGACTAGGTAAGTTTAAATTATGTAGTCATTAAAAGTAAAGACTCAAGGGATGTGGAAGACTTAGTGTTATTAAGATGTCAGTTATCGCTCTATAAATGAACTATGTATTAAATGCAATCTAAGTCAAAATTATAGCTGATTTCTTTTAGAAGTTAGCAAACTGATTCTTAAATTTCTGTGGAAGTACTGCAGACTTAGAATTATACACTCAATAAAAGAACAAAATTGGAGAATTTTAAAATATATCAACCCAGGTTGATCAAGATAAAGCATCAATGCTAGGTCAGTGGAAAAGAACAATCATAAGTAGACCCATATTTATGGCATTTTTCAGGAACACATTGAAGTGATGCAACAGGGGGATGAAGGGTTTTGTGTCTTTATAAATAGTATTGGAAGCTTGGTGGTGGCACATGTCTTTAATCCCAGCATTCAGGAGGCAGAGGCAGGTGAATCTCTGTGAGTTCAAGGCCAGCCTGGTCTACAGAGTGAGTTCCAGGATAGTCAGAACTACACAGAGAAACCTCATCCCAGAAAGCCAAAATAAAAATAATATTGGAATAACTAAATGTCCATATGAATATTGACTATATATCAGAAAATAAGGATTAATTTGAGACAAGCATTCACATAAAATGTAGAGCTATAAAAATTTGACTTGTTGCTTAGTTGATATTCTTCTTAGGTGAAATCTTTTTAAAATTGGCCACCTGACTTCAAACTCATGTAGCACTACATGTACCTCAGAAAGGGAGAGGTGATGCGGATGATAAAATCTCCACAGGGCAACGCAAGCAAAATCAACCATGCATGGTGATGTACTTGGGAGGTGAAAGCAGAAGGAGCGAACATCAAGGTTATCCTTGACTACTGTGTTGGACGGTTTTATGTCAACTTGACACAAGCTAAAATCATCTGAGAGGAGGGAACCTCAGTTAAGAAAATGCCTCTATTGTATAATTTTGGCTTCTTTGTCAAAAATCAGGTGTTCATAGGTATGTAGGTTTACATCAGGGTCTTCGATTCAATTCCATTGATTCATGTGTCTATTCTTATGCCAATACCAAGCTGTTTTTATTACTATAGTAATATAAAATAGCTGTAGTAGAACTTGAAATCAGGGATGGTGATACCTCCAGAAGTTTGGTTATTGTACCGGATTATTTTGGCTATCCTGCAGTTTTTGGGGTTTTTTTTTTGTGGTTTTTCCATATGAAGTTAAGTATTGTTCTTTCTAGGTCTGTGAAGTATTGTGTTGGAATTTTGATGGGGGTTGCATTGAATCTGTAGATTGTTTTTGGTAAGANTGCCATTTTTACTGTGTCAATCCTCCTGATCTATGAGCATGGGAGATCTTTCCTTCTTCTGATATCTTCTCCAATTTCTTTCTTCAGCGACTTAAAGTTCTTGTCATACAGGTCTTTCACTTGTTTGGTTAGTTACCCCAAGATATTTTATATTATTTGTGGCTATTGTAAAGAGTGTTGTTTCCCTGATTTCTTTCTCAGCCTGTTTATCATTTGTATATAGGAGGGCTACTGATTTTTTTTTTCTTTAGTTAATCTTGTATCCTGCCACATCACTGAAGGTCTTTATCAGCTGTAGGAGCTCCCTGGTAGAATTTTTGGGGTCACTTATGTATACTATCATATCATGGATTTCCCTGGGAGGGGGAAATAGATGAGATCTCCTGGGGAAACTGGGGGTGAGGGAGTGGGAACATGAGGGATTGGGTTGGTGGGGGTTGGGGGCAGGACAGAGGAGGAGTAATGAAAGAGATGTCTTCATAGAAGGGGCCATTTTGGGGTTAGGGAGAAACCTGGTGCCAGGAATTCAAAGGGATGACCCCAGCTACATAGTGAATTTGATGCCAGCCTGGGCTACATAAAACTCTGTCTCCAGAAAGAAAGACAAACACTGGATGTATCACTAAGCATATTTGCAATCCAAGCAGACAGCAATTGGGGTGCAAGGGGGTTCCCAAAGAAAATCTTATGTTTTAGGCACACAACTAAAGCAGAGGCAAGAAGGCATTTTAAAAAATCCCTGCTGAGTCAGTGGCTCTAGAGGCAAAGGTGCCTCCCTTTTCAGCCCACTCTGAGAACCTAGGGAAAGTATTAGGAGCCTCTACTCTGAGACCTGGCCTGCAGGATTCTGCTGGTTACAAAGAAAAGCTTTGAGTCAGAACCATGCAGTATTTCTTGTGAAAATCTGGCCTATACCAGAGACTGGAGTGTGTTCTGGGATTGACCAGCTCCCCCAGAAGAGGAACAAGTGCTGGCAAGTGCTGTAAGAGGCTGAATCTTAGGTACCCAATGGAAAGGTTGACAACAGCCCTAACATAACTTAGAGACTAAAAAACTCCTGAAGTTATAGTACTCACCACTTGTTCCACTATCCACACACCCTTTTGTTGTGGAGCAAACAACACAAAATTCAACATAGGAAATGTTATACCACAAATGTTTTGTTCTCATTGGAAGACATTCCTGTCAGCCCAAATATTCAAAGATGGAAATCCAGGACAGCATAGAGATTGCGCCTGCTTCCACAAAAGTAAACACATAGAGACAGGCTGCACCACTGGCCACATGAGGGGCGACCAAGAGACAGACTCTGTAACACTTCCTATTTCTCTCTCTTTCACTTTTATATACTTAAGACCTCATTTCAACTTTGTGGACCAGCTTTGTCCTGCNCTGTTCTGGGTTGGGTTTTGAGGTAGGTTTTCCCATAGAGCACAGGTTGGCTTGAGGTTGACATCTCCCTGCCCCAGCCGGCCAGGAGCTGGGGTGGTTTTAAGTTGTCTTACTAAATTTCTTTACCTCTTTCTTTTTTCGTTCTGTGTTCACGTCTGGCTGCCTTAGCTCAGCCCTTTGTCTTTATTATTCTCACTTTCCANTTTTCTCTCTTGGATATTATCTCTGTTGCTCAAATACTAAATTGCTCCTCTTATTGATCTGCTTATTTTCATTTCATTCTAACCTTAGCAACTGGCCTTTTAGTGCACACTGTAGTGTTCTTGTTCCTCTTCTCCCTGANATGTATTGGAGTTGAAGGGGTGAAGGTTTCTACTTAGCTATTCCTGTGTTGTCATAGTGGGCCTATCCATTACTTGTATATGCTTCAGAGATTACTATTCTACTCTCAGAGTTGTACTGGACTGTGAGTGTAATACCCTGAACCTGTAGTGATAAAGGCTTCATTATTGAGCTACAAATCCCTGACCCAGTAGGGAAAAACAGTGCCTAACAACTATTGCAACCTAGTCACATTTAAAACATTGCATATACTTCAACTTAAAGAAAATGGATGATTTTTTAAAATCCAACCAAATACCATATCCCAGATATGTAAGTTTCAGTGCACAAACACAAGAATTAAAAAAAAAAATGACTTCTCCAAGACTTACCAATTCCACAGTAATGGATCTGTGAAAGCGAATTAGATGAAATTTCAGACAAAGAATTCAACAGGATTATTGTAAGAATGACCAGTGAGGCAAAGAGGGTGCGACTAAATTCCTACACAAATTAAAAAAAAATGCAGACAACTGAATGAAATAAAGTTAAGACAGAATATGAAAATAGAATCCAATAAAAAAGAGAAGTACTGAAGAAAATCAGATTACATTTTGGAAATGAAAAGCTCAAAACATCAAATAATGCAGCGGAAATATTCTCCAGTAGAATGGATCAAATGGAAGGCAGAGTATCTGAGCTTGGAGACCAGTGTAATGATAAATCTTATGTGCTAAATCTAAGATTAGAATCATCTGATAGATGAGACGTTGGGCATAATTCCTCTGGGGAATTATCCTAATTAGGTTAATTGAGGTGGGAAGACTAACCTGCTGTGGATGGCACCATTCCCTGAGTCTGGGATTCTGGACTGTATAAAGAGGAGAAAGTGAGGTAAGGACAAGCATTCATCCTTCTTTTCCTGACTAGCTACATCAAAGCTCCTGCTACCTTAACTTCCCCACCATGATAGAAAATATCTTAAAGTGTAAGACAAAATAAATATGTCCTTCCTTCTCATTCTTTCCTTCCTTCCTTCCTTCCTAAGTTGCTTTTGGATGATATTTTATCATAGCAACTGATAACTAATAGAGACCACAAGGTGAATGAATTAGAACATTGAGATAACAATAAAGATAAATAATAAAGTGTGAGCAGACGTGAAATCTATGGGACACCATTAAAAGAGCAAATTTACAAATCATAAGCATAGAAGACGAAACAGTATAAGCTAAAGGCATAGAAAGTATGTTCAATAAAATCATAACAGGAAATCTTCCAAATTTACAGAGAGAAATAAATGTTCACTCATATACAAGAGGCATTTAGAATGCCAAACTATCAAGACCAGAAAGGAACCTACCCATATCTCATCATAGTTAAAACACTAAGTATACAGAACAAAGAAAAATACTGAAACATGTGACAGAGCATGGAGTCCCACATATAGGCAAACCAATCAGAATAATAGTTGATATCTCAAATGCAACTCTAAATGCCAAGAAGGTGTTATTACATGATGTGTTTTAAGCTCTAAAAGGTAAGAAATGCCAACCCAAATTACTGATCAAGAAAAGATATCCTCATGATTAAAGGAGAAAGATCTCTGTGATAAACAAAAACTAAAGAGATTGACGATCACTGTGCCAGCACTATAGAAGATATTGAAGGAAACCAACATGCTGAAGAAAAAGGTAGGTACATAGAGACATAGGAAATAACAAACTGTACTAAAACAGTAACAAATGAGTATTAGGAAAGTTCCAAACATTACAAAAAAAACAAAATGACATGAATTAATATGTAATTTTCAATAAGAGCTCCGATTNTTAATGGTATCAGTTCTCCAAAAAACACTGACTAGCATATTGGATTAAAAACCAGGATGTACTTACTTTTTGCTTGCATGAAATGCAGTTCACTAACAAAACACAAGCATAGACGAAGGAAAAAAACAAACAAGCATAGCTTTAAAATGAAAGGATCAAAGAAGTCATTCTAAGCAAACAGAACTAGAAAGCAAGCAGGCTTTTTTCCATTCGTTCAGCCTAAAGCCAGAAGAAACCTAGTCGGGAGATTAAAGTCTACAACCTATTTATTTTATTTTTTAGATTATTTTATTTTATATGTATGAGTGTGTGCCCAAGTGTATGTATGTGCACCACATGCATGCAGTGCCCACAGAGGCCAGAGAGGGCATTAGATCCCCTGGAACTGGAGTTACAGGTAGTTGTGAGCTGCCATGTGGGTGTTAGAAATTGAACCCACAATTGAAATTGAGCAACAAGTGCTCTTAACTACTGAGCTATCTCTTCAACACCTACAACCTATTTTTAAGTCAAGGAAACATATCCCTCTTTTATATAACTTTTNAAAAATTTTTGTGTGTATAGGTATTTTGTTTGCATGTATGTTTATGTATTGCATGGGTTCCCAGTGCGTGGTGACTTTAGAGGCTAGAAGAGGACACAGGATTCCCTGAAACTAGAGTTTAGAGGCCAAAAGTAGACATAGGATTAATTCCCTGAAACTAGACTTACAGTCATGTCATGAGCTGCCATGTGGGTTCTGAGAATTAAACCTGGGTTCTCTAGAAGAGCAGCCAGTGCTTTCCAGCCCCTATAACTTCATTTTTTAAAATTTTTTAGATTTTATTTTATGTGTATGTGTGTTTTGTCTGCATGTATATTTGTGTACCACATGCATGCAGTGCCTGTGGAGGACAGAAGAGGAGGAGGCATTGAATCTCCTAGAACTGGAATTATAGACAGTCCTGAGCCACTGTGTGGGTGCTAGGAAATAATCCTGGGTCCTCTGGGAAAGCAGTCAGTGTTCTTAACCACTGAGCCATCTCTCCAGCTCCTGTAGCTTCATATTTTAAATTAGAAATGAAATTTTGATAGGTTCAAAATTACACAAACAGTAAGCAGTGACNATNACGTTTCTGTGCACTAGACTTACATTTAGATTGAAATACTCTTGCTGTATTTTTAGAGGGCTGCATTTTCCCTGCTGTCTATTCATAAGTAACCCAAGATTCTTCCACTGGATTTGAATTGCTCAGGCTCTTCATTCTGGAACTCAGCCCTATTAAATAGAATATATTTGAAAGTAGACTTTGCAGTTTGAGGGACAATTTTTCTATCATTAATACATCAAAACTTGTTCAGCCAAGATTTTGACTACTGCCATGGCCTTTTGAGACACATCTCTTTAGAGATGAAGTAATGTATTTTAAGGACACTCTTTCCTAATATAGACTGTCANGAGTGCACATTGAGCCTATCTGGAATCCTCTCTTGTAGGCAGAGTGTTTGCAGGAGATCTCTGCCTGAGTTCCCGTTCTTGATAATTTTTTCATTGAGCCAGTTGAAATCAGAAATGGAATCTTCCAAGGGGTTTAGGACAGTATGAAACAAAGGTCTTTAGAGATCATTGATAAACTCTTTTCTAGCTGAAGAAAACAAGTCCACAAATGTAAAATAGTTGGGTCAAGATAGCAATACCATAGTAGTGTGCCTAGGGTTAAGAATGGGGGTCATAATGATGTCAGACGTGTGCTTTTTCCAATATTCTAGACAGAGTGTCTTTAAACAATAATAATGTTTGATCTATATGTTAATCATTCTTTATTGCTGTCACAAAGTACTTAAGAAAACAATTTTTAGGAGAAAGGATATATTTGGCTCCCAGTTTCAAAGGTTTGGTCCCTGGTTATCTGGTTCCATTGTTTCTGAGCCTTACTGGGGCAGAACATCATGAGACAGGGCATGACAGACAAAGTTGCTCACCTCATTCATGATGGCCAAAAAACAGAGCATGAGGAAGGAGCCAGGAACAAGGTAATACACTTAGAAGTCATACCCCTAATGACTTCCTCTAACCAGATCCCAACCTCTGTGGTCTATTCAGCTGTAAATGAACTTCAAGCCCTCCTGGCCAATTATGTCTTCAAAGCTGGCATCGAGGCTTTTATCATGTGAGNCTTCGGGAACAATTTTAGATTCAAACTATAACAGTTCTATTTCTTTGGGTTTAAAGAAAAAACTTTAATTTATATAAGTATATAATTTTGGAATCTTTATTGAGACAAAAGAGTACTTTTAGTAAAATTTAGATGTCATTTCTAATGTGAAATATGTATGTGAAAACAGAAGTACACTATAACAATAGCTTAAAATATGAATTTGTGCTTACGTNTATTGTTCTTATATATTGGCTTGCTTATATATAACATTTGTATATTTTTAAAACATGGCAACTAAAACCACTTGTAAAACAACACCCATTAAGTGAGGTGTAAAGATATTTTTTAAATGAGAGCAATAGGTGAAAGAAGAACGTTAAATCCAAATAGTTCATCTTCCTGCAAGTCCAGTGCAGCTGTCTCTGATTCATGAACTCGTTTCTGCTTATTGGATGCAGTCATCTGTCTTGTATGCTCCTATAATATCTTTCTCTGCTTCCAGTGTTGCACATCAAATACATTAATTTGTCTTAGCTATTTCTGGGCCTGTCTGTTCACTCCACTAACTTGTAAAATCTCTTAATAGAGTAAATCCCAATGATGGGGACCATACACACATTTTCAATTTGTAGACACTGGATTTCTTCTTGCTCAATGAAGAAAACAAAGATATGTGAGTGTAAATAAGAGTAGCTTATTTCTTTGAAACATTTACATTTTGTTCTTAAGAACTGGGGGACAATATACTTTAAGCAAATTCAANTAGCCCATAAAATGCACAGTAATTCACACATACCATAATCATCACATGAAGGATTTTCTTTGAACATAACTGTTCACCTTTTTTGGTAAACATCAAGTGACATACTGGATGGTATGTTAATAAAATATTTCATTTTTATGAGAACTGTCTAACCATTTCCAAAGTGGCTGTCCCAGTTTGAATCCCAGCAGCAATGCAGTGTGTTTTTTTATAACAAAATCATATAATAACTTTATATTTGGCTTTTACACACTATCAGTTGTTAACAAAGAAACAACACAAAGATTTTTTTAATCAAATAATATTTAAAACCTTTTCACATCAAATCCATATCTTTGTAAAGCACATTTTATTATTTCAGCTTACTCTNTTCTTTTTTTAACCAATCTGACTTTGTTGTGTTCTTCTGTTGAACAACTTTTGACATCACCACTGTAAACAATCTCTCTTTGAGACTTTCTTCCCTGGCAACTCTAGATTGTGTCAAATTGACAATTAAAGCTACCAACCATGACAGGTGGAACTCAGTTTTTCACTGAATGATTGAAATCTGTCTCCACTGGCTTCTTTTCCACATTTGTCAGAATGGACATTCTAAAACAGAAAAATAAAAAAGCTAATGCAGTTATGTTATACCCCAACTTAATGACTTTCTGTCATGTTACTGGCAAAAATCCCAAGAAAAAATGTTGATATTTAAATGACTGTAAAAGTTTTATTGATATAGTAAATATTTAGGAAAAGTTTTAAGAAAGTTCTCTTTTAATTCTATTATAACTTTTTTTTTTTGTTTTGTTTTTTGTTTTTCGAGACAGGGTTTCTCTGTGTAGCTTTGCGCCTTTCCTGGAACTCACTCGGTAGTCCAGGCTGTCCTGGAACTCACAGAGATCCGCCTGCCTCTGCCTCCCGAGTGCTGGGATTAAAGGCATGTGCCACCACCGCCCGGCTTATAACTTTTTTAAAACCATAAATAGGAAAGGGGTTTTTTGTTTTGTTTTGTTTTGTTTTTTGCCTACTGACATGCTCACATACCCCAGTCTGCTATTAATGTGATCTTGCTTTCAGTTTTTTTTCTCCTTTTAAAATTAATTTGGAGCCAGGTGTGGTGGTGTACACATTTAGTCCCAGCATGTGGGAGGCAGAGGCTGGTGAATCTCAATGTGTGTTTTTGTTTAGTTTTTTTTTAATAAACTACATAAAGTAATATAACACCTAATAGAAAATGGCACTTCACAACCATCTATAACTATAGTCCCATAGGATCCAATGCCTTGTTCTAGTATGCAAACAGAAACACCCACACATATAAAATAAATAATTAAAATACATTTTAATTTTTAAAAATTAAAGAGATGGAGAGATGGCTCACTGGATAAGGGCATTTTCCCAGCAAACCTGTTGGCCTGTTGATCTCTGGAACCCAAATGAAGTTGGAAGGAGAGAACTGACCCCACAAAGTTGTCATCTGACCTCCCTTGACATGTATTCAATGGCACACATGCCAGTGCACTCATGTGCAAACACACACACACACACACACACACACACTGACAATTTCTTTTTAAAGTAAAAAAAGCATACTAGGAAACAATATTGGCAAAATAGGTTTGATAAAGGACTTAGATCCAAAACTAAACAATTCTTACAACTCAAAAATAAAATCTTAGTCACTTGGTTTTTTTTTTTATTTTAAATGAGTGTGTCAAACAGATGCTGCATCACAGGTGATAAATAAGCACATTAAAATATGTTCAGTATTTTTGGCTATTGGAGAAATATAAATTGTTAAGCTTGCAGAGAAACCTCTGTACACCTATTAAAGGTATTATATAAGTACTAAGTTCTGGCAAGGTTATAAAGATAAAACAATTCTCAGATAAAATGTTACAGCCAGTTTGGAAAACAGTTTGACAGTTTCTTATAAAGTCAAACATATATTTACCATATAATCCAGCAATTCCATTCCCAAGTATTTACCCTGGAGAATTGATGTTAACATAAAACCCAGTACATGGGTGTTTGTAGCATCTCTCTTCATAATTGTCCAAACCTGGAAACAGCGCTGTGTCCTTCAGTAGGTGAATGCTGCTGCTCTGGCATACTATTTAGCAATTAAAATGAACTATTGGATTCTGTCATGTAGATGAATTCCACAGATACTGTCCTGAGTGAAAGAAGCTACTTTCAACAGGTTATTAGACAACCTCCTCAAAAGACAGAGATAGAGCTGTGAGTTACCTAGGAGCAGGAATAGGCGCAGAAAAGGATTATAATGAGACAGACAATTTGGGGTCTGATGGAACTATTCTGTGTCTAACTCTGATGGTGGTTATGGTTGCATGGGTCTCCATGTGCACTAAAAGACAACTATTTAACCAAAATAAACAAACAAAAAATAATATCACAGTATGTTATTTCAAAATATAAAATAAATTTAATAGAATTTTCCTTAGAACTCTGAAACACTGCTGTGATTTTTCTATTATCCAACATTTTTGAACTTTTTTTAAACTTGATTCTTGTGAGTTGTAGATAATAAACCTTTTTTTTAACCAACTTCTATAACAGATTTAGTGTGTTATCCTTGGTGTAATGAAATTTCATCAAGACTCATCATTTGCTCTGCATAACGCTCACTGGGTTCTTTGCATCTCATCTCTGATTTTGCCCCATCACCTCTTTTACTTCCTCCCATCTATTTTCTTTTTTCTCTATTTCTGGATTCTTCCTAGGTGTGTTTTAGAAGCTTTGATTTTATTATCTATATTTCCTATTTTTTAATTCCTCCATATAGAGTTAAAATAAAAGAATGTCATAAGAAAATAGATCTAAACAATAGGCTTTTCTGTACCCCAATACTAGGTTTCTCTGCCAGTGCAGTAAGCCAAATCAAGCTGAATTGAAAAGGTAAAAGAACAGGTATATTTGAGCAAAGCAACTCCCGGGTGAGTCTCCAACCCCATTGATGGAGGCAGGAAAAGTCACACACCCGAACTAAAGCAGGGCGCTTATGTACCCTGTAGCTGAGGGGATGATGACGGGCCTCCACAAGTGGGGTTTGTGCCCAAGTATGGTCAAAAGCTGAGCACTTTAGGTGGGGACTTGGTCTGCTAGCAACTTTAGGGGAGAAGCTGCAGTACCTGCCAAGAATGCAAAACTAGAATTTTGGGTACCTTTTTTTTGTTGGAGATTATCTGAGAAGGTGGGGTTTGGAAAGAGAGACAAAGACACACAAACACACACACACACACAGAGAAAGAGA
>LZPO01087181.1:57063-74092 GCA_001675575.1 Neotoma lepida | reverse complement strand
GTCATGTAGCTGAGGGAGTGGCTAGGAATTCTAACAATACCGAGTGAACTCACTAGATGTTAGCTATTATTTCCATGTGCTAGGTGTAGTGTTCTTTTTTTCAGGTAACTAAAATCAAAACAGACGACCTATTCACTCAAAGAACTTAAAACTTGATATATTTGTCAAGTCTAGCACTTATCTTCTATCTCTAATGAATGTCAGAGTACACATAAGTATATGTAGCATTTAAAACTGTGATATATCCTCTATGGTTTTATAAGTTTATTTAGCACTAAATATGATGAGGGTCCAATGAGATGGCTCAGAAGATAAAGGTGCCTGCCACTCAAGCCTGAAGATCTGGGTGCTGTCTTTGGATTCCACATAAACATAGGTGAGACCCAACTCCACGAAGCTGTTCTCACCTCACACGCACATCATAGTGCCTGTGATACACACATACACCATTAAATTAGTGTGTGTGTGTGTGTGTGTGTGTGTGTAGCTGAAACTATAGTAAAAAGAATTTTGCCAGCTTTTTTTCTTGGCATTGGACTTCAAGGGCTGTAAGAATAGGTATATAGAAGTGCTACAGGGTTGAGGGTGGAGCATGTAAATGACAAAGCAAATAATGAATCCTTTCCCTAGGGATGTTGTTATGTTAGGAATGAGNACAGTGTGCAGTAGAATAAAGCTGACTCCCTAGAGCTACAGCTCATAGCAGGGGAGCTACAGTGGTCACATGGTTGTTGAGATGGGTCCACATCACCTCATGATTCTACCATGACAAGTTTACAAGCCTGGCAGAAGAGTCTGTTTATTATTCTGTAATAGTCAGAACATAACTATGATTTCTGAACAGGTGACTCTTGTACTATAAAGAGGTGTTTTTGTTTTTAGTTTTAGTTTTTAGTTTTGTTTTTAGTCCCTGTGTAGAAGATGCAAATATTTTAATACTTTGAACAATTCACAGATGTTTTATTTTTCATTTTTCCCGAACTACCTAGTCTCTGTTTTCTAGTTAGTTCCGTTAACAAATGGTACCTTTGACTCTCATTTCTTTTTAATGTTTAAATGTTACAGTTTTGAGAGATCGCAAAGTTTCATGAAACAGGAATGTTGGCTAGAACAGTTCAAAGGTATGCAGGTTACAAGTATTAAGTGTTTAGAGATAAATGGGAATTAAGATTGCAGGGCTCATTCTCCAATTCAAACAGGAAAATTAAAGGTAAATTACATAGCAAAGTTGAGAATACAGCATGTATAAGTATTCTAGTCCTTGCAAGTTTATAAATTGCCTGGTATGTTTATAACTACAATGCTATTATGTAGCCAAAGCACAGGGGACTCTAGAATGTGTATTTATGAGCTGATCCCCCAATAGATAACTGCACTATTCTGGAATGCAATTGCTATGTCAATAGCTGTAGTCTTATTGTTTTAGAATTTTTCCATCTTTCAACCTAATTAATGTCTCTAACGTGATTTGCAAAGAATTTCATATTTATATTTTGCAATCAGTGTTTGACTGGCACACAGTTTTTAGACATTCACTACTATGTGTAAACATTTTGTAAAATAATAAATAGCTCTTTCTAATCTAAATGTTTTATGGTTGCTGTATCCCTGCTAATTGGTCATAGATTGAAATACCCCCATTCTTTAATTTTTTTAATTTGTGGGAAATTTTTGTAAATGAGTATGTAGAGCTTCATATCACAGCTGTTGTCATTTAAAGTTTGGACAGCATCATTACAAATGAAGCCCTGCTGTGAAATCAAAGTCAAAAGGCATCTTGGCATCCCAACCATTTCCTTGGGAGAAGATTACAGCTCAAGTCTGTTGAACTTTATTGCCTTGGGCCTCATGACAGTCTTCAAAAACATGCAAGGCATTTCTGTTAAAGAAATTCAGATGTGCTGGGACATAGATGACATTCTTGAACGTAGCAATGTCCTAAGGGGATAAAGAATAGTCAAAAGGGAAAAGATAAACAGTTTTTGCTGTGTTCTAGATTATTTTATAAGATTTATGGAAATGATAGAGGCCATTAGTGATACCATGTAGGAAAAAGTGTAGGGTTTTTCTATGTTGCCTAACTATATTTTAAAATAAAAACCTAAACATGACTCCAACATAATGACTTAGCTTCAGAGTCATCTTCCTGTTTGTGTGGGGTGGGTGCTAAGGTTTAAGGTCTTGTGAGTACAAGGCAAGCACTGAAGTTCATCTTTCATTTGGTTTATTTTATTATTCTCATTGATTGTTTCTGTCCTCCCCTCCTGTCTCCTGACATATGTGTGCCTGAAGGAGAGACATTACTAAAATAGTTCCAATAATTACCTGTTTTATAGCTAAAATTCTTTTTAATCTAAAGCCAAAGATCATTCTTTCCAATTTGATATTTATACAACCAATATCCAAATTCCAACACAGATCCTCACAGAGAACATAAAACAAACATGGCAACCCTCTTGTCTTTTTTCATGATATATATATGTGTGTGTGTACATGTATTTTCTGTGTGTGTATATATAGATATAGATATAGATAAAGCTAGGATCTACATATGAGAGAGAACATGTGGTATTTGTTTCTCTGAGTCTGTGATACCTCACTTAATATTTTTCAATTCCATCCATTTTCTTGCAATTTTCAGTTTCATTTTTCTTCATGACCAAATAAAATGCTATTGTTCATATATACACCATGTTTTCATTACCTGTTCATCTGTTGTGAATATTTTAGGCTAATTCCTTTTCCTTACTGTTGAGAATAGAATAGCAATAAACATGGGTTTTGCAAGTACCTGTGGTGCGGTATGGAATACTTTGGGTACAGACCTATGAGTAGTAAGTATAGCTAAGTATTAATGGTAGTGCTGTTTTGTTTTAAGAAAACTCTACACTGAATTCCATAGTGGTTGTACTAGTTTACCCTCTAACAAACAGTGAATAATGACTCCTTTGCCCACATCCTTTCCAGCATTTGTTATTTACTTGATGATAGCCATTCTAACTGGGATGAGATGGAATCTCAAAGTTATAATTTGCATTTCCTTGATGTCTATGGATGCTGAATACTTTTAAAAAATACTTCATTTTGGGTTTGTTGGGTGTTTTTTAAAGATTTATTTGTTTATGTATTTTATCTGCAGAATTGGTTCCCATGGGACTACAGTTATAGGCAATTGTAAGCCTCCATGTGTGTGCTGATGATTGAACTCAGAACTTCTGGAAGAGCAGCCAGTGCTCTTAATCACTGAGCTTTCTCTCCAGCCCTAAAACATATTTCTTAACCATCCATGTTTCTTCTTTTTTAAACTGTTTTGATCTTTGCTCTTTATTGATTGAGAGTTTGATTTTGGTGTTTTGATTTTTACAGTTCACTATATGGTCTAGATATGAACCTCCTGTCTGAGATAGAACTGGCAAAAGTTTACTACCATCCTATGGACCATCTGTTCATTCTCCTGATAATTTCCTTTCCATGCAGTGGCCGTGGAGGTCAGAAGAGGGCATTGAATTCCCTGGAAATAGAGTTACAGATAGCTGTGAGCTGCCATGTGGGGCTGAGAAGCAAACCCAGGTCTATTAACCACTCAGCCATCTCTCCAGCCCCAGTTCTTGTCTTTGGTTCTTTGGGTTCATATCAAAATGTAGATAAGCTAGAACATACAGTAATTACATATACATACATATATTTTTATACATGTACTCTGTTTTCAAATCTAATATAGTAGTTCTGTTTTACCTTTTTTTTTAACTACAACACTTTTCCTCAGCAGCTATACCATTTTATCTTTCCATTAAGAGTTTTTGATTCTGTTCCCTAACAATGCAGTAAGTTTCAGCTTTTTATATAACACTGAGAAAGATAATGGTACTTCTAATCAATTGTAAAGTACACACCAATATGAAAGATAGTAAAACATGTGGGAAAAAAAATCTTTGACTTAGTGAAATATATTGGGTTTATCGAAAATCCCCTCTAAAAGTTTCTGATTTATTAAAACACCTTTTAACACAGACTCTAAACTAGCTGCTCATCAGTAAGGCATGAAAGTCATATTCTTCCCAGTGTTTTTATACTTTGTTTCTAAATGTGCTTCAGGGACAATGTTTTTTCCTGGACTTACCCAACTATGCCTTAGTAACAACTTGGAATAAAATAAAAACATTTCACAGAACAGTGACAATGTAGCCCAAACCTGGTTTGTTATACATTTGTGATTCTGATGAAGATTCTAATGATGTTCATTTGCCTTTGTTTTCTTTAAGGATTGTTCAAGTTTAGAAGAATATAACATTGCTGCAGCACTACTCCCTCTGACCAGTGCTTTCTATAGGGTAAGTTTGTTTGGTCTATCCATAAACTTGTTATGATTTACATATGTGTATTTTGTTTGATTTCTCATGAGTTATATGAATCTGTCCCCTTATTATACTAAGGACACACCTGTAATTATATTGATGATAGCATTTATCATATGCCATGTATAGGAAGTGTAATATCAAACACCAAGTCATCATCATCTTCTAGTGCAACACCCCACCCATTCCAGCCAGCTTCACTTTCCTTACAACAGGTGAAACTATTCCAGATTGATATATGGGTAGGTTCACCCTGCCACAGAAAGTAAACCTCATAAGGCCAGGACATTATTAGTATATACTTAGTGAATGAATGATATCTGTGGAAACAGAACATAGAATTTACTGTCAATTTTCTGGACTGTCGTAAGTGATTTTTTTTAATTCTGTACTTTATTATAGCTCATGCCACGGTGTGCAGAGGACAGATTGCGAAGATTGATTCTCTGTCCTTCTACCATGTCAGTTCTGAGGGTTGAACTCAGGTCGTAAGGCTTGGGGGCAAGCATCTTTACCCACTGAGCCATCTTGCCAGCCCTGGCTCTTAGGAAAAACAAATCTAGCAAGTTCTCTTTATTGTCTTTCTCTCTCTCTCTTTTTTTTAAGATCCACATACTGAATAATACATTTAGTGCATCTTTCTAAAACAAGCAATAGGAACCAAATGATGGCAACATTTGACTTACTATTGAGCCATTGCATAGTCAGCTTCAGGAGGCAGCAAGCTAACAACCTCAGCTAATGCTGTTTTCTCTGTATTGTCAAATTTAATAATAAAAACTTTCTTTTGGGTTACATTTATGGATTTGCTTTGTGTAACACAAATTCTAATTGGTCCTAATAATAAAAACCCAGAGCCAAATATTGGGACAAATGCTGAAAGATCAGAGAGACAAAGGAGCAAGCCACAGCCACCTCTTACCTCACCAACTCCTTGGCCTAAAAGGGACCAAGCTCCTGTCTCTGCCCCACCTTATCACTTCCTCTCTCTGCCCAAGCATATCACTTCCTGTTTCCTCCTCCCAAGTGCTGGGATTAAAGGTGTGTACCACCACTGCCTGGCCTCTATGGTTAACTATTGGGCAGCTCTGCCCTCTAATGTCCAGGCAAGCTTTATTAGAGCAAAAAACAAAATATCACCACATTTCTCCCTTTTTGTCTAAAATAAAAGAAGGTTATAGCTAATATAAGAAAAACTATATACAATAAATACAACAACTATACACAATATATACAGGCAATAAATACATCAACAATGTCTAGTCCATAAACATTTGACAAATTCAGAGAAAATACTCCATTATCTGTCCTATCTTGGTGAGTGCAAACAGTTGAACCTAATTCACTTTCTTTTCTAACTTGCATTGCCAAAACTGTCTTTTAATGTCTCTCAACCCTATATACTTTACACTTCTTTAATGAATTTCTTTTATGAATCTGATAGCAAGAAAAACTGTAACTATCTAGTCTTCAACTCCATCAGAGACCTGAGAAGGAAATAATATTACCTGAGAAATCAGGAAGTGCAAGCAAGCGACTTCTAAAAACTACGAGAAATAACAGAAACAGCTGGATGCCTGGACAGTCACCCAAGGTTCCTCTTTAACATTGAGGCATCTATCTTCAGCTTACAGACCTCCAATATCTGACAGACTTACCTGTGAAGTAAGATTTTCTGAAGGGCTGTCCTACCTTATCTTGACAAAGTTTGGCAGTCCTTTCTTTTGTGTCTTGCTTGTCCCATTTAGACAGCAGCTTTAGCTTTAGGATCAATTATCATAGTTCCAATAGGAGCCAGAAGCTTATCAGTCATTTGAATAAGGAAAGTTGTTTGCTTTGGGTTTTTAGGTGGTAGTTGGGCAAGGTCTGTGTAACCTTGTTTGACCTTGAACTAGCTATAGAGATCAGGCTAGCCTCAAACTCATGAGATCTGCCTGCTTCTGCCTACCAAGTGCTGGGATTAAAGGCATCTGCCACCAGACCTAGCTTAAGGAAGTTTAAATGCAAGGAACTATTAATAATTAACTATTAAAATAAAGAGAATTCTAAAGTATGCAGGAATGAAATACAAGGAGCAGCTACGACCTATAGGNCTAAGTCTGAATGCCCTAGAAAGAAGTAGACTTGGAAGAGGACCTCGCCTTAGATAGTCTTGTTAGGGAGGAGGTATTGCTGTGGCCACTGCAGCATAAGATGCAACCAGCAAGTAGGCAACTGGAAACCACCTGCTACTTTGCTGGCAAGACTTGCTTGGATTTCTATCTACTAGAATGCCACTAGGCTTCTAAGGTATCAGTGAAGCTTCACTACTGAAACTTCATGGAGATTGAGTTCTTCCAGATGTCTCACATTCAGGAACAAAAAAAGAAAACAGTATCCAGATGTAGGCAGAAGTTTCTGTACTGCAAGCCACTCCCAAGTAATCATACAGAGGCTTAAAATTAATTATTAATATTAATTATAAGCCTCGGCTGATAGCTCAGGCTTATTACTAGCTAACTCATACATTTAAAATAACCTATATTTCTTTTTTTTATTAAAAGATTTTCTTATTTTACATACCAACCACAGAACCCCCTCTCCTCCCTTCTCCCTCCTCCCGCCCCCCAGCCTTGTCCCTCAACCCACCCACCCCCAATCCCACCTCCTCCCACACAAGGTCTCCCATGCAGAGTCCCCAGAGCCTGGTACTTTCACTTGAGGCGGGTCCAAGACCCTCCGCCCTGTGCCTAGGCTGCACCAGGTGTCCCACCATAGGTCTGTCTCTTATACACATCTAGATGTGTATAAGAGTTCAAGCTAAACCCCTGTCTTGAGTATCCAGAGGGCCCAGTCCAGCACCATGGGGACTCCACTGCTATTGGTCCATAGTTCATGCCTTTCCACTAGTTTGGCAGGCCATCTCAGTACATTTTCCAGTCATGTTCTCCATGTCCCTTGCTCATACAATTTTTCCTCTCTCACAACTGGACTCCTGGGGCCCGGGTTGGCACCCGGTTGTGGATCTCTGAATCTGTTTCCATATGTCTCTGGGAGAGGGCTCCTGGGGGCTCCTCAGCTATTGGTTGACAATTCATGCATCTCCACTAGTTTGGCTAGCCATCTCTGTATATCTTCCCATCATGATCCCGTTGTCCCTTGCTCACAGAAGCCCCATCTCTTCTATCAACTGGACTCCTGGAGCTCGGCCTGGAGCCCGGCTGTGGAGGGAGATCAAAGGGATACAAATTGGAAAGGAAGAAGTCAAACTTTCACTATTTGCAGACGATATGATAGTATACATAAGTGACCCCAAAAACTCTACCAGGGAACTCCTACAGCTGATCAACTCATTCAGTAATGTGGCAGGATACAAGATTAACTCCAAAAAATCAGTAGCCCTCCTATATACAAACGATAAAAAGGGTGAGAAAGAAATCAGAGAAACATCGCCCTTTACAATAATCACAAATGATATAAAGTACCTTGGGGTAACTCTAACTAAGCAAGTGAAGGACCTGTATGATAAGAACTTTAAGTCATTGAAGAAAGAAATTAAAGAAGATTTTAGAAAATGGAAAGATCTCCCATGCTCATGGATAGGTAGAATTAACATAGTAAAAATGGCAATCTTACCAAAAGTAATCTACAGATTCAATGCAATCCCCATCAAAATCCCAACACATTTCTTCACAGACTTGGAAAAAACAATACTTAACTTCATATGGAACAACAAAAACCCAGGATAGCTAAAAAAGAACCCTGTACAATAAAGCAATGTATGGAGGCATCACGATCCCTGACTTTAAGCTCTACTGTAGAGCCATAGTAATGAAAACAGCTTGGTACTGGCATAAAAACCGACATGTGGACCAATGGAATCGAATTGAAGACCCTGACATTAACCCACACACGTATGAACACCTGATTTTTGACAAAGAAGCCATATTTCTTATCTATCCTTTGCCAAATGGCTTACCTTTTCTCAGTATCGCATGCCCATCTTGCTTCTCTCTGCATCTGCTTGCGACTCCTCTGACTCTGCCATTCTTCTTCCCAGCATTCTCTGTTTGGCTCTCCCCTTAACCTTATCCTGTCTAGCTATTGGCCAGTCAGCTTCTTTATTAAAACAGTCACAGCAACAAATACTCACACAATGTAAAGGAATATTCCATATCCAGAAGCAGAAGAAGAAGCCACTTCCTACTCTAGTGTCCCTTAGCATCTTTATTAATAACCCTTAACATTCCCATTTGCAAAGGAAAGATGTTTAAAAGACCCATTTCCAGGATCACAAAGCAGGACAAAGAGATAGGGATTTGGGAGGAAGAATGCACGGTAGTCAGGGAAGGTGAATCACACAGATTGTTGGATATTTTCTCAATATGCATCTTTTGGGAATTATTTCTGGTGCATAGCAGAGTTCTTAATTCAGAAAGTAGATGTAAATTGCTTTAGCCTGGCCACAAATTGAAGTGAGCCATCTTATTTCCCAGCCAGTGTAAACTCTTGGGATTTGCTCACTATTGCTGTAGGGATTAGACTCAGCTGATTTATATTTTTTAAATTTAATTTTTGTAAGTTCTTTCAGAATTTGTGCAGCATGTATGTTCATATTCACGCCTTAATTCTTTCTGGATCCACCCAACTTTGTGACCTTCAAAAATAAAACCAATTTTTACTGCCCAAATGTCCTTGGATGTGTGGTCTTCCGATGGAGCATGGTCTACTTACCAGGGGCTCCATTCTTAAGAGAAATTGTCTCTCCCTCTCCCAGCAGCTAGCAATTGTCAATAATTCCATGGCTAGGGGTGGGATTTTTGTGCCCAACTCATATCTCCATGCTGGGATTTAGACTGGATTGGCCTTGTGTAGGTCTTGTGCATGCTGTTATAACTGCTGTGAGTTCAGCTGCCCTGCTGTGTTCAAAGGACACTGCTTTCCTTGTAGTCATCTACTGCATCTGGCTCTCTCATTCTTTCTGCCCCCATTCCACAATGATTGCTGAGCCTTGGGGGGGGGTGCTGTATATATGCAGTCTCTTATTCTCTGCACCCTGACTAGTGGGTGTCTATGTTAATCATTATATTAATCTACTGCATGTAGAAGCTTCTCAGATTAGGGTTGAGAGATACATTGATTTATGACTACAATAATAAGTCATTAGGAGTCTGTTTAATACTGTATCCATTTAGTAGAATAATGGTAGTAGGTTCTCCCTTATGGCCTATGACTTGTCTAGCCATGGGGTCTTGGTCCTATAATGTTGCCAGTTATGGATTTCATCTTGTTGAACAGTAATTTCAATCAAAAAGTAGTTGGTTACTTCCTATTTTTAATTATTGGAATAAATCCTTTTTTTTAACTCGATGTTAAAAAAAAAAAACTTTATTGAGGGGCTGGAGAGATGGCTCAGTGGTTAAGAGCACTGGCTGTTCTTCCAGAGGACCTGGGTTCAACCCCAGCACCCACATGTGGCAGCTCACAACTGTCTGTAACTTCAATTCTAGGGGATCTGACACTCTTGTTGTTGTTTGTTTTTGCCCTTTNGGGGGGCCCGCCACCCAGCTCCCAAATAAAATACACACAGAGGCTTATTCTTACTTATGAATGCCTGGCCTTAGCTTGGCTTAGCTTCCAGCCAGCTTTTGTCAACTTAAATTTTCCCATCTACCTTTTGCCTCTGGGCTTTTCCTGTTCTCTTACTTCTATAAATCTTACTCTGTGGCTTGCTGTGTAGCTGGTGGCTGACCCCCAGCGTCCTCCTCTGTCTCTGGCTCCTTGATTTGTCCTTTCTCTTTCCCAAATTTCTCCCTCTATATATTCTCTCTGCCTGCCAATCCCGCCTATCCTTTCTCCTGCCTCGTTATTGGCTGTTCAGCTTTTTATTAGACCATCAGGTTTTTTAGGCAGACAAAGTAACACAGCTTCACAGAGTTAAACAAATGCAACATAAACAAAAGTAACATACCTTAAAATAATATTCCCCAACACACCCTCACACAGACATACATGCAGACAAAACACCAATGCATATAAAGTAGAAATAATCTTTTTTTTAATTTACTCATTTAATTTATATTTATTGAGCATCTCAATATATAGAATTACTATACCAGACAATGTAGGAGCTGCACCATTGGTAGTATATTAGCATATATCAGACAATGTAGGAGCTGCACCATTGGTAGTATATTAGCATATATCAGACAATGTATGAGCTGCACCATTGGTAGTATATTAGCATGGCCACAAGAAAGTTAACTTGATAGTCTTGCTAATACAACAGTGATTTTAAAAAAATTAGTCCGGCCCACAATGCCACCAAGCCATTGGCATTTTCTTAAATAAATGTAGCATATATGCATGTTTAGAACATTCAAATAGGGTAGGCAACTCAATTATAAAGGCTGTTGCCACCAAGCCTGATGACCTGAGTCCAATCCCTGGCACCTACGTGATAAAAAGACAGAGCCAGCTCCTGCAAGTTGTCCTTTGACCTCCATACACGAACCCTTACACACATGTACACACACATGCACACACACAAACCAAATAAATAAATGTAAAATATAATTTTTAAAAATAAAATTCAAATATTATAGAAAAGTATAAAATCTCCTTTTCCCAGTTTCACCACATTTTCTCCAGTTGCTTTCTTAAGGAGGAATGGCATCACGGACTGCGCATACTGACAATTTATCAGTCCTTTTTCTCATTTTTTTTTAATTAAAAGCATAGGGACAGAGAAAGGGTCATCACTTTGTGATCTCCAAGGCAGAGATTTCGTTTACAGTTGTGAGTTATGTATATTCTTTGAGAATGTATAAGCCAAAATAAAAAAATTAGCAAGAAATTAAAGAACTGTAGAATTATGCAGAAATGCACCTAAGACTGGATGGCACACAGACCTCTCTCGTGTATACAGAGATGTCCCTCTTCTCATGTGTTTCAGGTGAAGGGTTGAATCAGTCATTGAGCTAGTTTTTCTTATAAATCCACTTAGCCGATGTCTCTGATACAGTGCAGTGTGTCTCTGTGCCCTGATTTAATTTGATAAGTTCATAAATGGCAATGTTTTACTAACATAAATAAGTTATCTGTCATTTTGTGCCCTGTGCTCTGCAGCACAGATGGTGATTGTTAGGTGATTATCCTAANGAGTTCAGAGTGTCCAGCCTCTGGTATTAACTCCTTGAACAGACAGTAAAGTTGCTGCTCTGTATATATTGATATAATTAGGGCAGAAGACAGCCTGCTAGCTATCATCTAGTGTTAGGACACTCTGTCACCCGAACAAGAAACCTCATGTCTGTTCCCAGACANCAGTGAATCTACTTTCTATTGTCTTTTGGAGGCATTTCACATGAATGAAATCATTCAGTATATTTTCTTTTTTTTAATCTTCTCTCATATATTACATCCTGACCACAGTTTACCCTCCCTCCTTCCTTTTATTCTGCTTTTTTGCTTTTCTTCTTTTTATTTATTTATTCATTTCAATATATATTCTTCTGTGTGTGCGTGCACATGTGCATATGTGTGTACTCAGATGTTGAAATGAGATGACAATGTTAGTTATCTTTGTCAGCCACTCCCCATTTTATTTTTTGAGACAGGGTCTCACTGAATCTGAAAATTACACATTTGGCTTGACTAGCTGGCCAGCAAGCTCCAGGTATCCCAACTCAGGTCCTTATGCTTGTACAGCAAGTGCTTTATCAACTGAGTCATTTCCCCTGACCCTCAATATACGTTCTTCTGTGTCTCACTTCTTTCACTAAACATAATGGTTCTGAGTCTCACACATGCTATTAATTGCCATCTTTACAGCTTTTAATTTTGAAATAAGAATTCTTTAAACACATACCTACAGTGCCTACCAAAAGCTGAGATTAGGAGGATCATCAGTTTGAGACCTGGGCTCAAAGCAAGACAGACAGACAGCAGTAGAGGACACACAAGTGCAAGTATATATTTCCATCTATATTCAGAATGCTTAAGCTTTATGTGTTACTTCAACTAATTCTATATTCAATGCAGAATTGAGCTAATCCTCTTAATAAATATATGTATATGATGCAAAGAACATGATTTCTCAGTTTGAAGGCAAATTTTATATTTTGTCATAATTTCTTCCTAAATTTTAACTTTGGCATATACATCCTTAAAAAACATGCACAACTATAAAGAAATGTTTTTTGGCATAAGTATTATTTTCTTTTTGAGACATAAGAGCCTACTACTAGTAAACTAAAGTAGTATAATGAAAAAAATCTGTTGATAACCAGCTTGAAAGGCNTTTATTGAAAAGCTTTTGTCAGCCCAAGAAGCAGAAAGTGAACATGAAAACATAGAGAGCCACAGAATTTCCTGTGCTCTCTTAAATGGTGACCTTCCTGCCACTGCCAGGCTCTTACCAGTAATTCTACCCTAGTCCTCCACCTCTCAAAAGCTAAACTCTGCTATCTGTTTTTCATGTCAAAGATGGTTATCCCCTAAAAGTTCTNTTTACTTAATAGAATAATGGAACGAGTAGGCCCAGAGGAAGGTGNTGGGGATGAGAGCTGGTGTTCAATGAAGCATCATTCCTCAGTTGACACAGAGTGTATGGTTCAGGACTCCCTGCCCATGGTAGGATTTAAACTCTATTATGTGTGATTCCAAAGCTCAGGTGTTGTTTTTAACTCTAATAGTGTTTTCCAAATGAGTCACAATTTGTTCAGGCATACTTCTGAGAATCTTTTGGGAGTTTTGCCTAGAGATATTGAATTGGCATCACTCAGCCCCACACTCACCTAGCCATTTTCATGGTCATGCCCAGCAAGAATATTTTACTAAGCTTTGAACAAGGTCAGTAAGTGCTGATTAATTAGATGTTATAATTTCAGTAACTGTTATATAATATTACTTTTAAGTCTCTAATCTCTGTATTTTAACCAAAAACATACTAAGTGCTCAGAAGATCATAAAATACTTTCTATATTTCTGCTTGAATACTGACCTTGCTCTGGTTACTGTGGATAGTAGTTGTCCTACTGTAAAATTACAGTCTATAAGTAATTCTGGTGAAATCTAAATAACCCTTACATAGTATTAAGATTGTTTCTAATAGAAAAATCCTACAGTATATAAACATTTCATCCATCATTAATTTTAATTCGTAAGAGACTGCAAAACAGGAAAAGAATTAGTCTAGCTGTATTTCATTCCATATAACAGATCTCAGAGGATTATATTTTTGCCCTCAAAAAAAAAAATCAGGAGGAGGATGTGATAAAGGGTCTTCTTGTGTTGCACGAATCCTAAATAGTCTTATAATAGAAACCCAGAGCCAGATATTGGGGTAAATGCTGAAAGATCAGAGAGACAAAGGAACAAGCCACAGCCACTTCTCACCTCGCCAACTCCATGAATCCTCTGACAGTACCTCTGAGTCCTCAGCCCAAAGGATCTAGTCCCTGTCTCCTCACACCTTATATGCCTCTCTCTGCCTCAAGTGCTGGGATTAAAGGTGTCTGACTCCCAAGTACTGGGGTTAAAGGTGTGTGGCATCACCGCCTGGCTCTGTTCCAGTCTTAGACTGAATCAATCTCATGTAGCCCAGTGTGGTCTTGAACTCACAGAAATCCAGACGGATCTCTGCCTCTGCCTCCAGAGTGCTAGGATTAAAGGTGTGTGCCACTACTGCCTGAACCCTGTGACTGGCTCTGTCCTCTGATCTTCAGGCAAGCTTTATTTCTTAAATTAGAAATATCATCACATTCTTGCATCATTTTTCTGCTATAAAATCAATTATCTTAAAAGTGAGTTAGCAGGAAAGGGTTGAGAGTGAGAACAAACACCCACACTCACTGAATCTGGTGTGGCCTAGACACAGTGTATGTTTATTACAGCAAATAGACTTCTGGCACTACAGAAGTTTATAAGAGCTGGAAAATTAGTTCTCACTTTTATTCCCTCCTTTATTTTCTCCTTTTTCTTTGTACTGACTGACAAGCTAAAGTCATCTGAAAGGAGGGGGCCTCTATTGAAAAAATACCCCCACAAGTTCCAGCTGCACACAAGCCTGTAGGGCATTTTCTCAATTAGTAATTTGATGGGAGAGGGCCAAGGCCATGGTGGGTGGTGCCCTTCCTGGGCTGGTGGTCCTGAGTCTATAAGAAAGCAGGCTGAGCAAGCCATGGGGAGCAAGCCAGTAAGCAGCACCCTCCATGGCCTCTGCATCCACTCCTGCCTCCAGGTTCCTGCCCTGTTTGAGTTCCTGCCCTGATTTCCTTTGATGATAAACTGTGATATGGAAGTGTAAGTCAAATAAACCCTTGCCTCCCCTAGTTGTTTTGGTCATGGTGTTTTATCACAGCAATGGTAACCCTAGCTAGGACATTCTTTAGGACAATTTAGCATTACCTCTCTCTCTTTTAGCACAACCTCTCCTGGGTTTCACTTTCTCTCTCAAGTTCTGAAGGACTGTTGATTTTTCCTANTGCTCATGAGAAACTATGAATTATAATTAATTTGGAACTACCATTTTTTATGAAGGTTAGTTTATGATCACTATTTAAACTGGTAATTTAAAAAATTATGGNGTAATTTACATCAGATTCTCAAGATACCTATTATTATGTTTCCTAGTGAGTGGTTAACAGAATTTTTAATTTTCTTGAATTTATATATTTTAATCTTGAATTTATATATTTCAATTAATGCTCTTATATTTTAAATTTGGATTATCTTAGTTACTTTCTTGATGCTGTTATCAGATATCTTGACAGAGAAGCAACTTGAGGGAGAAAGGGTTTATATGGGCTTATAGTTCCATAAGAATATATAGTCCATGGTGGTCGGGAAGGTATGGTGGTAGAAACTGAAGGCTGGCAGGTCACATAGCAGCTGTATTCAGGAATCAGAGCATGAACAGGAAATGGGGTCAGTTTATAAAACTGAAAAGCCTACCCCTAACAACCCATTTTCTCCAGTAAGGCTCTTCCTCCTAAAGGTTCCAAATAAGGCCACCAGCTGGGAACCCAGTTGGAACCCAGTATCCAAACACATGAGCCTATGGAGGACATTTCATGTTCAACCCACAGCAGAGTATTTTTATGAACTTTTTCAATTCTTTCTTATAATGGCCAAGAATGAATCCTATTGTTCATTCTTCAGAAAATGAAACAAACTACTAGAACTACAGTTCCTTCTGGATTCCAAAGCAATTTAGTACCTGTCAGTTCAATAGAACTACTACCACATCCCAGTTTTGTACTATAAAGCTGAGCAAATAAGGTTCTCTGTCCTTGAGAAACACATACACCTATGGAAATGTAGTAAAACTAATTGCCATGTTAGTTACTTAAAACAGACATACTCAACACACTCTAAAAATACATTAATTCCCATTGAACCACGAACACTACAAAGAAAATGTTACGTTTGCTCTGGCAAAAGATACATGAGCATTTGTCTTACAGGTAGGGATGAGGTGAAGAACAGCAAAGAGCAAGAATGTATAAATGTTACATGCAGAGAAAATAAGAAACTTACTGAGAATGTTGCTGGAGGTGGAGGCAGATGGAAAACCTTTATGGACAGACTATGACTGACCTGTGTGCCAGTGTAGTAAAAACAAGGATTTACTTGTTTTCTCATGACTGAAAAGCAAAGGCTTAAAGAAATAAATAGCACAAACAAGTTTGAAGGACCAAATTTATTTAATAATGTAGATATCTTACGTTGATGGACAAGTTTTCTTCACCAGAATCTCCATCCTCCTGTGCAGAATTCTATACTAGGTGTTGTATACTAGGATTACAGTGGTGCCAAAGACATGGCTTCTGCTGCCGTTTGGTAGATTATGTACTGAGGTAAACAGGCATGAAAATAACGTAAGAAAATGGGAAATAATCTGAAGTGATACGCTGAATAGGATTGTGCCATTTAAGGAAACTAACCTGGGGCTGAGGAGACAATTCACACAAGCATGAACACCCTTCTTCAGATCCCCAGCACCTATGAAAAAAAGTAGCGGCTCAAGTGCCATTCAAGCCAGACATGGTGGCACATGTCTTTAATTCCAGCACTCTAGAGGCCAAGACAGGCCACCCTCTGAGAGGCCAGGCTGGTTACTCACAGCTAAATCCTAACGCAGAGAAGTAGAGACAGGAGAGGAGGGGTAAGAGAGCCACTCTATATGAATTGGTGGTAAACTCCAGGTTTAGCAAGGGACTCTGTCTCAAAACTAAAGCTGAAAAACCTGCGCTGAACAAAACAGGGTCTCTATTTAGTCCACCTCTCCTGAAACTCATTAAGAAAACCAAACTGGCCTCGACCTTACAGAGACTCTCCTGCCTCTGCCACCTGAGTGCTGGGATTAAAGGCGTGCGCCACCCCACCCAGCCCTATTTGTTGTTTTAGTAAGTAATGGTAAGACTTCCTGAACATTTTTTATGCAACTGATTATCATCACAATATACACATAGAGAGAGACTAGCTGCCTCTTTCTCACTGATCACAATGTCTACAAGCCATGACAGTAATCAGTAATTTATTAATTACCCACTATGAATGGTGCTGCAAGGATGGAGAGGGTGGTGATGGTGTCATAATAATAAATGCACATTAACAACCATTTCCTCCTGCCAAGCATTGCAGCTAAGCACTAAGTCACAGTAGCCCTATGAACATAGTTTCCATTTTAC
>LZPO01087181.1:0-13463 GCA_001675575.1 Neotoma lepida | reverse complement strand
GAGTTTCAGGCCTAAAGAGTATGGGGGTTTCAGGCCTAAGGAAAGTTGGGGTCTTACAACTTAAGCTCATAAATTCAAGGCTTGGGAACCATAGTGAGACCCTTCCTCCAAAAATCAAACAATAAAAATCATTACATGATAATTACTCCACCAAAAGACCAAGTTACATAATGTTCTTTCTGTTGTAAAACGGCATGCGGTGGCCTTGGCNGGTTTGAACCAAGGTGAAAAGACAGCCACACCAGGCATGGCATGGTGGAAAGTTACACCATGCAGACAGGACATCCACGTGGAAAAGTTTTCTTATTAAAGGGGAGGAGAGAGGGAGGAGAGAGAGAGAGAGAGAGAGAGAGAGAGAGAGAGAGAGAGAGAGAGAGAGAGAGAGAGAGAAAGAAAAAGAAGGAAGGAGAAAAGTAGAGGTACGTGCAGCCTCATGGAAGGAGAGGTGAGAGGAGGGGTTTTCTCTTAAAGGGGACATTATGTAAGATGATGTCAGGACTCTGGGCGGGTCCCCAAGGGGTGGGCCAGAATGCTAACACTTTCCTCCTCTAAAGCTAAAAGGACAACTTAAAACTAGCACCTAAGTGTGTTATTGTGAAATTCTCAAACTGAAATGCCAAATCTCATTTTTTAGGGATAGTTGTTGGTTTTCATAATTTTATTTTGTTTTGTCTTGTAAGACATACAGATTTGGGGGTGCTGCAGAGATGGCTCAGCGTTAAGAGCACTGACTGCTCTTCCTGAGGACCCGAGTTCAATTCCCAGGACCCACATGGCAGCTCACAACTGTCTGTAACTCCAGTTACAGGGGACCCTCACACAGACATACATGCAGGCAAAACACCAATGTGCATAAAATAAAAATAAATTATTAAATAAAAAAAAAGACATACAGGTTCACTATGCCCAGGCTAGCTTCATACACAGGATCTTCCTGCCTCCACTTCCTAAGTAGTAGGATTACAGGCATGTGTCATCATAACTAGCTCTTTTGCTTTGTTTGGGGTCTTGGTTTTTGTATGGTTTTGGAAAGAGGCATATCTTTTGCTTTTTTGAAACAGGTTCTCTCTGTGTAGCCCTGGCTGTCCTGACACTCACTCTGTAGAACAGACTGACCTTGAACCTACAGAGATCTGCCTGCCTTGAGTGCTTTAAAGGCGTGTGCCACCGTGCCTTGTCTTTGCCTTTTAATACTTGTGAATACATTTCTGAGGTCTTTGAAAGTTTAGTTTTTCTCACATTAAAAACAAATAGAAAATTAGGGCAGTTTTTCATGCGAATTTTTTGTTCTGGTTATATGCAGTACCAATTATGAATGTTCTTTTTTAAAAAAGCAAATCTTCTCTAAAGTACTTGCTTATTGAGTAAATTCTTTCACATTTAAATCATAGTTATCTGAACCTGTGATTACAAAGAGTCAGAGTTTTTCATATACATTATATCCTCTAATGAAANGATTTCCAGGAACCAAGTGTAACTTTTCATAATTTTTCCCTCTACTATGGTTTTAGTTAACCTAGAAATTTCAATATAAAATATATTCTTTTCAAAATAATACAAAACCTTGGATGATGAATTTGTGTAGTGATCTTATAAAGATAAATTTTATTAACAGATTATCTTCTGTTTTTAGAGTCCTATATACAAATTATTGTACTTTAGTATCAATGGATAGTCCTGACTGAAACAGAAAAATATGGCTAATGAATTTAAAATCATGTTATTTTTAGTTGTTTTGCTATTGTTTTGTTTTGTTTCTTTTAGAGATGGGGTCTTACGATGTATTCCTGGCTGGCCTGGAACACACTATGTAGACCAGGCTGNCCTCAAATTCAGAGATCCACCTGCCTCTNCCTCCTTAGGACTGGGATTAAAGGCATGCACCACCACACCAGGTGAATTTTCTATTTCTTTGTTTTTTGAGACAGGGTTTTATGTAGCCCAGGCTGGCCTTGAACTTCTAGTATTCCTGCCTTTACTTCCCAAATGCTAGAGTTTTATAATGCGCCTACCATGCCTNACTTTGTTTTTACAAGTTATTTAAATAGTATTACTNNCCTGATTTTTTAGCTGAGTTACTCTTACTATATTTCCTGACTTTCATTACTGTTTTCATCTATATTGAACTGTAATCCCTTGTAGAAATTATTTATGACACATNAAATCCTGGTAACCCTAACATAAAAACCTTCTTCAAAAGGAAGTTTTGAAGCATTCATTGCCTTGCCTTGAATCTCAGCACTGCAGAGGCAGAGGCAGACAGATCTCTGTGAATTCCAGACCAGCCTTGTCTACATATCAAGTTCTAGGTCAACCCAAGCTACGTAGTAAGACCCTGCCTCCAAAAACAAGAAGTAGTAGTTGCTGATGCTGTTGTTCTGAGTCCTTTACTTTGAGCTAATCATTTTAACAAGACCTATTTCTGCCTGTTAGTTTCAGATGATAGTGAACTCCCAACAAGTACAACCCTGAAGACCTCAGAGAAATCCACAATGGAGCAGTTGGTGGAAAAAGCCTGTTTCAGAGATTATCAGCGCTTAGGTTTGGGAACCATAAGTGGCAATTCCTCTCGTTCAAAACCAGAGTATTTCCGAATCACTGCCTCCAACAGGCTGTATTCACTGTGCAGGAGGTAAGTGTCAGTGGGCTCCAGAAAGAGACCATTTTTATTTCCCATTTGAATCTTCAAAGTATTCCAGAAACAAGATCCCAGGGATGTGTATATTTTAGAAAGTTGCCTTAATGCTGCTATTAGTCTCAGCTCTACTTATTAAGAAACTGTAGGTATATTGTTTTAAATGGTAGTTCAGTTGACATGTGACTATGTAAAACTAGAGAAATAAGTTGGGAATATAGTTTGAGACTATAGCCAAGGAAAATATTTGCATGAAAAACTTAAAAAATTGGGACTCTGAATATAGAGTAGTTTTTCTGGGCTTCTCTGTTCTTCATACTAAGTCCTCTTCACAAATAAGTACAAGTGGAATTGTCAGTGTGATGTCCTGCTTGGGAAAGCTTGCTATCAGAATTATAGCAATAATTCTCTCCTGCTGGTGAGAGAACAGACTTNATCATTTTTCATTCCAATCTGTCAGAAACAGTAAAATCTTTTCTTTTTTTATTGTAAGCTTATGACCATTGTTCTGGTTAGCTTTTTGTAATTAAAATATAATTACATCATTTTCCTCCTTCCCTTTCCTCCTTCTAACCCCTCCCATGCATCACTACCACTTTTGCTCTCTTTCAAATTGATGGCATATATATATGTACATATCTAAATGTATAAATACAACCTTCTCAGTCCATATAAATGTTACCTGTTGTCCTAGTTACGGTTGCTGCGATGAAACACCATGACCAAGGAAGTTGGGGAGGAAAGGGCATCTTTCACACATACTTCCACATCACAGTTCATCAAAAGCAGTGAGGACAGGAACTCAAGCAAAGCAGGAACTGATGCAGAGGCCATGGAGGGGTGTTGTTTATGGCCTGCTTCCCATGGCTTGTTCAGCCTGCTTTCTTACAGACCCAGGACCACCTGGCCAGGAGTGGCACTACCCCTAATCAACTGGGCCCTCCCACATCAATCACAACTAAGAAAATGCCCTACAGGTTTGCCTACAGCCCAATCTTAAGGAGACATTTTCTCAATTGAGACTCCCTCCTCGGATGACTCTAGCTTGTATCAAGTTGACATAAAACTAGCCAGTATGTATGCTGTATGTGTATGTACATATATGTGGGTTTGCTTTTGTGTGTATGTGTATATAGGATTTCAGGGCTAACCACTTAGTATTGGATAACCACTTTAGGGGCCCTTCCCTGAGTAAGACTATTTCTCCGCTGTAGCATTCCTTAGTTGCCTGGAGTACTTTATGTAGGATTGAGGCCTCATGGTCTTTCCCAGTCTACTTTACCATGTCTATTGTAGTCTTAACAGAGGATTGTTAGAACACTTCTTATTAGAAGGCATTTATGGTAGAATAAAAGTATACATCGATCAAACTATTGGGAGGAAAAAGAAAATCTAGAAGGAGGAAAGGGGGAAGAAAGAAAAGAGGGATACAGAAAATACAAGTATGAGATTGAAGACTTTCACACACATCAATAAGTAATTATAAATTGACTAAGTCTCCAATTAAAAGAAAGAGATTATGGAGGTTTTTTTTAGTGTTCTCATGCTGTTAAGGGACATAATTAATGTACAAAAATGCAAAAGGATGGAAACTAGAAGGTTAGGAAAATATATCATGTTGAAACTGAAAACAAAAACTGTTGTCACCATAAAAATGTCAAAGTAGACATTAAAATAAAACTTATTATGGAACAAAAAGAAAAATACTAAAAACAAAAAAGTATCACTAGTAATAAAGACCAAGTAGAGTTCTTACAGATACAGAACCGCCCTGACCCTTGAAATTCAGTCAGAAAAATTCGATTTGTCATTGATAAAATTTAAAGGAAAGTATGTAATAAGTTTTAATAGACAGAAAAACATTTTAGATACAATATATATGTATGGTTTTTATTTTTAAAAAAAGAACTCTCAAAAATAGGAAATAGAAGCTATTCTCTACAGCTCACTCTGGTCATGTCTTATGACTCTCACTGCAAAAGTCATTTAATGCTAAAATGTTGAAAGCTTTTCTCTTAACATGAGGGTAAGAATTCCACTGTCACTTCTGCGTACTGTTGTACTTAGCATCCTAAGGCATACAAAAGACTAGAAAAATTGTAGGAAACTTGAAGGAATCTACAGGAAAACTTTTAAAATTAGTAAGTAAATTTGGTAAGGTAACTGGTACAAGTTAGCAATACAATAATTAGTTATATATAAACCAGAACCAAACCATTCCAAAGAGAATCCTTTAAATGACAATATTTAGGTACTGCCAGTTGTATATAGAGTAGCACTAAGGAACATCATTACTTCCGAGTAAATCTAATGGAAGATGTGCAGTACCACACTATGAAACATTCAAAAATATTAAGGTCGGTAAAGGTTCAAATAAATAGATATTTCAAGTTCTTGGATTAGAATGCTCCATATTTTAGTACATGCATTTCCTTCAGGAGCTGACTTGTAGATACATTGAAACATCAGTGAAAACCCCCAATAACAAAGGCTGAAAGGTGATGGTAAGGCTTACACAGCAATCCAAGACCAAGAAGTCCAGGTAGGCTTACAGAACAGTATTATCAAGACTTACAGAATAATAGTGCAGGCTATCAAGACTTTATTTAGCCAAAGTAATCAGGGCTGAAGGGATGACTCAGTTAATGTACTACAGTGGACCCAAGTTTGGTTCCCATACCCCATGTTGCAGGGGTTCACAACTTCCTGCAACTCCAGCACCAGGGGATCTGACGCCCTCTTGTGGTTTCCATGGACACCTGCACTCATATACACTTACCTACACAGACACAGACATGTGATTTAAATCATAATACAAACTTTTTAAAATATTTATTTTATGTGCACTGGTGTTTTGCCTGCATGTTTGTCTGTGTGAAGGTGTCATATCCCTGAAACTGGAGTTACAGACAGTTGTGAGCTGCCATGTAGGTGCTGGGAATTGAACCGAGGTCCTCTGGAAGGGCAGTCAGTGCTCTTAACCACTGAGCCATCTCGCTAGCCCCAATAATACAAACTTTTAAAAAAGAATTACTGTCAAAAAAAAAAAAACCTACAGCATTTAAGATAGTCTTAGAGTAGCATAAGTAGACTAATGGAAAAAATAAGAAATATAGGAGCAGCCTAGCACATGGACATTTGGTTTCAAATAAAAGTAGAGTGGATGGAAGTTTGTTTTTTGGTTTGTTTGTTGTTGTTGTTGTTGTTGTTGTTTTCAAGACAGGGTTTCTCTGTGTAGCTTTTGTGCCTTTCCTGGAACTCACTCGGTAGCCCAGGCTGACCCCGAACTCACAGAGATCTGCCTGCCTCTGCCTCCCAAGTGCTGGGATTAAAGGTGTGTGCCACCACCTCCACCTCCCGGCTTGTTTTTTGTTTTTTAACAAAACAAATAATAAATAGTCCTGGAGATACATATATATAAAAGGAAAAATTAATCTTGACTCCTGGCTTATAAATAAAAACTCAATTCCCATTGATTTGTAGACTTACATATAAAACGTTTTTAAAATACAGCTTCTATAAAATTGGAGAAGAGCCAGGCAGTGGTGGCACACACCTTTAATCCAGCACTCAGGAGACAGAGGCAGGCAGATCTCTGAGTTTGAGAACAGCCTGGTCTATAGAGTAAGTTCTAGAANAGCCAGAGCTACACAGAGAAACCTTGTCTTAAAAAAAACAAAAAAGACTATTTTTCAAGATGTTGAAATAGAAAAAGGTTTCTTGGGACAGGAAAAGCATTACCCACTGTGTATAATGATCAGTTATAGCACGTCCTTGTCAGGACTAGCAGTAAGAAAGGGAGGAAGAGCCAGAGGCCAGTTCACACCTATAATCCCAGCACTCTAGAGGCTGAAATAGGATGATGTCTAAATTCAAGGACAACATTGGCTACAGTGAGAACGTGTCTCAAGAAAAAAAAAGGAAGAAAGAAAGAAAAGGGATAAGNGGGAAAGTTAAAATGATAGCAGGGGATTTTAATAAACATTTCATAAGAAAGTGAGTATTTGGGTGGGAAAAAAATTAAACACACAAAACCATCCATTCAATAAATGAGCCAGTGTTTGAACAGACTGATCCCAAAAGAAGAAATGTAAGTGTCCCATAAATATATGAAAAGATGTTAATCATCCTTAATCCTCAGAAGAATGCAAATTAGTGCATTAAAATTCCATTCCCATCCCCAATCAGAATGGATATTAACAAGACAATGAGTAGCAACAAATGATGGTGAGGATTTTAGAAAGGGAACCCTTTATCCTGCTGGTGAGAATATAAGCTGATGTGATGACTGTGAAAATCAGAATGGAAGTTCCTCAAAATACTAAAATAGAATTTCCATATGATCTAGCTATACCACTGATGGGTGTAAACTTGAAGGAATCTAAGTCAGCCTACCACAGACACATTTGCTTGTCCATGTTTATTGCAGCACTGTTCACAATAGCCAAAATATGGAACCAGCCTAGATGCCCATCACAGATGAGTAAAGAGAATGTGGTAGATATACACACAGGAATTTTATTTAGCTATAAGAAATGAAATGTATCATTTGTAGGAAAGTGGATGGAACTGGTAAGCATCATGTTAAACAAGATAAACTGGACTTGTAAATACAAATATCACATTTTCCCTAATATGCAGAATCTTCATTTAAATATAGATGACGTGAAAGTAAAGTATTAGTGAGGGGAGAGGAGTCTTAAAGAAGGAGGTAAGCAGGGAACAGGAGAAGGTAATGGAGGAAGACCATTACCACATTTTCTCTTACAAAGTGTGTGTGGCCTGAAAGCAGGAGATACTGTTTGGTGGGAAGGCAATGAACAAGAAGACAAGAGGGGGAAGAGTGTAGAAGAGTGGGGGGTGATATACACAACCTTATAATGTACTTAACTCCAGAGATGCTTAAAGTGAATAACATGGTAAATTTTATGCCAAGTATATTTTACCATGATAATGAAAAATCACCAAAAGGATGCTAGATTAGTAGTCAGGAGTTAAAATTTGCGTGATTCTTCAAATAAAGCAAATTGCTGTTTTCTTTCACTTACAACTTAGGTACTCTTTCCTTCCCCAGCATCCTGTCCTCAACTTTGAGAACTAGTCTTTAAAAATAAATACATAAACATGGAGATATGTTGTATGAAATTCTCTGAGAATTAATTTTAAGTTTTTTAATTTAAAAAATTTATCATAACANAGACTTGGTGGCATACACGTTTAATCCTAGCCCTTAGGAAGCAGAGGCAGATGGGTCTCTGTGAATTTAAAGCCAGCTTGGTCTCCATCAAATTCCAGGCCAGCCAGGGTTATATAGTAAACCCTTGACTATAAATAAGTAAATAAACATAGTTATGTAGTACTAAGGAAACAGGTAAACTTGTTTTGACGTTTGAACTTTTTGTTGTCATTCCAAAAATCATTTGGTTTTGACTTTTAACCCTTTCACTTCTCAGGCAGTCTACAGGCGGCTTTGTTCTCTGTTGTCATTGTTGTGAGTCGTTGACAGTTTAACTTTTTGTCATAACACAAACCTTTAATCCTAGTACTGAGGAAAGCAGAGGCAGATGTCTCTCTCTGAGNTTAAGGCCATCTTGGTCTATATAGCGAGTTCAAGGTCAAACAAGGCTACGTGATAAGACCCTGTTTCAAAAAAAATTGAGTTTAAATAAACTTATATTTTATGATACATCTCCACCAACATGTTTCTGCNTGTTCAAAACTCACAGTGATGCCAGTTGGTGGTGGCGCACACCTTTAATCCCAGCACTCGGGAGGCAGAGGCAGGTGAATCTCTGTGAGTTCAAGGCCAACCTGGTCTACAAAGTGAGTTCCAGGACAGGCTCCAAAAGCTACACAGAGAAACCCTGTCTCAAAAAACTAAAAAACCTCACGGTGATATTATGCTATTTATACTTTTGTATTATCTCACTTCCCATGTTTCTTACCCTTCTCCTCCCAATCACTCTCTTTCTCCCTTCTGCATTCCTGAAGCTATCCTGGCCTTTTAGTCATACCTCAAGCTGTACAAGACAGTAGTTTACCAAGAGTAGCCCGCTGCTATCGACACAATCGCCTACCCGTCGTATGTTGGAAGAACTCAAGAAGTGGTACTCTGCTCCTCCGATCTGGGGGGTTCCATGGGAAGGGAGTTGTTGGTCTTTTCAAATCACAGAACTCCCCTCAAGCCGGTAAGCATCTCTGTACAGCACAACTCTCACTGAAGAGTACCCCTAAACCTCCACCAGGCATAGTGTCTAGGCCTGTGGACTTAGTTCCTTGGGAGACTGAGGCAGGATCACTTGACCCCTGAAGTTTGAGGGCATCCTGAATGCCATAGTGAGACCAGAGAGACAGAGTCTTCCCAAAGGTAAAGGGAGTAAAACCTGGGTCCAGCTGCCTTTCACCATGCACATGCAGAATATGCAGCGCTGGACTTAAGTGAAGATGGCTGCTGGCATGTGAGACTCCACATTGAATTAACATCTTACTGATCTTTTTTCCCCTTGGGTTTGACAGATAATAGTCTTTGGTTCTAGGCTATTTTCATTCTGGCAAACAAGAATATCCATTTTTGGAAACTAGATTGTACCAACCTTTGCTCTTTTTTTCTGAAAAGTATCCAGATACATTTAACAGCTGCAGACGTAAATAGGGATTTTGTCCTGTGGCATGTGAATACACACAAACGGTAACAGTAAACTCAACCAGAATGTAGCTTTCGGCGGTCTCCGACAAAGAATTTTTTTGGAGAAGAATTTTTTTGGAAGCTAGGGAAATAGGAAGTGATATTGTCCCTTGCCCTGGGGATATTTNTGAGTACCATGACCAAGGTAGTAAAGTCTTGAGCTATATTTTGCTGAATTTTTCATGGTTTCTAGTTAAACTTTGGCCCACTATAGTATTAGATATGATTTGGGGAATAGCATTCTTTCTTCTTTAGAACCCAAAATCTTTGGTCAAGAAGGTGGAAGAGCCAGGTGGTTTTTGAGACCTCTGTTTTCATCTACTTCCCTCCTGAAAGTTGGCCAGTATGCCCCCTCATAATTTGCTTGATTGAGGGCATCATGAACAGTACTGTATTGTACCTGGCTTGGAGTTTCAGTAGTGTTGTAATAAAAGGAAGTTGATTTTACCACTTTCTGTTTTGGGGAGTTCTCCCAAGCCAAAGTGTATATATAGAGCACAAGCAGATATAACTGCAGAAAGCCTGTGAGTTCGGGAGCACTGGCAAGCATATTACTGAACACATAATGGGAAAGTTATTCTACTGTGTTCTGATTCCAATAGGAGTTTTATTTTTATATTCTAGTATATATTTTATATTTCTGAAAAAATACATTTGCCTATTTGATGTTTTGATGTTTTTCAAGTTGGGATGTACCTCCTAATTGATGTGATCAGAAAGAATAGTGTCATAATTGAAAATGGCATGTGAACTTTATATTTGATGATGTCTTAGAGCAAATAAAAACAATGCTCATTATTCTCTGTTCAAGGTATAGGAAAATGTATGATTTTGCTGTCCTTTTAGTATACTTCTTCTGGATGCCTGTGCCTGCCAAGTGTGTAGTACCCACCTGTAATCCCAGCATTTGGGAGAGGTGGAGGCAGGAGAAGCAGTATTTCAAGGTCAGCCTCAGCAACATAATGACTTTGAGGCTAGTCTGTACTACATGAGACCTTTATCAAAAATTAAAATTACATAAAGGGCCTGAACCCATTTCAATGATTCAGTTTTGCTTCACATAAACTAAGCTCATATTCCTGCCAACTATTTGCTTTATAGTTGTTTATATTTGTTCCGACTTTCTGCCCCTCTTTTAGAAGAACCAGGGCATATGGCAAAAGTGGCTCCCATATTCCTTCTGTCTTTCTCTACTCTTCCAGCAACAGAGCCCCACAAGCCCATGTCACCTGTTAAGCCTATTAGAACATTCTCACCTTTGCCTATTCTGGAATGCCAAAGAACCCCACTCTATCCTCTCTGCTCCCACACAGTAGCGTGGTCAGGATGTGAGGAGATCATCGAGGAGATGTTGTTTGTGGATCTTCATTTTGATTCTACCAATATATCATGTTTAGAAGGAGAGTCCTGTGCTGACTTCCCAGACTTGGGCCCTTTATGAGAGAATCATGAGCAATTGAGAAGTAGATGTGTTGAAACCAGCATCAAAAGACAAGCCACATAATTGATCAAGCTTTAAATCTAACTGGTTTCTATATTTGGGTGTGGTAGCATGAAGTGATATAAAGAAAGTATAAGCAAATATATTTGAGCTTATTTTATTAACAGACTTTTGTTTTATATATTTTCCTTTTGTATTATAGTTTCTACCTCCTCTTTAGAATCTTCCAGTAGCATAGAGCAAGAAAAGTACTTGCAAGCCTTACTGACTGCAGTTACTGTCCATCAGAAACTCAGAGGCAACAATACCCTTACTGTCAGGCCAGCAGTTGCTCTGTCCCCAGGTAAGAGCTGATGGTATTTTCTTGACAACTACTCTGAAAAGGCAGTGTCTGTTTCTGAGGTTAATCTCTTTAGATACGTGCTTTTAGTTACTTCAACATGACTTCTTAAAATTTTACCCTGCAAAGCTTTAACTTTAGCTTCTTTTACTTAGAAGTCAAAGTGCCACTGTTATGTCTAGTAATTAGTAACTATGTGTATTCAATTATTTTCTTTTAAAAATAGTAAGAAAACAGAAAGTAACAAACATAAAATAACCCTAAAGTCCCAGAGTCTACTTTACATAAACATTAAAGTATTATTATGAAGTTGAATGTATAAATTGAAAATTTGATTATTAAATGTATATTGATTAAAATTATCATATAAATTTGAAATTCCCAAAATTTCTTTAGCCTTTTATGATTTTGCAGTANTTTGTTTTCTTTAGATTTGGATGAAGCCATTAAGACTTGTACTAATATTCTGTTTCAGTTATCATGTGATGGAACCCCAAAGGGTTCATGTAGAGGTAACCCTGATGTGTTAGACAGGAGCATGTGACTTGAGAAGTTGGTTTCTTTGGCTTTATCAGCTATCTGAATTACCTCAACATAAGCAGAAAGTGGCTTTTCTTGCAAAGTAACACCATGCATGCCTTGCTTCATTTATCATTGGATTCTCTGATTGCACTTGCCAAACCTAACTCTATAATCCTTCAAATATGTGTTATCTCTGATGAAATAATAACATTGCTGTGTTATCTCTAATAAGGCTTTTGGGTATTAAAAAGTACAATGTTTGGCAGCAATTAGACTTGCTACACGTGAAGATAACTTTTTGTCATTTGAGTAATGTTAACCTGAACACCATGATTTTGTTCTTTTTTTTGGCTGACTTTAGGGACTGAAAGGAGGACTTCAAGAATGTCCACTGTGCTTAAGCAGGTAGTGCCAGGACACTTGGATGTAAACCCATCCAATAGCTTTGCTCGAGGAGGTTAGTAAGACCAATGTTATAACTGAGCACTGATACAGAGGAGAGCATTCTACTAGATAGCAGATGTTTTAAAAATCAACTAATCATGATTTTAGTTGTTCTTAATTATCTTTCTCCAATGAATGATCAAATTTGCTTCTAGTATGATGACAAAGGTTTTATGCCTTATGGAACAATTAGTATAATCATTAACGGTGTCTTATGTATTGATGGATTAGAGAGAATTAGGAGGTGAGATAATTATGTTAAATGGTGACAACACACCAAGTTCACAGGGTAGAAAGACTGCTTACAAAATTAGAAGAGATACCAGACTGAGCTGTGTCTCCAGAACCTTTAATTTTGCTAGTCTCGGAGGATAAGCTAAAATGATATCTAAATTTCCCTTCCTCCCTCTCTCTGGACATAGCAACTGGCAGAAGGGATAGAAGAGAGAGTAGTAGTCATTCCACTCTGGTCTCTGCAAGTTACTGCAAAATTCTTTTACTCTGCAAAGGAAATTCTAAACCAGTCATCTCAGCTATAAACTTCTGCTTTTCCACAGTGGAGTCACAATCATAGATTTTTCCTCTTGCTCCCATAAAAGGATGACTCTCCTTGAAAACAAACCACCTACATGATCTGGTTCTCCACGGACATTGTCAGTTAAGGGCAATTCTTTTCTTCCCAAAAATAGTACTTTGCATGTACAAGCAGCTCTTTGTTAAGAAGGTCTTTCTCATATTTCTTTTTTCGGCTTTTCAAGACAGGGTTTCTCTGTAGCTTTGGAACCTGTCCTGGAACTCACTTTGTAGACCAGGCTGGCCTCGAATGCACAGAGATCCACCTGCCTCTGCCTCCCTGGTGCTGGGATTAAAGGCGTGCGCCACCACCGCCTGGCTAGGTCTTTCTCATATTTCTAAAACTCTACTACCAGATAATTTTTACATGTTGACCCTTGCTCAAGTGGCTTACACCTGTAATCCTAGCACTGAGGAAGCTGGGACAGAAAGATAATAAATTTTAGGCCAGGCTAAGTATCAGGAGTTAGAAACTAAATCTAATTTCCCACACTTCAGATCTTCAGCTTTAAAAGTTGTTCTCATGTTTTCTCTCTGTTTTAATTATCTCTGAGTNTCCCCATGTTATTTCGTTGTCGTCCACTCACTATCCTCTTCACTGTGTGGATTCTATAGACTCACACCCAACACGCTAGGTATTCAGGTGACTTTAGATCCTGAAGCAAGCCCATGCTAGAGTAATGCCATTTGGAGTCTTCCCACCTATTTGGCATGTGCTGGTGTTCTTAACANCCTGGCCTGGAGAATTGCTTTTGGTTATAAGTATGCTATTGGTTGTACCTATAAAATTTCACCCTTTTGGGTGTTTTCTAATGTAAACTTT
>LZPO01087180.1:528662-542413 GCA_001675575.1 Neotoma lepida | reverse complement strand
CACAGACACATTGAAACACAGCACAGTACCCAGACTTCATGGCCCCTTTCTGACCTCAGCTCTTGCCTAGAGCTGGGGTGTCCCTTAACCCAGGTACCTGTTTGTGAAGGTTGAGACTGTCAATTTCAGAGAGGACCCAGCCAACACTGCCATCCCCGCCACAAACCAGAATCCGGAAGGTGTCAAACTTCTGAAATAACCGTAAGCTGTAGAAAATGGGAAGCCAGGAAAATGAATATATTCTAAGACAAATAATGGTTTTGTCTGTCCTGAGCTGAGGGGAGCACCCTGTTCCATGTGGCTGAACCTGCACCCAGGCCAAGCCCAGGTGTACACAGGGTCTACAAGGCAACATTAGGTGTCTGTCCAGCCCCTCTGCTCAGAGCCCATTCTTGTCTATGTGGATGATGATTGTACCAGATCCCAGCAGCTCTTTCAGCCAGGGCCAAAGAAGAGACAATAACACATTTCAGAGTATCAAGACAGTCTCACTTGATGTCAGCACGTAAGAGCACTTATGGACACAGTCTTCCACATCCCAGCCAAATACTGGACCCAAGAATCCCCACCCTGGATATTCCTTTCATGTGCTAACCAACCAGCCTTCCTGGTGGCTTGGCCCTGAGCCTTGACACCACTCACCCAGGCTACAGACGCCCACAGTATGCTAGCCCCTCTACAGCACTTGACCCCCAGACCAGACACACAGCCCTCCTAGCCATGTAATTCAGGCCTTCTCCCCTAATGGGCTCCTGCTTATATGACCCCTCCCACTCACATGCCACCACAGCCTCTGCTCATGCCTCACACTCTTCCTGCAGATTTCATCCTTGCTTTCAGTTCAAGAACCGTACAGGTACTAATGACTGATTCCACACATTGTACACCCCTAAAGCTCCATCCTCATATCTCCACCAGGATGCACATCCCTGGTGTCCTACAGTGCCTCCAGTAGGATATGTCCCTCCTTGGACATGGTCCTAGCCCAGCTTTTGGACAGGCCCCCTAGCATCATCTTCCCCTCTCCCAATAAGCTCAGCTAGGCTCAACCTCTATTGCTGCTCTGAGTCCTCAGCGAGCCTCCAACAAAAGCCTTCTCAAACAAAAAGTCTGTCATATGTTTTTGTCTAATGACTTGATAATTAAGAGGCTGTTGTCCTTCCTTTTCAGGAAAGAGTCAAATATCTCAGCAAACAATTGCAGCCCTCTCTGACAAGCATCTGATGCCTTTAGCTCCCCCAAGGTCTGACCAGTCTCCACCATGCATGCAGGAGAAGATAAAGGCTCTCTCCAGGGGCTAGCACATTGGAGATACTAAGACACTCGCTTAACATAGGCACCCTCACCGGAGATCCAAAAGAATTAGTGTCTCCCTCCATTCAAGTGGCACAGGGTCCTACCACGTGACCCCAACTATCCACATATATTGCCTTCCCACCTAGGGGGCTTACAGACCCTGTCTCTAGCAGAGCTGGCCGCAGAGCACGTGCTCAGAATACAAGCTAGGATAGGCACAAGACATTGTCTCAGATCTGAACATAAGTTCTGAGCAGCAAGGCTGCATCTGACCTCCAAGTAGCAAGAGAAATATTTACATGTGTCCTGTAATATTCACCTATGAGGACCCTTGCTCTCTGGTGAAGCAGTGGTCAGTCAAGGCCAGAACTCAGGAAGGTTACGAACTGTATGATGTCAGGTGCTTCCCACAAACAGGAAGTGAGTAAACCAACTCCCATGTCACCTCCACTGGACCTCTTGTGTCACCTCATCCTGTGCCAAGCTGTAAATCATGGAGCTCTTGTACATCAAAATCCAGTTCTACTGTGCAGCTTCCCTGTCACAGCACAGTGAAGCCTAAAACTCACTTCTACCGTGCAGCTTCCCTGCCAGAGTGGAGCGGAACTTTCCTTCAGTATCCCTGGCAGCACATTTATAGCCACCTGAACCTGTTTGGTGTAGTGCCGCCTGCATATGATACTTTGAATCTCCCTACTGCTGAACTGAGGCTAGTTCCTCATCATCTTCAGAAAGAATGGATCCGTGCCATTCAGAAAACAGGTATCTGCAGGATTCCAGGAATGTTGCCTTTGAGTAAGCAGTTCGAGGTAGGAAGCCACTTGTGACTGTCTTCCAGCAAGCTCTGCAGCAAGTTGGCAAGAGTAGCAAAAAGAAACTGAAGGACCTGTACCCAGGAGTGATGGGAAGCATGAGCCCTACAGCAAGTCAGCTAAAGACACACAGAGAAGCAGCCCCGGCTCATGCTATAGCAGCATCTGGCTCCCAAAGAACTCCCTCCTGAGTTCCTCCCAGAACTCACACTGAAGTAGGGGCTACAATCACCTTCCACTTCAATCTCCCCAAATGTTAGCATGTCCTCCGAATCCTACCTTACAAAAACAAATGTTTCCTACAAACCTGTGGAAAATACAAAACCAAAAGGGAAAGACATTGTCTCCCTGGCTAGAAGCTGAGAAGCTTCAGACTCCAATGCCCCTCAAGTCTCATTACACCTGCATGAAGATACTGTGTTCTCAGGATGGAAAAATCCCCTTGGTTTTGCTGGAGAAACCAAGGAACTAAGCAGGCAGTAAAGAGAGCAAGGCATGTCTGTAAGTAACAACATGGAAAGACCTCAAGCACAGGAGCTGATGCATGTGAACATGCTGCCCAGAGCAGCTAGTGTAGGTGTTTGGTACACGTTTACAGACATGTGGTGCTTTTACAGTGGAAGCTTGAAGGGTGCAAACATCAGGAGCATGTCCTTCATAAGTGTAATTTTGGGCTTTGGGCAGTGAACTTCTTTGCTATTTAAAATTTTCTCTATCAAGATTTATTTTTATTTTATGTATATTTATGTTTTGTTTCCATGTATGATCATGCACCACATGTGTGCAGTGTCTCCCAGAGGCAAAAAGAGGGTGTCAGATCCCCCTGGAACTGGACTTATAAACAGTTGTGAGCTGCCATGTGGGTGCTGGGAATCAAACTTGGGTCCTCTGCAAGCTGCTAGTACTCATATGCACTAGCTAAAAATATCTTATGATCCTTTTAAAACAAGCATGTCTTAACTACAAAACATTGTAAGTTCCAAGAACAGCACATCTCACACAGTCCCTACCCAAGGTGTGGTCCTCCATTCATGAGGTCAAAAACCTGGGCAGGGTTCAGCAGCTGCTTGAATCTTCTGAGAAACTTCACACCTTGGTTGTCTCCACTTTTGGAGTTGACGAAGACCAGCAGGGGGCTTGTGCAAGACGGGGGACAGGTGGCCTTCCAGAACCCTGGAAGTAAGGGTGGAACAGGAAAGAACCCTTACAAACTGTTGAAGTGCTGTGGACTGAATAAGCAGCAACAATCAGCACAAGAGGCACAGAATTCACAGAGTGCGCCAATGAGTCTGTGAGGGACAGCCCAGCTGTGAGGAGGTTGAGCCCACCTCGTCTTACCTTACATTTTCTTGCTGCCAGCTTGGCAGAACTCCTTCCTCTGAAACATGTACCTCAGAGATCCCCTTCACCAATCCTTGCCAGCGTGCCTCTTCATTGTCCAGATGGACATGGAGAGAGGCTCTGGGCCAGCATGCTAGGCTCTGCCACAGATGGTGACAGACACAGCCCTTCAGCTCATGGCAGACCAGAACACTTTACATTTGGTCTCCACTCAACAGCCAAAGGTCTCTATCAACCCTTCCAGAAAAGTGCTGGTTCTAGCTGTGAGTCATATGGCAATTCCCAGGATGCCAACTGTGGCCCCTGACAATTCCACAGCTGAGCCTAGCCTCCTGCTGACCATGTTTCAAAATTGCCACCCATCTCCAGAGCTGGTAGGAAAGGCAGCACAGAGAAAGGGCATGTATGTAAACATAAGCATGTATGTGAACACAAGCATGGAGCACCTACCATCAGAGTCAATACTGTTGAGTGCTGTGGGAGGGATGACAGACACCTTACACAGTCCAAGTGGACACTTTGTCACCAAGGATTCTTTGCATGATGTGTGAACCTAAAATAAAAATCCACATGTCACCAGGAGTCAGTCTCCCTGGACATACCAGAGACTTTCTGGCCCAGCAGCTGGAAAGCCCTCTCAAGAAGAGGCAAACACCATCACAGTAGGCCAACCTGTGCTCTGAGCACCCTGTTTCCTAGCCTTGCACCATGGAAGTGAAGATCAGATACATCCAATAGGAACCAGCCTGAAATCAAACTNTAGCCCCCAGCTTCTATCACAGCTACCCTTAACTTTCAGGGCTCCTGGACAACCTGCCTTCATGTGACTAGGCTCCTTTCTGGTCAGTCACAGGCTCAAAACCAGGTACAAGCCACAGAAACCACAGCTGTCTAATCACTGACCCAGCATTAAACACCTTGAGATCTGTGTTCAAAAGGCCACAGCCATGTTGTGCCTCCTCCTTACATGAGGGCCTTGATCACTATAATTATTGTTCTAGAACAAATCTCTCTAAAAGACCCTCAAAAGTGTTGCTACTCTCTCTCACAGAAAAGGTCCATGACCCTGTCCCACGAACCCCTTCACAACCTGCTGAGGCTATGGGGCAAACAGGATCCTTTTCATGTAAAAGGTAGGGTCAAAGTCAAAGGAAAGGCATCACAAAACTCGAGAATGAGGATGACCAGGCACACATGGGACAGTCAAGGCTCTGAGCTTTTAGAAAGCCTCTAGGGTAAACTTACAAGGAGTTAAGAAGAAGAGGAACAAAGCCCAGAGCCCAAATGTTTCCACACACCCACAGGCAGGGCAGATGGTGCCCACTCACCATGGCCTTGCACCAGAGGCAGCGCCAGTCCTGCAGGCGCAACACGCTACCACAAGTCTTGTCACACACAATGCACTTGGCACTCACAGGCAGGTTTCCTTCCAGCCACTGGTGGGGCATGGCAATCTGTAGAGCAAGCAGGGACATGCTAGAGACATGCCAGAGTTCTAACCCAGGGTCAGCTGGGCACCCTGGGGCAGAAGTGCTCTTTTCGACACACTCCTTCCCACCCAAGCTTCCCACCCAGGGCTCACATCACAGCACCTACTGGGAAGGAGACACCCAGAATTATGGGGATTAGGGCAGAGTTGGGAGTACAGTGACCACAAAGGTCCCAGGTATAACTGGCAGGGACACCTGATTCCAGTTTGACATCTCAAATGAGAAGTGTAAGGGGAAGGCAAGAGATGGTGGGTGCTGTGCAAGTCACAGGCAGAATCCCCCTGGACATACCCCATCCTCATCCTCAATGATATCCTTCCCAATGGAAGCCAACGTGGTCCACTTGCAGTTACTGGTTGCACGCACAGCACACCGTTTGTGAGCCTTAAACTTACACACTGTGGAAAAAGGAACACACAACCCTATAAGCTGCACCTTGGCAGGAGCCTCCCTGTGGGACAGACGACTGCTTAGTAAAGTTGGGGTGGAATGAGGAGCTCTTGAGGGACGTCGTTTGGTGATGCAGGCCATGCTGGCCATTGTCACAGCACCTAACCTCTACCCAGCAGACAAGAAGACTCAGAAGGCAATACGGAACTGAAATCTAATGTTCATCTAACTCCACATTACAAAATACTCTTCTTTTGGATTTTCTTCAGCCATTAAAAATAAATGTAAAACAAGCCATATTCACAAGCTATACAAAATAAGCAGAAGACAGGCCTGGCCATGAGTCAGAGCTTGCAGTCCTTATGTGACCCCTGCTCTGCCACTAGAACCCTCCCACGACCCTGCACTCTGAGGTAGCTTCTCTCCTGCATCCATGACAAACTACCCAGAAAGGGCCCACATCTCTCTCTTCACTATTACTTTCCTTCTGGTCCCTCTGCAGAAGCTCTGAGATAAATGACACTCCAGGACTGAGTCCTCCATGGAAGATCAAGAAGAATGCAGTGGTAGGAACCTCTTCTCCCTGGACCACCCTCAAGTCATAGCAATACTCATTCATTAGGACTGCATTTAGATGTCAGTTATCAAGTAAAACTTTAGGTCACCTTTCAGCACAAGGTGACAAGTGCAGCTTTCTTACCTTCACAGGACAGCCCATGGGATGTGACTCCAGACAAAACCTCACGACACACATTGCAATAGGTGGGCCGTGCATGGGAGCAGGCGTACCAGTTGTGCATCCCTGAGAAGTGGTCCACACTGTACTGGGAAGGCTGGAAGCAGGATAGATAAAGAGGGTGAAGAGAACAATTCCCTTTGGAATTCTTTACTGTAACAACTAAAGAGAATGTCATCAAGTACCCCAGAGAGGAAGTCACATTCACGAAGGACAGGCCCACAGTCCTGGGCCTCAATTTTACAAGACACATGCTGGAGTCCACTCAGAAGATACTGGGGAAAGGGGACCCTTTAGAGCTAGAGCAAGAGAGGCAACAACAGGCACCCATAGAAAACATGCTTCTCTTTTAACCTCAAAATGCTCCCTGTTCTGGACAGTCTTGAGTGCTGCAATCCAATCTTCCATTTCTTTCCTGTTGTCAGCACATAAGATGAGCTTCCTACAGGGAGTGATGACCTGGAAGAAGAACAGATTCCATGTACCTATGAACATGGCCAAGGCTGGCAGCTACGGAAACTCTGTGTACGTGTGTACTCACAGGGAAAATACTTCACTCAGGTATTCACATTGAACAGATCATAAAAGTAGTCATCATGTGTCACTGTAAATCAAATCAATCAATCTCAGCAGTGGCGCACACCTTTAATCCCAGCACACGGGAGGCACACGCAGGCGGTTCTCTGTGAGTTCAAGGCCAGCCTGGTCTACAGAGTGAGTTCCAGGACAGCCAGGGCTACACAGAGAAACCCTGTCTCGAGAAAACAAAAACAATCGATCTCACTCGCAAGCCAAAAGGTCAATAGCATTTCATTAGCTATCTATCCACCAGCTACCAACCTGAGTGAACACTTAGGACTCACCGCTCAGACATACGAAATAAGCCCTAGAAAACTGAAAAAGAGAAACAAACACAGGAACATAAAGCTACTGCTCCAGAGAACTTTCACTTAATGGCCAGCACTTAAATGGCATAGGAAGTCTGCTCCAATAACACTAAACTAACATGAGCATGTGTCCCACATAAGACAACAGAGCAACAACCAACTTGTACAGTTATGGACTAAGCAAGTTGGCTGGGATGATACAGAACTGGTGCTAGCCAGCAAATGGAAGGGGATGCAGCGAGAGTTTATAAACTAGCGAGAAGTCACCTTCTGAAGAGAAAAACTACAAACTCAGATTTCACAGAACAGAAAACACTAATAATGGAATGCAGGGATGCTACACCAGTATCACCATGGAAGGGAAGAAGCAGCCTCTTTCCCTAACAGTTTGATAAAGTCAAGATGACATCTAGACTTGTCAAAAGTGTGATTAAAAAAAAAAAAAAGAGTTCTCAAGTACCGATGGGAGGCAAACAGGTACAAACATTTTAGAAAAAAAGCAACAAGGTTTATTAAAATTGCCATAACCTCTTAATTTTATCGTATCACACAGGACCAACAAGCTCAGCAGGTACAGGCTCTCACTACCAAGCCTAGGACCTGAGTTCAAGCCTCAGGACCTGCACAATGAAAGGAGAGAACCAACTCTGCAAGTTGTCCTGCGACCTTCACACATGTACAATATGTGTGCATACACATAAACAAATACTGTAATATCCCAAATCAAATCTATACAAAACAAAATTTCGGTAGCAGTCTGTTTTTTATGTCTTTCTCCTCTATTTTGATTCCCTTAAGGAGAAAAGAAAGAAGAAAAGTTTCCTTCCATTTACAAGCTACATGCAAACAAAAAAAATTTATATTCCCTCTCTAAACAGCAGCCTACTACAGACATCACTTCCCACCTTTGCTTTCTCTCCTAATTGTATATCCTAGCCTCCACTCCAGACAGCACATGGCCCCTGGTTCTTCCTTAGAGGAGCACAGCGGTCCATGACGCAGACCCACCAGTTGCTCAGCCAGTCCTGTTTACCACTGGGAATTCTGCACTGCTTAAAATTCTTTGCTATTTCATGGAGTGACATAGTGAATGATCTTTTGCTATTTTTACAATATATCTCTGGGCCAAATTCCTAGAAGTGGAATTTCCCTGAGAGAAAATAAATGCATATGTAACTTCATTAAATGTTGCCAAATTCCCTTGTGCAAGTGATGGACCATTTTTTCATTCCCACCAACAGGTTTAGAAAAATGCCTATTTCCAGGGAGGCTTCACAATCGAAGGATTTTAACTTTTGGGTTTCTACCCATCTTATCTATTTAAACTTCTAAGAAGACCCAATTCAGGAACATGACATTCAAGTGGCTATGATTGTGTCTAGGACTCAGAATACACAAAGCAGTGCTCTTTCCAACAACTGAGGTTCATCCCGGAGAGAACGAGCAGAACTGGATTTCCACTAAAAGCTTTATTTACTCTCAGGTTCCCAGGATTCTTACAATGAAGAATCTGAGGGCACAGGCACAGGAAAAGCCAAGAGCATGCTAAATAAAGACAGAGACAGCAGGGGAGGAGCACAACCTTCCTAAGACTAGAGACCCTGAAGGGCTTCCCCCTCCCACCACCCACACCTCTGGCTTGCTGATGTCTGCTCCAGACCTGAGTTTCCAAGGACATGAAAGTGAAGCTGCCACCCAGAGAAAACTCACACTGGAGAAACACAGACCTACAACCAACTCAGATGCTCACCAGGCCACAAGGACCACAGTATGAGGCCCAGAAGTGGGATTAGCAAGTGCTTCAGACATGGTGAGAGATGATGGCAGGAACTGAAACCCTACTTATTATACAGGGTCTTCCGCAAACTCTCCCTTAATGATTCACTCTAGGATGGCCTCAACGGGTAAACATTTTCATCAGCATAATAAAACACAGTCAAAGAAAGAATATGTACTTGACACTGCATAGCTCAGCAATAATAGGGCATCAAGATACTCATAGAGGTGAACTATGAAGAGTTTACATCCCCTTCTACATCAGTGCTATGTCTACCACTTCTCTAACTATAAGAGGAACTGCTGCATTATTCCAGACTCGGCATGCATTGGAAAATGGATCTTTGCCCCCTCCCCTAATCTGGCCCTGCACATATTGAAAGTTGGCAGTACCCACTGCAAAAGTGTTATGCTTAAAGCCAGTGAGTTAATGAGCCAAACAACGATGTCATTTCCTCAGCCTAAACAGCAGAGCAAAAGCTAAGCTAGAGACAGATGTCAAAGAACGTAACTTTGGACTTTCCTTTAAACCTGTGTCTGTTCTGTAGTAAAGAACCCCAAAACAGATACTGATGCAAACCCCACTTGGCTTCATGGCTGAATGTGGGAAGTCCCTGTTTCTCTTTTGGAAAGGGGATGGCCAGACCCTTAAGAGGGCAGTTCAGGGACCCAATCTGCCTAAGACCAATACCACATTTTGGCCCCGTACCCAAAGTTGCATAACTTGCAGGAGCACGTGCTTTTCCAACCCATGTCTCCATTTCCCCATCTGGAAACAGGTACTGATGGCCCCACTACATCTGAGACCTGTCAGGGTGGATGTCAGCAGCACCTTGCAAAGCACTGCCCCAGTACTCTGCACCTAAGCCTTCACACAGTCACTGTCAGCATTACAGTCCTCCACCTTCAGTACTGTCCATGACAAAAAGACAGTCCATGTGGACACTGTATTCCTTGAAATGGTTCCAGCATTAACAGCCCAGCCAATGAAATGAGATCATCACAGCAAAGTCCTGCAAAATACAATTACCCCCCGGTCCTCTCCAATCAGAGCTTACCACCTGTCTGTACCTATCCCTCATGCACCCTCATGACTGACACCCCCAAGTGTTGTACCTGGCTCAGCCCCACAGTCCTCATCTCCCTGGAGAAACCCTCCAGGCCAGCCATACCACCTGCCAATAAATACCACAGAGAAAAGAAGTGCCTGCTTCCCGTGTGTGTTGAGCTTCAGTAGAAAGAGTAGAGGTTGGAATTCTTAAAAACATAAAAATAACCATGTAGCCAAGCACGGTATGGCACACCTTTAAGTCCAGCACCCCAAGGCAGGGGCAAGAGGCTAGCCTGGTCTACACCCCAAGTTCCAGGCCAGCCAGAGCTACATAGTAAGACCCTGTCTCAACAACAACAAAGGATGGATGGAAGGATGGACGGACGGACGGACGGACGGACGGAAGGAAGGAAGGAAGGAAGGAAGGAAAGATGGATAGAAGGAAGGAAGGAAGGAAGGAAGGAAGGAAGGAAGGAAGGAAGGAAGGAAGGAAGGAAGGAAGGAAGGAGAGAAAAAAAAGAAAAGAAAACCATACATCTCTGCCCATGTTTGGGGACTGGCAAGATAGTTGAGCAGGTAAAGCCTGACAACCTGAGTCTGGTCCCAGGAACTCACATCTAGGGTGAAAGAACTGACTCCCATCACACATGTGCTATGGCACACACAAGATGAATAAATAAATGTAAAAATATTAAAGAAAGAAAACTTCATGCACAAGAGACAGCAGGAGACAGACATCCAGCAATGAACACAAAAGGCAGTTGGGGGTTGAAATGATTCAGGGTTAGAAAAAAATCTTAACTATATAGAAATACTCACTTGATATTCTTCCCAAGAGAAATGCAAATTGAAATTATGAGTTCAAAGTTTATTTTATTTGCATTTGTTTATTTATTATGTGTGGAGGGGTTCATGTTACAACACACATGTGGAGGTCAGAGTAAAACATGGAGAAGTCAGTTCCTTACTCAGCATCATCTCAACAGCCCCGAGATGCTTTTTAACCTACCAGAGCTCATAGTGGGATAGCAGGTTACAATGATTCTCAATGGCAGAGTATAAGTTAACACAACCTTTACGGGGAGCATATGGTAAAACCTAGCAAGCTTTCAAATATAGACTTTTAACTCAGCAGAAGCACTTCTATAAATTTACCCTACCCTTCACCTGTCTAAGAAACCCACATTGCATAGAAAGTTAGTCAGAGCAGCACTCATAAAGACAGGAGACGAGAAATCACTCATGTGCTGACAGATACAAAGATGGCAGGAGGCTACAGTAATTATTGTGTGTATATAATAGACACCCACATTGCCACTGAGAAGATGGAACCTCTGCAGCACAGCTCCCAAGACATACAAACAATAAAAGCAAGCACAGCAACTGTGTGGTGCAGAGGGGAAAAGCAGTGTCAGTTAAGGGAAGCTGAGAAGCTGGGAAATATTTCACATCTGTTTCTTACAATTTCTGCATCATTTACTGCCAACCAGAAGGACCTAGTTAAGAAACAGCCTTAAGTTTACAATACAAACTATGGCTCCAGTGACTACAGAAGAGATATTTGACTTAGGCATGGGCCTTTAATTCCAGTATTCTTTAATGCCTGCAAAGGCAAGGAGTTCCAGTTCCAGGCCAGCCTAGTCTACATAATGAGACCCTTTCTCAAAAAAAAAAAAAAAAAAAAAACAAACTGTGTGTCTAAAAGAACTTTTGCTTCTATCTCTTCAGACAAGTGCATGATTTCCCACGAGATAAGGAGAAACTACTTCCAGCAGCTGCAGCCCTGCCAACAGGAACACAAGCAGAATATTCCTCCCAGGACATAAAGGGCAATCTGGTATCACTCCTCTCAGCAGGTCCCACCCAGGCACTGCTTGACATGGACTCAAAACACTCAAGGTAGTCAAAAGACCTGCCATTATACTGGGAAAAATTGGCTAAGGAGATGATTCAACTACAGGCATGATCTCTGGAAAATTGTGGTGAAAAGGTATGAGCTACAAGGGCTGAGGATGTGGCTCAGAGGCAGAGTACTTGTCTAGCAAGTACAAGGCCCTGTGAGCAAAACAAAGGAGATACACTAGAGACATAGATGAAATTTCTAAAGACAAAACTAAAAGTAGACTCTGGCACACCTACTGTGGCTGATGGACAGTGGAGGTATCAGATGACAACGCTGGCTAACAGAGATGGACACTTGCAACCTCGGGTGACCCACAGGGCGTTTTACTTACAGTATCTGCCCAGTGAGCCTTCTTCACACCCTAAAGAAGTCCTCACTCTCTCGAGAGGAGACCCAGTACAGCCAGGTGGGGCTGCTCCAAGTCCTACAGCAAATGAGGAAGCTGAGGGGCAGGCACCAGGCAGGCCAGATTCACAGTGGTCCTCTATCCACAGCTGCTTCTTGTTTGGCAGAAGGGAAGACAACCAAGTTTCAGAGCAGCAGGCAGTGGGCAAGAAGAGGACAAGAACGAATCCCAAGCTCTTCTAGGTTCACACAGAACAGTGGGATAGCTCATCTCATTCCCTTCTTGCAGGGTGAGTGGCCTGAGGATCAATGCACACCTCATTAAGTCATCAACTGGCTGCCCCTCCCACCCTGACCACATTTTCCAAGAGTTCAAAACAGAAGGCAGAGAAGTAAGACCTGGAGGGTAATGCACTATCAGGCTGAACCACCCACCAAAACCATTACAGGAAACAGCCTCCTACCATTAAGGTGAGGCCCTGCACCCAGAATGTCCAAAGGCCAAATCACGTGGAGCAGGGCAAAGCACGGAGTGGGCAGGGCAGGTCCACAGCCTGGGTGCTGAGGCACTTGCTCTTCAGATTTCATGAAGGCAAATCCAGCTAACTCTGATACAGCTTTCCTTCCTGCCCTAACAAAAAAACAAATGAAAACCCTGGGCAATGAAAACATCAGTGATTGACAGCAAAGGCTGGTGGACCTTGGGAACACAGGATGACCACAGTGGGCTCTCCTCATCTCCTCATCTTCTCAACTGGATGTCCTGGAATGAGAGCTGAAGACAAGACCACCACTCATGTAGGAGAAAGCACCACCACCTCCAAAGTCTCTCTCCAGCCAAGATCCAGAGAAGAGGTAGCCTGATAAAACAAACCCACCACAGCAGAATGGCCAAGAGGCTCCCTACTCCTGACATACCCAGGGCACTCCAGCACAGACCTGCTCCCCAGCTACCAGACGGTATCCAGAGAAGGACAAGGAGGATGCAAAGCTACCTTCCTTGCACTCAGAAATAACAACCACTCTATGGGAACAGAAAAAGTGCCAGTAGTAAATTAGTACACAGACAGCCATTCAACTCATCAGTCAAGGAAGGTGCATATAGAGGTAAGAAGAAAGAACACTGCACACCATGAAGAAGGCTAAAATAAAAATGAACGGGGGAAGGGGGGAGATGGCTTAGTCAGTAAAGCTGTTCAAGCATTAGGACCTGAGTCCTGGCCAGAATCTACATAAAAATTTGGGCATAGTGGCACACTTGCAATCCCAGAGCTGGAAGGAGAGAAAGCCTAACTCCAGGTCTAAGTAAAAGACCACCCTGTCTCAAAAAACAAGAAATGATACCCAAGGATGACCTCTGGTGTCTACACAAACACACATCTATGCACAACCCCACACACATACATACACACACACACACACACACACACACACACACACAGCAACACCTCCAAAACCTGGACATGAGGTGGAGACACTGGATCACACTGTCAGTTAGAATATAACGTAGCATGACCACTCTGAAGATAGTCGATTCTTTAAAAATTAAGCATGAAGGCTGGTGATATGGCTCAACAGGTAAATGCTCTTGCACCAATCCTGAAAACCCCAAGTTCAATCCAGAGACCCATACGGTGGAGATAACTGAGTCTTCCAAGTTGTCCTTTAACCTCCATAACTACACCATGACACATGCCACCCCTCCTCAAATAAATAAGTGTAAC
>LZPO01087180.1:517011-528422 GCA_001675575.1 Neotoma lepida | reverse complement strand
ACTGATGAACACAGCTTAAGTCAAACTCCAGGAAACTATGCTGGATAGAAAAAGCCAATCCCAAGGTTTATATGCCATATGACTCTATTTGTACAACATTCCCCAAATGATGAGGTTATAAGCATGGCAAATAGGACAGTGGCTACAGAGGTTGCAGAAGGAGGTCTTGAGGAGAAACAAAGAGGAGCTGGAACGAACCTGAGAGAGAAGGCAATCCTCTAGGTCTAGATGGTTTCAATGCTAGCACATCTGCAGGACATACTCTACAGCTGCTGTACAAGAGTTCTCCACTGAGGCAAGCTAGTAAAGGTACAAAGGCGCTCAAAATGAAAAGGTTATTTACAAGAAGTCATGATCAACAGCAATTAAGTCTGTCATGGGGACACTGAGAAGTGACCTTACAATAGGCCACAATTCTTGAGAGGTCTGACTCAGCAAAAGTTAAAAGTGCACCCTTATCTTGCTAAGACTCCCAGCTTGCCAAGGAAACAGTCCCAGACACACCTTCAGCACATATCCTCAAGGAAAGGTGGCCCCAGTGCTCTCTGTACCAGGGCTAGGCACCAAGGTGAGCACTCAGTAAGCCTCTTAGCATAGTAGTTCTCTGAACCATGCCCTCTGGCTCAGATGCTGTAACAAATGGTCAGGCACTTGGCCTGTTCCAGCAGAGTACTACCAAGAAAGGTCTGGGATAAGTGGAGCTTAGGAATTCATGAACAAAGGCAGTTGGCAGAGCCCTCCCTAGAGAGTAGTCTGCCCAGCACCCACTTCAACGGGAATGCTGGGAACAACACGAGACAGCAGACCAGGTGGCTCAGGAGTCCCATGTGTATACCAAAGGAGCTTTGAAGTCTTCTTGCCAACTGTCCTCAGAGGCCAGTGATTGCCTCCAGCTACCCAGCACCCCAAGTTAGAAACCACCTCTAGATCCCATCTCCTAACACCTTTTGTCCTCAGAAATAATCTAGGCAGTATTTTTTATTTGAACAAACAGGTAAAACCCCTGTTTGTAGACAAACACTGGAATTTGTTTGTAGACAAACACTGGAATTGTATTCTGTGAAACTCACAGAACACAATGTAGCTGGTGATGATGTAATAAGAAAAGGAGACCAGGGGGAAAAAAGGGGAAAAAGAAAGAAAACCCACAAGGAGAGGTACCCAGGTGACTCAAGAGCAAAGCTGGAATGGGTGATGAGATCCAACAGGTGAACTAAACAAGGCAAGAGGGAGGGTGGGCCATGTAGGGCCCACAGAACAGTAACTTCTACTGCAGGTGAAATGATAAAGCCCAACAGCTTCTTCACAGAGGCTGGTTTCTGACTCATGTCTCTAGTAGTACGCTGCTTACTCCACTGAAAGCTGACAGGCAGCCATCGAAGCCTTTGGGAGACAGTTTAGCAATCCAGCACCAGGGCAGAGAGAAGAGGGCTGGGCTCTAATGTGCTCTGAAGGCCATAGGAGTTGCTCACAAGCCAGATGGGTAAGAGAAAGAGCCAACAGGCCCCCTTGGGCAATGGGTAAGGCCAGCCCATGCTGAGACCAGGGCACCAGGGGTGAAGAAGGCTGAGTTGAGAAGTAGGGATCAGTAGTTCTGCTTTAGACATGGTGATTCAAAGTGTCTATAGTAAGGCTGTGGCCAGTGTCTTGTCACATCCATAAAGTCATCATCTTGCCATCAGTGTGGTACATTACGAATGAAACTACTCATTAGCACCTCACATGCCATTTCCATCAATGGCAGAGGCCAGGTACAAGTTTAGCATTTAAAAAGCTCCTGCTACCTGTTATTTTTACTTGTTGTGTGATATTTTTCTTTGAATCAGAGGATAGAGCTAGCCATTAGCTAACCAAAATTAACCATAGAAGGTTTGGAAGACTGAGGACAGATAGAGAGACAGGAAGTAGTAAGGAGGGGCTTAGAAAGGATCTCAGTCCTTTTTAGGATGGAAGAACGGAAGCGATAGGAGGTCACTGGTCGCTTCCCAGCAGCTTCTCTGATCATTCAGGTTCTTACCCCAATATTTGACTCCTAATTTTTTATTGATAAAGAATAATTAGATAAACACATTTACTGTTCCTTTCCTGGCTAGATAAACAAATACTTAACACCATGTGACAAGTTCCTACAGTATTCACGATAGCAATATGTTCTACAGGTTGGCGGCCCAGGAACAACAGGCCATGCCATCTATACCTGTGTAAGTACACACCATGGTATTTGTGCATGTCTTGAAGCAGATCCTATTATTAGGTAATACATGCATCACAGTTTGGGGGAGCAATTTGACAGTGTCTGGTCTAACTGAAGATGGGCAGACCTGGTAATTCTATCCCTAGAAACACATGCCAGAGACTTTTTTTTTTTTTTGCCTATATACCAGGAACACAAAAATAATCATGTCCTTAGCACCACAGCTCATACTAATAAAATCTAGGGAACCTACTGTCAGTGGGTTGGAGCATTCCATATCTTTTGGAGCATTATGAAAGCTAGAAAACCAGCTTTGTGGTCTTTACTCTGGGCTGCAGTTGTAAACAGAACAATCTATAAGAATTTCCATTTAACTCCAGGAATTAGGTAGAGGCCATACCTGAGCTTCTTAATAACAGGTCCACATGAATAAATTCACATTAATAAATCTAGGAAACACAGGGCTATACAAGTATGATACTACTAATTCAATTTTTAAACTAGCTGGGCAGCACTACCCAGTGTTCCACTTATATATGCCTATAGAAACAATAGAAGAGCAAGCAAAGCATGATGAACACCCAACTCAGACAGCTAGCAGAACAGAAGTGAGACTGGGAAGGGAAAGACTATCCAAGAGCTTCCTTCAGTGAACACCCACGTGTCTGTGCCTGGGAAGCATAGTAAGTGACTTTTTGAATGCCTTAAATGTTTCAGCATAAAAAACGGAGATGCAGAACAGAGATAATAATACAACCATGGTTTATATTCAAAGCTCAGAAATAGAAGAGGCTAGCTGGTGGGCTGAAGAGATGGCTCAGTAGTTAAGAGGACTGGCTGCTCTTCAGAAGACTTGGGTTCAATTCCCAGCATCGACATGGCAGCTCACAATTGTCTGTAACTCCAGTTCCAGGGGATCTGACATTGTCACATAGACAAATGTGCACATAAAATAAAAATAAGTAAACAAAATTTTTAAAGAAGAGGCTAGCTGGCAACCCTACCAGTAGACTCTTTGGCTGATGAAATGGGAGGGGTCTCCTGAGGCCACAGTTGAAGGACCTCTCTTAGGACCTTCCTGGGCCAGGTGCTGTATTTAGGGGGTCTCCTTAGTCCACAGCAGACAACTATTTTCAGAGAGGCTCTCAGATGTCATTCTACTGTGTAGCTGTCTGAATCCTCAGAGTGGCTAAGGTCTCAGAAGCACAGATGAGGCAGGGAAGGAGGAGGCACCACCTAAACCTCTCCAGAGGAAGCTTTCAGAAGAGACCAACCAAACACCTTACACCAAACACACAATCAGTGAATTCTAAGGATGGCCACCACCACAAACTCGAGACTCTTCCCTAACTGTGGACACATGTCCCATATGGCTGAGGGTATGAACAGATGCCTTAGGGTGAAAACCTAGCTCTAAGTAAATCAGAACAAGGCATGACAGGTGTGGTCCACACACTGCACTGTCTACTCTGGGACCACAGGAAAATCATCCCTTTTGCCACAGCTTGGAATCTTTGGGATGAATCAGAGAAATCTGCAGCATTTCTTCTGGACAGGTAAGGACAGAAGGATGTTTCTAAGGACGCAGGTGAAGTCAGAAGCTTTTTTTGTTTTGTTTTGTTTGTTTTTATTTTTCACAACAGAGTTTTCTCTGTGTAGCTTTGGAGCCTGTCCTGGAACTCACTCTGTAGCCCAGGCTGGCCTTGAACTCACAGAGATCCGCCTGCCTCTGCCTCCAACAGTCAGAAGCTTTAAGACACCAACCTTCCTCTTTTCAGAAACAGTCCTTCTCATTCTCCAGAAGAGCCTTACCTCTTACCCAGAGACCCTAACGGGCTCCTATGAGCTCTGTCTCTGACCCACTGCTCTCCACTTTGCAGCTGCTTCAAGTGTTTCTACATCCAGAAGAACCGGCACAAGTGGAAAGAAGTTTTACAGTGGTGAACAGCAACCTGTGGGTCACACAGCTAGACCAGGGACACAGAGTAACTGTTTAGAACTGTACCATCCAGTCACTGACTGGGGAGGTGGCAGGCAGTGTCTGCACAGAACAGGATTGGGAAATGCTCTGCTAAATATAGCTTCTGGCTCAGGAAGGTGGCCCAGGCGCCCAGGGCGATTCCTGTCACTTCCTGTTACTCACATCCTGCTGTTCTGGTGCAGCTCTGGCCCGTGGGTACCCATGCACTGTTCCCTAACTGGAAGCACCCGACAGACCATTCACAGCAGCTGGGATGTATGTAGACCTTGGAACATGAAACAGACACCACCACAACCACCACTGGCTCCACCTCACTGCCCAGCTGGGTAGAAAGAGCTCAAGACACGTCCAGGCCTCCACAGGGTCCCACAGGTTACTGCCACCCAGTCCATGCCCATGACAGGGAAACTTGGAAGGACGGCTGCCACATGCTTCCTCCAATCCCCCAATAGAACTGGGAGCAAGAAACACTGAAAGGGGAACATGGACATGGGCTCCCACCCTAATCAAGAAGCTATCTACAATTGACACCCACTTACAAAGGAAAAATTAGTTTTCTCCAATGGAGTCTCACTGGGTATATTAACTACACTGATGGACAGGCCATATGCCCAGAAGTAGTTGGCCAACACATAATGAACCCAATGGTATTTTGTGGACTTTTTGTCTCATATTACTTTGTTTGGGTATTTTTTTGTCTTACTTGTATATTATGGGTTTCTGCTTTTGTGTTTTTATGGATTGTAAGTGTAGGTGTTTCTTTTGTCTTTTCTTTCTTTATTCTGATTTGTTTGGTTTTGGGTTTTGTTTTTTGTTGTTGTTTGCCTGTTTGCTTTCTAAAGAGAGAAGGAAAGAAAGGACACCTGGGGAGAGTCAGAGAAGAAGAAACCATGATCAGAGTATATTGTATGAAAAAAATTTCAATTAAAAAAAAAGAAAGAAAGAAAGAACTGGGGGCAAGGGAGGGTTGCATCACAGCGGGCTGGTGCCACCAAAGCAAAGCCATTTGCCCATTCTACCCTTCCAGTCCAGGAAGCCCAGGCATGGAGCAAACAGCCCAGGATGTGATCTATCAAAAAGTCTTTTGTTAAAGAAGAAAAAAGTAAAATAAAACAAAAAGAGAAAGTTCTACCTGAAAATGAAAAATGATGAACATTTGGTTATCTTTTTCATATCTGCTGCTGCTTCATTAGATTCAATTGTGTTCAGCTGTGGGAAACTCGAGCCGAGTTGACCTTGGGTGAATGAGTGGGATGTGCCTCCGGGAGGAAAGGAAGCTCCTACAGAAGGACCCTCTGGTTCAGAAGCTGAAACCCAGTGGAACATCTCCTGCAGCTATCTGTGACAGCTGGCCAGCATGCAGCAGTAAAAACACAAACAGGTTCTATCCAGGAGTTATAAAACTATTCTAGATGTCTAAACCAGAGAGGTTATTAAGTGTCCGTGATGGACATACACAAGCACATTGGTGGCACAGAAAGACCTTCCTGGTGCAACAGCATCAAAAGCAAATCAAAAAGTGTATAACTGATAGGCTTCATAAACCTAAATTCTAATGTATCCTTCATTATAGGACATGATCTGAAAACTACTGGTTTGTATCAGAACCCCCCAACCTTGACATCACTATATTTTGAGCAGTATACTATATATTTGTAATAGTGCCGTCCCCACAAAGTTGTAGTAGTTGGGTGTGTAGTGGCACACACCTGTAAACCTAGCACTCCGAAGGCAGAAATCAGATCTCTGAGTTCAAGGCCAGCTTGGTCTATACATACTAACTTTCAGGCTAGCCAACGCTATATAGTGAGACCCAACGCTATATAGTGAGACCGTATTTCCAAAACTCAAAATGAAACAAAAACAACAACAACAAATCTGTAGAGTTGAGGGACTGTAAAACAAGCATCCTGTACTCCCTCCTGCAGAGGCCAACAGCACACAACAGTCAATGTGTCTCCAAATGTCCCTTTCAGGACCATGCACCCCCAACTCCCTCTCCCTACTGATGCTTCAGAATACACGTTTGAGATCTGCATAATACTGCTCATTCCTAGACTCTCAGCTATAATACTTATATAAAAGGATAAAAATGAAATAACATGATGGAAACACTCCATGGTCTTTTGCTAGGAAACACTAGGTTCCTAAAACCTCTCTCATTGTGCACAAATATACAGTGAAAATCATCAGAAGTCTGGAGCAGCCATTCAGACCCTACACAACTGGAATCAAGGAAATGACAGAAATCCTGTATTTGTTAATACATAAATTTTAAACCTATAAGGAAACATATCTCAGTAAGTTTAGGTCTTTACCTCTTTTTTTTTTCATTTGTTTGTTTGTTTGTTTGTCTGTTTTGGTTTTGGTTCTTCAAGACAGGGTTTCTCTGTATGTAGCCCTGGCTGTCCTAGAACTCACTGTGGAGACCAGGCTGTCCTGGAACTCACAGAAATCTACCTGCTTCTGCCTCCCCAGTGCTGAGATTAAATGCATGCGCCACCACTGCCTGGCTAGGTCTTTACTTCTTATAAAAGCTTAATAGATAGAAGTCACTGTGGGCAAGTTCCAGAAACAAAGGCAAAGATAAGATAAGCAGTTCCAAGCAGAGCTTGCAGCTATACTGTGGGAAGGGTGTTATCGATCCTGAGAACCTTGCTAGAGAAAGCTGGAACAACAGAAAGGCAAGTACTCCTGCTGTGGGCTACAAGGGATGGTGGGGAGATGGGGGGATAGAAAGGCTTTGGCCTCAGTTCTGACAGCTACCAACCCATATTTATCTACTTTTCTCTGCCAATATTTATTTGATGGAACTCTGTATATGCCCAAGCACACCACTGACAACAGTACAATTAAAGGGGAGCTCTTAGGTAACCATCATACCCCAAAGCCTGTATGCAGTCCTCTGACCACTGGAAGTGGACCTGACTAAGCAGTGACACCGCCCAGAGCAGAGAAGTAAGGGCAGTAGTGGACTTTACTCATAAACCAGTCTTTGGGCTGTTTCTAAGCTCAACACTTGCCAGGGTTAAATAAACCACCACAGCAGCATGGGATGCAAACAGAAAGCAAAAGGCTGTGCAGGACTCACAGGGAACTCGTGAAGGGCATATTCATAGCACACGCATCTACCAACTAAGACAACGATCTTTATGTTAAGTGTATTTTATCACAATAAAAAGAACATAGAGAATGACATTTATATGATACAACATATTTTTTTAAAGAACAATTAAAGGTAGGGTATACAATGCCTAGAAGTTCACATCTCATGGGATTACTGGATCACTTTTCCTCTTTCTTCTGATCTTCTATATTTTCAGTCTCCAGCAAATGGTATTTGCATTAACTACTTTTCTACTTTTCATGGTGAGGAAGCATGGCATCAGGTAGGCAAGGCAGCAGGAACAGCTGAGAGCTCATATCTTAAATAAGCAGCAAGCAAAGAGGGAGGACTTAAGGTGGCACCTTTAAACTTGCAAAGCCCCCAGTGACATACTTCCTCTAGCAAGGCCACAAAACTTAAACTACCCAAAATGAGAACCAAGGACTAAAATGACAAAGACTATGGGAGACATTTCATTCAAACAACCACAGCACTTTAAAAAACTGTCCGTACAAAATCATTCTCTGAGGGCCAGTGAGATGGCTCAGCAAGTAAAGGCGCTGATGCCAAGTTTGACAAGTTAAATCCCCACGACCCACATGATGGAAGCAGAGAACTGACTGCTTTTAAGTTGTCCTGTGATCTCCACATACATGTCATGGTATGCATGTGTAAACACACAGAAACACACATATACACACAAGCACACACACATAACAATCGAAGTTAAAAAAAAAAAAAACTGCACCTGAGGCAACCTCTCCTCAAACACAGCTCTCTAGCTGATGAGGCCTAGGCCTAGACAAAACACTACACATCTGGTAGCAGAGGAAGAGTTAGGCTGCCATCACCAGGCAGGCCTCCAGCACCATTCTTACAGGGGCTCAGAAGCAGCCACCCACTGGCCCTTGCTTGATCCCTGCAGCAGGCATCTTGCTTCCAAAAGAAACCTTGAAGGGGACTCCTCATCCTAAGAACAGTGGGGACAGAAAAAACAGCAGGGAGCTGAGTTTCCACCCTCCACTGGGCTGTTGAACCAATCCTTCCTATGGAAGAAAAAGAAACCTCTACCTCTTTAAGTCACAAGTTCTTGGGTTTTCAGCTAAATATCCAAATATGGTCTTAGTTGAGATACCACCGTCATCATCACAGAAAGCAAAGAAATGGAATTGTCTTTATCTCCCAGTTGTCAAAAATAAATTAACTCACTGCCTCAGTAGTGACACTCTAACCTCAAACGGGCAGCAATATCAGGGAACCTGACTTAACAATACAGTAAAGTTGTTGGGTCCCCTAGGGTCCCCAAACATTACATTGCCAATGCTCTTGGTTACCCTCCAGAACTTGCCAGTAAGACCCTATTATTGAAAACACCACATACTTGAGTCATAAAACATGAAGAAAATCAGGTGGGTACTAACCTGGAAGCTTCATCCCTACTGGCTAGATTTCACAGTGCTGGAGGTGCTATGCACACTACCAGACAAAAAAAGTAATCATCAATCTTACCTAAGATGAACTGTGTGATCTACAAAAATTATTTTGGCAAGATATGCCCACTAGTACGTGAATGTTATAGAAGTAACCACACACTTTCTGATTGGATTTAAGACCCACTCCATGAGATAGAACCCATATCTGGCACAGTTATCAGGACCAAAACCCCATGACTAGACAGGTCACAGGACTAGGAGAGAACCTACTATTATTATTCTACTAAATGGACATAGTATTATAACAATTCCTAATGAATTATTGCTATACCCATAGATTAGTGCATCTCTCAACCCTCATCAGAGAAGCTTCTTGCAATAGATGAGGAGTGACACAGAAACACACAAGTAGCCAACATGCAGAGAATAAGAATACAAAGGGTTCAGCCCTAATGGGACAGCACACCCCTCCCACCAAGTCTCAGGGACCTTCTTAGAAAATAGGTCAGGGCCAGGCGGTGGCAGTGCATGTCTTTAATCCCAGAACTCTGGAGGCAGAAGCAGGCAGATTTCTGTGAGTTCAAGGCCAGTCTGATCTATGGAGCAAGTTCCAGGACAGCCAAAGCTATAGAGAGAAACCCTGTCTTGAAACCCCCCCCCAAAAAAAGAGGTTGCAGAAAACGGGTCAGAAAGATTTTGAGAGCCAGAGGTGGTAGATGACAGGTAACAGAGCTTTCCAAACACAAGAAGGCAGTTACACATATGAACTCATAGTGGTTGTGACAGCATGTACAAGCCCGGGGAACCTCAAACCAGACAAAATCCCAGCATTGGAGGAAATAGTCACGAAGTCCCACTCCTAGTAGAAGAGTTATTAGCATTTAATGGCTGCAGGGAGAGGAAGAATCAGTCTTTTTTAAGGGTGTGTATGACAGTCTGAATGTAATTGGCCCCCTTAATCTCATAGGGAGTGGCACTACTAGGAGGTGTGGCTTTGTTGGAGTGGGTATGGCCTTGTTGAAGGAAGCGTATCATTGCCGGGGTGGGCTTTGAGGTTTCCTATGCTCAGGATACTGCCCAGTGTTTCTGTTGACTTCCTGTTGCCTGCAAAATGTAGGACTCTCATCTACTACTCCAGCACCACATCTGCCTGAATGCCACCATGTTCCTCTCCATGATGATAATGGACTGAACCTCTGAAACTGTAAGCGAACCACCCCAATTAAATGTTTTCATTTATAAGAGTTGCCATGGTCACGCTGTCTCTTCACAGCATAAAAAACCCTAACTAAGACAAATTGTTACCAGTGACTGAGGTATTGCTGTGATAGGCCTGATCATGTTTTTGTTTGGAGGAATCTGGATTTTGGTACTTTGGGTTAGGAAAGCAGTAGAATGCTTTAAGCACTGATTAATGGACCATACTAGTAGAAGCATGGAAGACAATGGTGCTGAGAATGATATGAACTGTGGGGATCAAGAGGTTTCAGAAGAAAAGAATGTCAGTACGTGGCCTAGAGACTGGTCTTGTGATATTTTGGTGACAAAAGTGGCTGCGTTTTGCCCTTGTCCGAAGAGTTTGCCTGAGGATAAAGTGAAGAGTTTGGATTAATTCCATTTGCAAAGGAAATCTCAAAACAGCCTCGTATAGACTCTGTTGTGTGTGTGGTTATTAGTGTTAACTCTGATGAAGATTTATGATGAAAAGGAGCAAGCTGAGCAAGGAAAAATATTTGAGGAGAAAAAGGGCACCAGAAAGTGGAATGGAGCTAAATCCTCTGTTCAAGGAAATAAACAGATTAAGAAATGAAATAAAGGGAGTGGTGACCTCAGGGCAAGATCCCATCCAGCTAAATTTCCAACTTGTGAAAAGGAATTAAAGTTTAGAGTCGGGTGTGGTGGTGCATGCCTTTAATCCCAGCACTTGGAAGGCAAAGCCTGGCTGAACTCTGAGTTCAAGGCCAGCCAGGTCTACAGATCCAGTTTCAGGACAGATGAGCTTAGGCAGTGAAGGTCAAAAATAGAAAATTGGTAAAGATATAATTTAATGAGGAGGCCATGTTCTAGCCCCAGCAAGCAGCAGAACTTGGTAGTTTCAGCCACATGGCTCTGGCTTTAGAGTTAAGGAAGAAGAAATGGATTATGGAACTTGTCTCCACACCTAAGGCAGGCAGCTGAGGCCAGGCATGTGTCAGGGGTGTCCCTGAATGGAGGCCTAGAGAGGTCATTTCATGAAGCTATGAAGTTAGAAGCCCAGATTGCCTTGGAGAACCCTAAATGTTAGAGATGCCAGAGTCATGGAATACCTGCTGAGGAGAGCTGCAGGAATGGAACAGAGAGTGGAACCAGCCCCAGATAAAGAAGTGTGTTGCAGTCAACAAAGCTGAAAAGAGTTGGGGATCTAAAGGGCGTTTTGACATCAGACATGGAGTTGCAGAGTTTGGAGTTTGCCCAGCTGGTTTTCGGTCTTGCTTTGGGGGTCCAGTATTTCCTTGCTATGCTCCTTTCCCTGCATTTTGGAATGGTAATATATATCCTGTGCCATTATATGTTGGAAGTGTTGGAATTCCTGGCCACTCCTCCAGCTAAGTAACTTCACATTCGCACTTCGCACATGTGCAAAGGGAAATCCCACCTCTTCCTCCCTCTCCTTGTCTCTCTCTTCCTCTCTCTCTCCACGTGCGGCCGTGCGCGTGC
>LZPO01087180.1:499413-514635 GCA_001675575.1 Neotoma lepida | reverse complement strand
CCCCCCCTTACTTTCTAATAAAGCTCTGATACTGGATTTTGTCGTGCCTCATGACCTTTTCTCTCACGGTAACCGCAGCGCTGCAAAATGCAAAACAACAGGAAGTATGTGATCTGCTTTTTGATTTTGATTTTACAGAAGATTACAGTTGAGAGATTGCATGAATCTCAGAAGAAACTTTGAACTTTGGACTTTAAAACATTGTTGAGACCGTGATAGACTATGGGGACTTTTGAAATTGGACTAAATGCATTTTGCATTATGATACTGTCACAAGCCTATGGGGGCCAGAAAGTGGGATGTGGTAGTATGAAGGTAACTGGCCCCCATAATCTCATAGGGAGTGGCACTACTAGGAGGTATGGCTTTGTTGGAATGGGTATGGCCTTGCTGGAGAAAGTGTGTTACTCTTGGAGTGGGCTTTGAGGTTTCCTATGCTCTGGATACTACCCAGTGTTTCAGTTAACTTCCTATTGCCTACAAGATGTAGAACTCTCAGCTACTTCTCCAGCACCGGTCTGCCTGCACACCACCATGCTCCCCACCATGATGATAATAGACTGAATCTCTGAAACTGTAAGCCACCCCAATTAAATGTTTTCATTTATAAGAGTTGCCGTGGTCATGGTGTTTCTTTACAACATTAAAAAAAATGCTAACTAAGACAGTTATGCAATCTGAGAGTGTCAATTGGCAACGGGCAAAACTACAACCTGATAACTACTTGTTAAGTTTTACTGGCACACAACCACACCTCCTCATTTACATACTGTCCATGACCATACACAGCAGAGTTGAGGGGTGGTCATAGAGCCTCCAAAGCCCAAAGATCAAAATATCTGGCTTTTACCCTTATATAATCTCCTGGCAGTCAACAGCTTGGGAATATAAAGGTGAATTAGAAACTAGCAGAAGTAAATAAGGCATCTGCACCTTCTCCTTTCTCTGTTTCCACAAAGAAGAGGTCTCCATTCCACTCCCAGATGGGTCCCTGAGTGCTCCTTGTGGAGTACATACAAGGTAAAACTCAGAACTAAATCATTCCTGTTACCAGGAAGGTCATATCTAACTGTGCTTTCATGCACACTTACTAAGTAATTTGGAATGAAAAGCTTTACAGACAATTAGAAAAGCCATCTATACTTCAGCATAACTTCTACAACATACTTCACCCTACTTCAAATGTAAACTTAAAACATTCTTGAAGCTGAGGCCTGCTATGTTCTCCTACTTTCCTGTGTTTGTCTGAGAAACTGACCAGGTTCTCCATCGAGGTCCATCCAACCACTTGTGTAAGGTGCTCCCTGATTCTGCTGCTGAGAAACAGCTAGGACAACAAGGCAGAATTCAAAGTAAGGCTCTCTCTGGCCTAGTATCTCTCTCAGGTAGGGAAGCCAAAGTGACAATCAGCCCCAGGACAGTCTAGAAAAACACATGGTCAGTCACTCACTGTGCAACAAAACGGCCCCATCCCCCCTAATCAATCCATAATGCCCAGATAGAAGAGTAGTCACTGTCTGTCCCCAAAAATGCTCCTAAGGAACATCATGACTACATTTCCTTTGAGCACACATACCATGAAAAGTCTCAAACTTTGTCACTGTAGAGCCAAGCTAAAGGACTAAAGAGACAAGACCAGGATGTTCACATTGAGACAGTCCTCTTCACGGTCACATAGTCATCATGCAAGTCCTCTCAGGACCAGTCAAGTGCCTGCTGCTGGAAGTCCATCTGTGCTTATCTTCTTTCACACAAATAAAATGGATATTCAAGGTAGAGCGAATATTCAAGGTAGGTTTGTGGGATTCCTCCTGGAGGGACTGAGCTGAGCGCTTGCCAATAAACCCTGTGATAGGTGTAATGGCACACAAACTTGAGACTCTAACACAGCTGTCCTTCAAATCAAGATGAGAAAGGGAACAACCTGAGAAGCACAGCTGTCCTTCTAAGTTGCCAGCCCTGACAAGGAAACCCTAATCCTAGGCCCAAGATCTTGGCTACAAATACATGAATACCTCAGGCCCCTTAAGATGCAAAGAGGTACATGAGTAGGCCTCTTATAGATGCCAAGAACCTGCATGCAATAAGTTGCTATGCAGTGTCCTAAGAGAAAAAAGTCCTACCAATCTAGCTGCCTGTCCTCTGTAAGTCCTTGATGGAGTCATACACTTGGTCCAGAGGCTGTCACTTGTCAAATATCCAGAAAAGACCAGTTTAGACCACATCCCAAGGCAGGGAAGTCACCACATACAAGAACAAGTACCAAGGGATAACATTTCCTGTTCTACAGTCACCCCTTCCTCATGTCATTCAGATATCACAGAGCCAGTTCATCTTTTTCTTCTGACCAAACTTACAATTGCTTCCTTATTCCTTTTGGTGTGTCAAAAAGACTGTAAAAAAGAAAAGAAAGGAAAAGAAAGAAAGAAAAGAAAAGAAAAGAAAAGAAAATGAAGGCATTCTAACTACAGGATTTAAGATTTTAAAAGACCTGAAAACAGTTCAAAACCTCTTTCCCCATGGATAAAACCTGACTTGGAGGCCTTGTGTACCAGGTCATGAACATATCACCAGGATGTGAGCAGCCACAGTGAGAAGGACTGGCTTGCAGGTGGCTGAAGCAGCCAGAGTGACTGAGGCGCCATCTCCCCTGGTCATGCACAGCCACAACACTGTCCCACATCAGTGAAAACAAGACAGCTTCCCAGAAATCCCAAGAGGTAGAACTAGAAAAACAATAAAGCAGTTAACCCCACTTTGTTTAGGCATGATCTAGAAAGAGATAATACATCTGAGAACCCTCTTTAAGCTCACACTTCTCCCTCCAACAGACACAGCTGGAGAAAGAGGATATAGCTATAACAAAGTTAACTCTGAACAGATGATGCTCATTTCTAAAACTTGAATTCATTGTCAGAAATATCAAAAGGTTAGAAATCTGAATAGTAGAACACTCACCTAACACAGAGAAGACCGTGGGTTCAACCAATATATAAGAAAAGAAAAAGGAGAATATTAAGATGTATTATCAAAACTTTGCCCAAAAGGAAACTCCACACTTAATGTTTCACTAGTAAATTATAGTAAACATTTAAGAAGGAAATGACACAAACTTATATAAAGTTTATCAGAAAACAACAGGTAACCACTGACTCCATTTTTAAAGATGTTATGAAGCCAGCTAAACCAATACTTGACAAAGATAAAAAGACAGAAAGACAAAGAAAGACAATGGAAGAAAGTAAGTGGGGCAGGGGATACAAGCCAATATACTTCATCTATACAGAGGCAAAATTCTTAACAAAATAGGAGTGTCATGTCCAACGACTACAACACTCTATTAAAACATCAAGCTTCCTGGGTGTGGTAGCACATGCTATTAATTCCAGCACTCAAGAGGCAGAGACAGGCAGATCTCTGTGAGTTCAAGGCCAGCTTGATCTACACAGCAAGCTTCATGCCAGCCAAGACTACATTGTGACACCCTGTCTCAAAAAAATAAAAACTAAAAAAATCAACCTCCTGGAGCTGGAGAGATGCCTCAGTGGTTTAGAGAATTTGCTGCTCTTCCAGAGGACCCAGGTTCAGTTCCCAGTACCAACATGGTAGCTCACACCCACTAATAACTCCAGCTCTGAGGATCTGAAGGCCTCTTCCGGCCTCCACAAATACCATCAACGCCATGTGCATGTGGCACACTGACATATACTCACACGAAACATACACATATCAAATAAGTAATACAACATGAGACTAGGATATGGGCAGATACACAGATCAGAGAAGCAGAGTAAGAATCTAGAGAGCTAAGTGTGGTAGCTCATGTCTCTAATCCTAACTTATAAGGCTAAACAGGAAGATCATTAGGGGATCAAGGCTAGTCTGAGCTACACAGTTGAGGCAAGCCTGTGCCACTTAGTGAGATCCTGTCTCAAAGTGCATACATGCATGCACGAACTGAAAATAGACTCATAAATACAAGGTCACTGGACTTTTGACCATGGAGTCATAGATAACTAAATGGAATGGAATGGTTCCCCAATAAATGCTTCAGGGGAAAAGCTGACACTCATATAGAAAACATCAACTCTGTACCTCACATCAAACATAAAATCAACTGTGTACAGATCTAAGTGTACAATCTAAGGCTACAAAACTTCTAGTGGAAAAAAAAGATCTCTTAGGCAGAACTTAAAAAGTTGACAAATCCAATTCCACAAAAGATTTATTCTAAAAATGTCATTAAGAAAAGTTGGATGACAGACTGTGGAGAACAGTCACAAAAAGGCTACCAGACAAAAGACATCCAGAATATATCAAGAAAATAATCCCACATAAAAACAAATGAGTCCAGCATACACTTCACAAAGTAAGAAGCACAAAAGAATATTAAGAGCTGTCCCTGTGGCCAGAAAGTAACCTGCTAGTTAGGAAAGGGGCTACCTAGTATGACTGAGGTCCTGGTAAACCCCATGTAGTGGTGCACACCTGTAATCCCAGCACTTGGGAGAGACAGAGATATAAGAATCAGAGGTCTTGGGGCTGGAGTGATAGTTCAACGGTTAAGGACACTGATTGCTCTTCTAGAGGACCCAGGTTCAATTCCAGCACCCACATTACAGGCAGCTCACACCTGTCTGTAACTCCAAGATCTGACAGCCTTACACAGACATACGTGCAGACAACACCAATGCACATAAAAATAAAAATAAATAAATTTTTTAAAAGTTTAAAAAAATTGTTTAAAAAAAAAAAGAATCAGAGGTCTCAAGGTTATCCTCCTCTGCATTGTAAGCTTGTAAACAAACCGGGCTACATGAGACAAAACAGAAAATAAACAAACAAACAACCTGCACGGGGCATTATTACACACGTATCAGGATACCAACTGCTAATCATATGGACAACTGGAAGAACCTTGCCTCCACTGCTGGAAAATATGTAAATACAACCTCACCAGAAGACAGCAGCAGATTGTTTTAATTTTTATTTCTAACCATTTGTATATGTTTGTCTGTGTAGGGGTTTGTGTATATGAGTGTGGTGCCCTTTTCTTCCAGAAGGCATCGGATCCCCTGGAGCTGGAATTGCAGGCAATTGTAAGCTGCATTACTGGTCTTGGGACCTGAACTCAAGCCAGATGCTATAAGAGCAGCCAGTGCTTTTAACAGCTGAGCCATCTCTCCAGCCCCTAAGTAAAATTTTATTTATTTCTTTATTTACTTCTTACTTATTGTTTTTTGTGACAAGGTTTCTCTGTGTAGCCCTGGCTGTCCTGGAACTTGATTTATAGACCAGGCTGACCTCAAACTCTGAGATTCATCCACCTCTGCCCCAAGTGCCAGGGCTAAAAGCACATGCTATCATGTCCAGCTTAATAATTTTTAAAAGACATGAAAACTTACTTTGGGAGTGATGGAAATATTTATTATCTTGATTATGACAAGTTTCAATATGTGTGTACCTAAGCAGGTGTACATGAAAACTCACACACCCTAAACACTGCACTGTATGATGCATTTCTGTATCAATTAAGCTATAAAAATGTTTTACTCTCGGCATGCGCTAGCACACTGAAGCATTCATTAAAGAACCTTATGAACCTTTCTGATGACCAGTGTGACCATATGGCTTATCATCCAAGCCAGGAAATGTATGCAAATCAAAGTGGGATCTAAAAAGAAGTAATAGTGTTACAGCATCTACAGCCAGTTGTGTGAACTGGCATTGCCCTGGACAAATCAGCAAGCTGGCTATGGATACAATGAACAGCCAATTTAGTTTGGATATGATCAGATTTTTTTCCTGATTAGAGCAGGCCCTAAAGTCCACCCCTCAGAAGGCAGCACAAGGCCAGCAGCAGATTATACCCATGCCCTTGCTTGACACCTGAGACATAGGCCAGCAGGGCTGGGTGCAGGGCAGATACCAAGGCCCCACCTCCAAGGTCATGTCATTTCAGCCTTTTTGTTTGTTTGTTTGGATGAAGAAGTCGAAGAAGGTACAGAGTCACCCGACTCCTAATTATCCTCCAAATGTTGAACTGTCCTGATCCTCCCTTTAATAACCTTCTCGGCCATGAGCAATGAGCCCACAGAAAAGCTGTGCCAACTTCTCTAAAGCAAAGTCCAGCAGGGCAGGAGTGGGCTGGACCTAGCCCTGGGTGCAGCCCTGCACAGGGCACTTTTTACAGCAGGCTGTGTGGAGGACGCCCTCCCACATCTCTCTGAGAGCTAGCACCAACAGCTCCTAGAGTGCTGTCTGAACATGGGACCCACAGACTTCATTTTGAGTTTTCTTCAGATGGGAGGGAAGACAATACTGAGTCAGTAAACAGTGCTGAGAATTGTATTAACTTGGTAATAAGCTGTTTCAAGAAAATAAACCGATCACACCACTCAACTCTGAAATAATAGGCAACTCTGGGACAGATAGGTAGGATTTTTTCCACATAATTTTCTAAATAATGACACCATATTTCTAAGGTCAAAAACAATACAGACAAGACTTGGCTCCATCACATCATAGGCACATTTATCAAAAAGCACTTAGTAAAACAACTAGTTATTAATCTCATAGGCACTCAATCAGATCCAAGGCCTTTCCACCTGTCATTTATCAAAAACTCCTTCATAAAACTATTAAGGGTTTTGACTAGAATCAACAGCAGTTATTCAACTGTCTGCTTTTGTTTTTTCTGCCATTTGTAAAGAAAGACAAGTGAATATTAATAATAAACACACATCTTCATACACAAGCACACACAATAGTCTGGTAAAAGCTTAGATTTTGCCCATGGCAACCCTCCTGATAACCTAACCACACAGCACACCCAGACTCCAATCCACCCCACATCCACAATGCACTCTCTGCTCACCAAGCCACTGGCTGCCAGGGAGACCTGTGTCTTCTCTCTGCCTAGAGTGACTATGAGAACTGGCCTAAGCCTGGCTTTTGAACCAGTTATGGCCCAGGCATGGGTACTGCCTCCAACAAAGCCACACACTTGGTAAATACATGGCCACCAGCCTGGCACAAGGCCTGACCTTCTTCCTGTTTCTGGATTTGGAGAACACAGAATGAATTCTAAAGCATGGAATATGTTGGGTAAAAGTCCCTCTGCATGGTTCTCACAAGCTCCTGCCACTAACTAAGGTGGGCCTTAACCATGGCCCCACCCTGTGCCAACAGCAGGCAACCTCAGGCCCAACACTGCGCTGGGCAGGACCATACCAGTGTGAAGCTGCAGGTACCTGAGAAGGTGGCTGAGAAGTGCCTGACATCTCAGCTGAGGTATGGTGGCATGTGGGGCCATAGTTAGGAGCCCTGGAGCCTGAGCTGAGCACAAAGAAGGGCCCACTCCCAGAGGAAAGGCAAGGGCTCCTGACTGTAGGGCAACAACACTTGGCCCACAAAATCACTCCAAGGACCCTCAAATGCAGCTCTGCCTACCTCAGGCCCAGGCCAACAGTCACTGGAACCAGGGAGTCTTTCCTAAGGGGGAAATCTGCCAAGTATAGACAGTTTTTCCTTTCTCCAAGCCAAAGTGATTGGCTAGGGGTTTTGCCCAGGAAATAAGAGAAATCTAAATAAGCTGAGAAGGAAAATCTATGTTGAAATCTGGATAAAGGTCACAGTTCCTCACAAAGGAGCAGCCCTGATCACACACAGGCTGACATCTGCTGGGAACAGATGAGAAACTCAGGCCACCAGGGAGCTACCACTCACTCACAATCCTAAAGGCCAAACACACACACAACTACTGAACAATTCTTCCAATCCATTATAAAGCTCCTTAATCACTCAGCAATTAAACAAAGATATCTCCTAGGTACACTTACACAGCCCAGATTGGTCTCAAATTTATAATCATAATGCCTCAGCCTCCAGGTACAAGCCTACTTATCTTTTACTAAGCATATTTTTTTGATCCTGCCATCTCTGTACAGATGAGATTCCAGATTCTTTAGGCTTTGTGCTTTGTTCATTTGTGAATGTATGCATATTTGTGTGTATGAGGTGCATGCACCCATGTGCATGAGTAGAGACTAGAAAGGGACTGTGGTATATCCTTGACTACCATTCTTTGTTCCTTTGAGGCCAGGTCTCTCTCTGAACCTGTGGTTCATGTTTTCTCAGCTAGGCTGGAAGCTAGCAAACCTCAGATAGCCTCCTCCTCCTCTTCATCTTCCTCCTCTTCCTTGGAGCTGGAGTGGCTTGTACCAGTGACTGTCCAGCCGGCTTCCAGGCCTTCAGCCTCAGACTGGGGCTGTATCCACTGCTGGTCCCTCTTACTGAGATTTCTAGCTTTTTGGACTGCACAGCTACTGGTCTGACTGGCTTTCCAGCAGTCCACCACTGTGAGACAATTCGCACTCTGATCATATAAGCTAATTGTACAGATCCCTCTACAGTGACCCATCGTCCATCAGCTCTGTTCCTTGGAAGAACCCTGACATTCATAAAACTCCTAAGGAGAACTGCTTTCCTGACATCCACTCTTTGACCACAGGTGCTACTGTTTAGCTCTATCTATAAAGTCTGCCTCATTTGAAATCTTTTGGAATTCTAATAAATCAGACTAAGTGCTTAGTGTCAGCATGTTAAACCCTATTACTTTCCTGCTTAGCAGGGGGTGAGTAGCAGTGGAAATAAAAAGTAGCAAATGTGCAGAGTGCGCTTTAAACCAACCCAACATCAGGAAAGGATCCTAGTATTACTCCCACCTCACAGATAAGAAAACCTGAAAAGATCAAGACTCTTGCCCTAGAGCACAGAGCTAGTAAGGAAGATCTTCTTAAGTGGGATGTTGTGACACATACCTGTCAATCTCAGCACTCAAGAGGCTGAGGTAGGGAGATTGCAAGTTTCAAGATAGCCTGGGCTACATAGTGAGGCCATGCTTCAAAAACCAAATAAACAAGGAAGATCTCATAAAACTTACAGATACTGTTCACTTCTTCTACAGTATTTTCTGGGAAAAAGAAAGTCTTAAGCCCAGCTGTGAGAACTCACTCCTTTGTACGTACAGCGGGGTTACTCTGACCTGGTTACTTCAGAGAAATTACCACAATGGTATTAATACCCACCAGGTCTCTACCACAACAGCTGTACAGTGTGGCCTTATGACCATGTGCTGGCTCATGGTGGGATGGAGGTAGCAACCGGAAATACCAAGCCATATTCTGAGGAAATCACGTAAGAGTTTTACCAAGAGCTCCTTTTAGAAGTCTGGTGACACAGAAGGAAGCTGTCTCTACTCAGCCTGCAGGATGGGTGGTGGGAAGAAGGACCAAGGTCAATAGAAGCTGCATATCTTCTGAGCAGAAAAGGCAGAGAGAGGGAGCCATTCTGCAGGGGAAGCCACATTAACTGCCACACATGTCCCTTCCTTAATGTGAGACACTTTTCTAACAATAACTTAAATGGTTAGCCAGCACACCTTCAGTTCTAGTACTAGGAGGAGTAACTGGCCAACTGTAACAGCTGACATGGTAAAAGACTTGCCACTATAGATAGCACATGTTACAGAAGCTCATGACAGGGAGATGTTTATCACAAACTGGCAAATAAAGCAGAATACAGAATTCCACCTGTATGACATAACACATCACACAGTAAACATCATAAAGCCAAACAATGTTTCCATTTGAAAAACTAAGGGGGAAAAAATAAAGCTGCTGAGCTACAGCAATGACATGTTTCCCTTTATTTTAAACTCATTTTAAAATCATTATTCTGATCTAAACACTTTAAGAAAAATGAATGACTAACCCACCCATAGAACCTAGTACCTAAAAGGCACAACTGTGGTTTCCAGAGTGAACAAATGCTTCCAAGCTCCTCTTCCATAACTGTGGTGGTTTGAAAGAAAAGGCCCCCTATAGGCTCATAGGGAGTAGCACTATTAGGAAGTGTGGCCTTGTTGGAGGAGGTGTGGCTTTGTTGGAGGAGGTATGTCAATAGGAGGTGGGCTTTGAGGTCTCAAATGCTCAAGCCAGGTCTAGTGTGTGATATTCACTTCCTGCTGCCTGTCAATCCAGATGTAGAACTCTCAGTTCCTTTTCCAGCACCATGTCAGCCAGTACACTACCATACTTCCCACCATGATGATAATAGACTGTAAGCCAGCCCACAATGAAATGTTTTCCTTGTAAGTGTTGCCGTGGTCATGATGTCTCTTCGCAGCAATAGAAACCCTAACTAAGACACTCACTGACTCTTCCCACATCTCTTCCCCCTGCAGAAAGGAGACACACACACACACACACACACACACACACACACACACACTGTGCCTGGTTGAATTTGGGGTTTCTCCTAGCCTGCTTACTACTGACTCTATAGCTAGTTCTTCCATATCTCATTCTGGGGGATGTCTTTCTGTACACTGTGAATGTATGTTGTTCCCATTGGTTAATAAATAAGCTGCTTTGGCCTATGGCAAGGCAGCTTAGAGGCAGGTGGAAAATCTGAGAGAGACAGGAAGGAGAAAGGCGGAGTCTAGAGAGACAGCTGCCACTGAAGGAACAACATACCAGCAGACCAGTAAAGCCACAGAAAACGTGGCAAAACATAGATTAATAGAAATGGGTTAATTTAAGATATAAGAGCTGGCTAGCAAGAAGTCTGCCATAGGCCATGCAATTGGTAATTAATATAAGCCTCTGAGTAATTATTTCATAAGCAGCTTCGGGACCACGGACCGGGTGGGACCAAAAATGTGGGACCACAGAGCCAAGTAGGATCGGAAAAAACTTTGGCTACAATCTCATGTGAGACATCTTTCAGAACAGAGGGAACATTTATTCACCCAATATTCCCTTCAGGTTTCCAATATGGAGTTTGCTACAATATAAGACTGTTGAAAAAGCAAAATCAAATTTTTCTAAAATTTACATGTTTTCCAATTATTTGTTTCATTTTAGAAATCTGGTAATCAGTATAAGCCTTCCTTGCTGTCAAATGAATCCCATATTCTCCATGGATAAACAAGCTTTTGAATTTGCTTCTGTACACAGACACACAGAGAGAACCAGGGCTGGCCCTGCCCGCCTCAAAACTGCCTATCCAAACATGAGGGACCCTAAATCTACAAGAAAGGATCCAAAAGAGAAGCAGCCCCACATCCTCATGCCCATGTTGGACAAAAAGAGCAGCAGAACCTCTGAGTAGCTGCACTCCGAGGCAGTCAGCCCACAGGTGAAGTACTAAGACCCTAAGCCTCTCTTGGCCTCAAACTTGAGACATCCTAAAACAGTGTCACCAAGGACATCAATTACTAAGTGATGATTCAACTTTACATGAGTGGAATCAAGTATCCGCAAGACAGGTCCTAAACCTGGCTGTACCCCCAAATCCTAGGCAGCCTTGAAATATCATTTGTGAGTTAGCTTCCGAGTCCCTAGAGGTAGTGCCAGGAACTTTTAAGTTCCAAAGAATGCTCCAGCACAACCAGGCTTGGGACTACAGCTCTGAAGGAGTAGAGGACAGCTTCGTAAGCATAGCATAGGAAGGAAGAGTCCCCATGGGTAGCTTCACATGATCTCTAAGGACAGGGTAAAGGGAGGATAGTAAAGGGAGGCCCCTCCAGACACAAGACCAGCAGGCACATGTGCATTTGGTACTGTCTAAAAACAGTGGCTGGAGCAAGAGCACGCTAGGGCACATTAGGGCATACAAAGATGGGGGACATAAGGACAGACCCTCCAGCTGCATCAAGGAAGAATCAAGGAGCCACTTAAAGATTTATAGCACTTCTTAAAATGAGCAGAGCGCGATTCTTTCCAAAGATTTTCTATTTCAGAAACATTCTAGTGAAACTCATCTTTCCTCTTTAAGGCTCAACCCAACCGACATTGCTTCTATGACCTCCAACTGACATTGCTTCTATGACCTAAGGGTCAAATGGATGGCTGTATGGCCTTAAGCCTGGTAAAATTGAGAACAAGCTATAGCAATTGTGGTTACACATTACTCAGCAAATATAAAAACTGTGATACTTCAGAAATGTAATGATACCAAAGTAGAAGAACCTCCAGTTAGGCACCAAATAGCCAAATAATATAATAAATTAATTTACTGCTCTTGCTTCACCACTGACTACTCAGTGGGTCCCTAGCATCCCTATACTAACAGCAACCACTTAATTTGGAACTCCTGGCAACCTCAAAGGCTTCATTCCTTGGATGAAGGACCTGATGTTCAGAGCTACATGACTCACTCAAGGTCATCAGCTAGTAAGGCTGAGACAGGACTTCCTCCAGCTTTCAGAGTCTAAACTTCAAACACTATGTTTTACTGTTTCAAACTGACAAAATCTCTGTGTTGTCTTACAATGAGGTTCTGTGTTTTCAGAGATTAAGAAAACAGAAGAGAAATGGGTGTGGAGACACAGCAACTGGAAGGTAGAGGATCAAGAAGATTGGGACTTCAAGGTCATCATTATCTATAGAGAAAGTTTGAGGGTAGCCTGAGCTACATGAGACTGCCTCAGAAAGGGAAGAAGAGAGGCTGGAGAGATGGCTCAGTGGTTAAGAGCACTTGCTGCTCTTCAAGAGGACCCAAGTTCTGTTCCCAGCACCCACAACCATCTGTAATTCCAGTTCCAGGGGAGCCAATGCCCTCTTCTGGCCACCAAGGGAAGCAGGCACCCACATGGTATACATATAAACACTCATATACATAAATAAATGAATAATCTTTTGTTAAAGAAAGAGTAGGGAAAGTGACACAAGGAAAAGAAGAAAAAGGAGGAGAGAAACATAGCCTGCTGTCTAGGCCCTTTATCTGGTGAAGGAAACAGTCAAAGACAGATTCTCAGGTTCCTCTGAGGACTCACTCTGGTTTTATTTTCCCAATTCTCCACAAGGATGCAAGTTTAACAAAAAGAACTCCTCTCCCTGCCTACTGAACTTTGGCCCTCAAATATGTGGCCCAGGGAAGCTCTGAAAAATCACCTGTTGAATCAATGACCAAGCAAAGTTCCCAAAGAACAAGACAAAGTCTATGACCAAGCAGATAGAAACAAAGTCACAAGGGGACTTGAGCAACAATACTCCTAAATTACAATAGATTAACAACAACAACACTGCCATTCAAATTTCTCATATTTACAATGAGTAATCTTAAATAACAGATGCTTATAAGTACAATGGAATGATAAGACACAGGGAAAATTAAAACAGTGACAAATACTGACTTCTAAGTAGGAGTGAAGGAGGCCAAGAAGTTGGTCAGAGCTGGTATGTTATACACAGAAACCCATAAAATGACCCATGCATGAAGACACCAGTGAATCAAAAGTGAAAACTAGCAAGGAGAAAAAGTAAAACCATCCTTGTAGTGGCTTGAACAAGAATGGCCCCCACAGACTATATATTTGAATGTTTGGTCACCAGGGAGTGGAACTGTTTGAAAGGACCAGGAAGGATTAGAAAGTGTGGCCTTGATGGAGGAAGAGTGTCAATGGGGATGGGCTTTAATGTTTCAAAAGCCCATGCCACGCTCTACTGTGAGATGGTCTTTCTGTATGCTATGAATATGTGTTGCTACCCTTGGTTAATAAAGAGGATGCCTTGGCCTATGGCAAGACAGGTTATAGCCAGGTAGGAAATCCAAAGATACAGGGAGAAGAAAGGTGGAGTCGGGGGAGATGCTGGGAGAAGCCAGAGAAGCAAGATGTAATAGAACACAGGTAAAGCCACAAAATACGTGGCAATACATAGATTAATAGAAATGGGTTAATTTAAGATGTAAAAACTAGCTAGCAATAAGCCTGAGCCATAGGGCCAAACAGTTTGTAATTAATATTAAGCCTCTGAGTGATTATTTTATAAGCTGCTGCAGGACCAAGCAGGACAGAGAAAAGGCTCCAGCTACAAGGCTCAGCATTGTTCTGTCTCTCTCTGGCTCTGTCTTTCTCTCTGTGTGTCGTGTATGTCTCTGTCTCTGTCTCTGTCTCTGTCTCCCTCCCTCCCTCAGCTTGTGGATCAGGATATAGCTCTCAGCTACTGTTCCAGCACTATGTGTACCGACATGCTTCCCACCACGATGATAATGGACGAAGCCTCTTGTGGTAGTCTGAAAGAAAATTGCCCCCAAAGGGAGTGGCACTACTAGGAGATGTGACTTTGTTGGAGTGGGTGTGGCCTTGTGGGAGGAAGGGTGTCACTGTGTGGACAGGCTTTAAGGTCTCCTATGCTCAAGATACCACCCAGTAAGACAGACCACTTCCTGTTGCCCGCAAAATGCAGAACTCTCAGCTACCTCTCCAGCACATTGCCTGCACACTGCCATGTCCCACCATGGTGATAATGAACTGGACCTCTGAACTGTAAGTGAGATACCACAATTAAATGTTTTTCTTTATGAGAGTTACAGTGGTCATGGTGTCTCTTCACAGCAATAAAAACCCTAACTATGACAGAACTGGGTAAGTGCATTTTGCATTATGATATGATTCAAGCTTATGGGGGCCAGGGAGTGGAATGTGGTAGTGTGAATGTAACTGGCCCCCATAAGCTCATAGGGAGTGACACTATTAGGAAGTGTGGCTTTACTGGAGTAGGGATGGCCTTAATGGAGGAAGTGTGTCACTCTGGAGGTGGGCTTTGAAGTCTCATATATGCTTAAGATACTGCCCAGTGTTTCAATCCACTTCCTGTTGCCTGCAAGATGTAAAACTCTCAGCTACCTCTCCAGCACCATGTCTGCCTGCATGCTGCCATGTCCCACTATGATGATAATAGACTGAACCTCTGAAACCGTAAGCCACTACCTCAATTAAATGTTTTCCTTATAAGAGTTGCTGTGGTCATGGTGTCTCTTCACAGCAACAGAAATCCTAGCTAAGACAGCCTCTGAGACTGTAAGCAAGCCCCCAATTAAATGCTTTCTTTCAAAAGACTCAGTCATGGTGTCTCTTCACAGCAAATAGAACAGTAACAAAGACAATTCTCAAACTGCCTCCACCTCAGCCTGGATTTCAGCAGATCTGCTGCTTACTTTCTGCCTTTTGCGGGGGTCATAAGAACAAATCCTTTCAAAAAAGAACCAGAGCCTAAACTCATCCTGACAACTTCTAGTATACCAAAATTACCTGACACGGCAGCAAGAAAGGCCAAAGTATAAGAGCCAAGGGAAAAAACTAAACAGAAAAGATACACAAAATAACCAGATAGGTGAGTTTTCTGACAAAGACTCTAAAATAAACGCACTGAG
>LZPO01087180.1:479339-496177 GCA_001675575.1 Neotoma lepida | reverse complement strand
AAGAGAAAGGGTTCACATACATAAAAAGGAAGTAGATCAAAATATTAACATTCTATGTTGTGAGATGGGTGAATTATGGCCGCTTTTCAATTGTCTTAACATAAGCTTTTCTGGCTTTCCCAAAATATCACAAAAGTAAGCCAGGTGTGGTGGCACACCCTTTATACACCTTTAATCTCAGCACTTGGGAGGAGGAGACAGGTAGATCTGTGAGTTCAAAGCCAGCTTGGTCTACACAGCTGGTTCCAGGGAAGCCAGGGCTACATAGAGGAAACTCTGCCTCAAAAAAAATCAAATAAATAAATAAATAAGCCTCTGTACAAAAAATGTTAAGAAATAAGCAGCAACACTTTAAAAACATTTCATTTAGACCGTCTTGCTTTGTGCTTACATTACCAAATTCTGTTGCTCTCCAGCCACAGCCACAGTACTGCCTTCAGAATGAAATTCAACATTTACCAGGAATCCCTCCAATCAGGAAGGGGATAAGAAAGTCTGAACTACTTCATGCCATGTTCCAATGAGAAAGAAAAGCAACCTTGGAGAAGGTGTGGCCTAGAATCTTACCGTGAAACTGTTGTTGACATTTTTGGTGCTGGATTCTGCCACACTGGCATCAGTCAGGTCTACCTCGTCAAATATGATCGACTGGAGAGAGACACAAACAGAGGGTCTCAGGCAAGCCAGGGCAGGCATATTCCAAGCACTGGTGGTGCTACTCTCCCTACCCACCCCTACAAGCCCAGGTTCCTTGAAACCTCAACATCTGATCAATCCACCATGTGAAATTCCTGCAACCACCTGCTTGCTTGCCTCTCCCTACGAGCATGGATCACAGGTAGCTTGTGACTTTCCATCCACAGAGTCCATCAATAGGTACAAGACAATAGCACTGCTGACATTCCTTTCTACTTGTTCTTTGTAGCAAATGATACCAATAATACCAGTGCTTCCCTTTTAAATGTGAGACAGCCAGTCAGGGTCCAGAGTCAGAGGATCTCTCTGGTTTAGATTTCTGCAGCAAGCACATTTACGAGAAAAGTTCCAACTAAAACAAACACTGTAGGGGGAAGAGACAGACCCTAATAGGATGAACCCAGCCATAAGGAAATCAGGGAATGGAACACAGGCATTTAGTCCTAGTGAGGCCCAGCCAGATCTAGGGAGGCCCTGTACTCCTCTCCTCTCCCCACTAAGGTCCAAGCCACAGCCCCTCCTCCTGTTCACCTTACTATCCTTCTGTTCTAAGATGCCTCTATCTGGAACCCCTGGAGAAAAGACTAGCAACCAAGAAAACCTTCCCCACCCCCACCAACAGGACTGAAATAACCATGGTTGTGGTCAGAACCCTTTCTAAACATGTTGCCTTGTTCCATTTCTAATTTCAGCAAACTAACTCTCTAGGGATGCTTTGCAAAATGATTCCAGATTTTTCTTAATGCCCAAGTATCAGAACTGCCACCAACACTGAGACGAAAGCATAGGTGTTAGGACTGCCAGCCTGCATACTGGGGTTTGAAGTCTGACAGCACATTCACTGGACCAGAGCAGCAGCATCCCAGCTGCTCCTCTGACAACACCTGCCTGGGGAGTCTGGCTTTGAGTCTTAACATAGTTGGGAACTTACCATCGAAAGCCCGCTGCTGGGAAGCTTGGAGATAAAGAGCTGCATATTTCTGTTCACACACTAAGCTGCCCAATGACAAGAGGAGCTCTTAGCCCATAATAAGAGATCCATGAACCTATGGTTCCCATCTTTCTGAAGGAAACTAACTGAAATATAGTTAGTTCTGTGACAATTTTTCCATTTTAGGGAAGAAGAAAATGAACAAAAATAATTTTTANAAGAAGCATGCTTAGTGACAAAGAAAACCTGACATCTCAAGCCAGATAAGATGGTGGTAGAATCTGCCTAGCACATCCAAGGCCCTGGGTTCAATTCCAGCATGACCAAAACAAATAAAAGAACAAAGAAGAAACAAATAAAACAAACAAACAAAAAAAAAACCCAGCTAGAAATAACTAATTTGCGAAGTATTCACCCTGTTCATGAGAACTCAGTCCCTAAATGGTGGCTCTTAAATTTGATCCTATCACAGTGCCTTCCTTACCTTTGCAGTTTTAGCATAGTACAGTGTTCGTCCTCGAAGCTTAAAGTACCTCCTTTTGGATCGCTGGAACGAGTTGTTCTGTTTGGTCAGCATGCCCTCTTTGAGGATGGTCTGAAAGCACAGAAGTACACCATGAGCTTGCATTTCTGAGGTGCCCATAGCCCTGAAACACCCTGTCATGAGTGATGAGCAAAGTGTGCCTCTAAAGGGCTAGGCAGCCTACCAGAAGAACAGTTCTCACTCTCTCACAGACCTTGACCTCTACACAGGACTGTGACGCAAGGCGGGGGGCAAGGGGCATACCATTTCTCTAAGGGACCACAGAGTTAGAGACCCAAGTGTTAGAGACCCAAGGTGTGTCCTAGCTATGCCTAGCAGATTAGCAAAGGGGAAACTGAGGTTCAAAGGACTCCAGGAAGTAGTAGCTAGGGACAACTGGGACACAGGACCTGCATATTCTCCAGCTTCAGCATTTGGTATTTTTCAGCTATTCTTGGCCCTGCCTTCGTGTTCTCTGGCCTCCTGCCATTTCTCAGGATCCTGTTGCCAAAACTGTCCACGTCCATTGCTCTGGGTTTCAGTGTGGCTCCAGGCCTGTGTTCTGCTCAGCCCTCTGCATGGTTCTGAGAGCAGTATAAGCATCTGACACTTATCCTCCCTGTGATACTGATAAGCCCATTATACTACAGGAAATATTCCTTTCTCCCCAGAGAACTTCCCCTGCTCAGTTAACAGTAAGTTAGAGCTGTCTTCTTTCATTTGCCCCATGTACTTGGCTCCTAGTGGACACTGAGCCCGACATACCACTTGGAAATCAAAAGCTCAAGGAATGGCCAGATGCCCTGAGCCACTCAGTCACTAATACAGTCAATGTTAATAAGCAGGCTGGGTATAGCTCAGTAGAGAATGTTTGTCTAGCACGCTCAAAGCCCCGGGTTCCATTCCCAGTACTACAAAGAGAAGATAATAATATAAACAGTATCCACGAGAACAAGAACCAAACTCCACATTCAGTACTTTCCTTACACTACAGCAAAAAGCTGAGCAACCCCATGCAGGTTTGCCCTTTAAGCAACTTTTAAAACAGTGTGTTATGAAGCACCTACACATTTGAGGATACTTAAAACTTCCTGACATAAAACCAGAGTGAACAAGACACAGAAACCTCGGCTCATCCAAATGTGCCAAAATACAAAGACAGGACATTTGTGTAACTAGGCCTCCACAAGTCTGTTTATCACAGGGAGAGAGGTAGAGGGACAGAGAATATTAAATCAAACCCCAGCTCTCTCACCCCCTAAACACACAGAGCCAAGTTCAGGGCCCACAGCCTAGCAGCACACAGGCCATTACATGGTGCCTGAGATTTCCTCTTCTCCTGACTAGCCATCTTCCTGAGGCACCTTCTGGGCTGGGTGGGATGCATGTGCCCACATTTACCCACAGGCTCACTAGAATGGACTCTGTTCTGGTACTACATCAGCTGCCCTCTTGAGACCAAACCAGGGGGAAACTGTTGATGAGCACACTTACTCACGCTGTATGTCTACTACCTTCACCTCTTATTTCTGAAGGAGTCACTCACCCTATCTCCCAGGCAGTTAAAGAGTACCAAGAGAAAAATAACACGATGGCACAACCCAAGAAGAAACACATCCGGTTAGTCACTCGCATGCAGGCCCTGTACTGTGACAGAGGACTACGAAAAGGACATGAGGACACAAGCCAATCTGCAGTATGGAAGAGCTGTAACCAACAACTTTGATTTTGAGCACCCTTTACAGATCCAACTTCACATGGATGGCACTATTGTTAGATACATCTGTATATAACACCACCAGTCCATGGATGCCTGGAGCACAAAGAGAGAACCTTTCCTGTGGACCTTAAAGGGCTCACTTACAGAGATACCTCCTCACCCCAATTCAGTTTCCTTACCTTTGAAGGGGAAGAAATTGCTTCCATTTCTTTCCTAAGTGCAAATTTTAAAATAAAAATAAGGCAACAAAACCAATATGCTGAACCCAAAAAAGTTTCAAATTATCTTTAAAGGACAGATAAGAGTATTTTTTTTTCAAATATGCTGCTAGTATCTCATACAAAAGAGGAAAAGCAAAATTAAAGCCCAATCTCCACCACCACCCATATACACAGACAAATACATAGGCACACAAATATCTTTCAGAAAGTAGACCACAGCCTGCAAGCTTGGGCTGCCCAAAGAGACCTGCTGTTCTATTTATAGGACAAGCATGCTCAGAAGGAGACCCTAGTGGGTTGCAGCGGAAAAGGATAGAGAAAGATAAAAACTGGTATTTCTTTGAAGCTTTCTCAGAAACTACATTTTGTCTCCTGATTCGTCTCCTGAGTACTACAGATATGCTGCAGGATATTTTTAAATGCTCAGTTCAAACCAGTTAACTTTTAAAAGTGGTCAAGAAAACTGCACCCTGAAACTATGTGCTGAGTTTTGCAATGGAAGGCTGCAAGAGACACCGAAGGAAATGATGCTGGTCTGGCAGACCCTCTCCACCACAGAGCCAGTGAGAGTCAAGGGCAGCCAGAGAGAGGGTCCTGGCACATGTGAGTAATATGTGTCTCCCTTCTTCGAACACAGACACAGAGCAGGCAATAGCTCAGATAGCAGCTCAGGCCACAGAGCAAAGACATATACAATGGGGTGTAAGGACATAGGGCACAATAGTGTGAACAATGTCCCTCTGCAGACAGGTCTGAGGAGGTCAGAGTACATGGGCCTGAGATACCAACAGCTGTTCCTTCATGTATAGACAGAGCCCAACAGCAGTAGGAAAATGGATAGCTCAGACCACTGCTTGACCATTGTCACAGAGGTCACATGGCCCCACATCAAGGAGGAGAGACTCAGAAGCCTGATTTAAAAATATGAGACAGGGGGCTAGAGAGATAGCTCAGAACTTAAGAGCAATGCTGTTCTTGCAGAGGACCAGAGTTCAGTTCCTAGTACCCACATCAGGCAGCTCACAACTACCTGGGAGATCTGATGCCTCTGGCCTCCACAGACACCTCACTCACACGCATATATCCACACACATACACACATACACATATATATACAATTAAAAATTAAATATGAATCAGGCAGGGGAAGAAGAGAAGAAGGTATATGGAGAGAATGTCCAGTCAGTAAAGTACTTACAGCACAATACAAGGATCCAAGTTCAATCCACAGAGCCCATGAGAATAAAATTGTAAATATTGTAATCACATTTGTAATCAAAACACTGGGGAAAGTAGAGATTAGCAGATCACCGGGGCTCACTGACCAGTCAAATTAACCTAATCTGTGGTACCCCCCAGTCCTAGTGAGACCTTTATCAAAAAACAAGGTGGAATACCTGAAGCACAACATTCAAAGTTGTCCCCTGGCTTCCACATACCCAACCACACACATACCCCTACACAAGCATGCACATCCACAACATCCTGATTAAGATCAAGTGGATACAGGTAAACTCCTTCCTCTGCTCCAACACCATAAGCAAATCCATGTGCTTCAGAGCTATGTGCACTCGGCCTTTACCTGTTCTCACCATAATCTACCAGGACACTAAGGAGATGCACAACTAGGGACACACAATGTTGTACACTGAGTGTCTTATGACAACAGAATGCAGACTACAGCACACCTGAGCACCCACCATCCTGGAGAATTCTCAACTCCACAGAGCCAGGACCCACATCTAGCACTGTCAATGTAACAAAAGGAACACTACATACATTTTTTTTTTCCCCTAAAGACCTCTAAAATACCAACTTGGAAGAAGTGTCAACAGCTTTATTTTCTTACCAAAGAGAATCAATTTCAAATGCCAATGCCCTGGTTTCTCTCCAACAGCACCAATATTAAAAGTGACCCATATTCTCAAACCTCCTACACCATAAAAGTTTGCACTAAGAGCAGGGGAGATGCGTCATTCCTATCTTCACTAATGTGAGGAAGGACTGAACCAGAAAAGAACCAAAAGAGGTAACATCCAGTCCCCAAGAGCTGTCCAGGAGCCTGTCCTTCATCTGGAGTTCACAGCAAATATCCACCAGCACAGCCAAGCAGAGTCTCCCCTGGCACTGCTAACAAGATCTCAGTGGTGCAGTGATGTTGCAAGGGGCATCACCACAATAGTCACTAGTACTTCCTCAGTCCTGGTCGAGGAAGATGGCTTGGTTGTCTCTGGCGTAAGGGAACACAAGTAGCTTCAACACTCCCTCATTTCTGACTTGAACAGAGAAACAATGCCTAGTGCTACAGCAGCCACACACACCGAGGCCCTGAAATAAATGAGCAATCGGGTGCATTTCTGTCAAATAAAGGTCACTGTCCACTCTACCTAGTACTGAATGCTGGTGTCACCAGGGTCCAAGCCACAACACATGAAATAGACTTCATCTCAAGCCATTCTCTTCACTGACCTATGCCATGCCACTCACTCTTAGTCCTGCATTTCCTGTGTTTAGAATCAATGGCATTAAAGCTAAAAGAAGTATCAGAGCCAGCGAGATAGTTCAGCAGATAAAGGCACTTGCTGCCAAGCCTGACAACCTGAGTTCAATCTCTAGGACTAATATGGCAGGAGAGAACTGACTCCCACAAGTTGTCCTCTGACCACATGTGTGCTGTGGCACATCCTCCACCCTCCACAACACACACACACTCACACACTCACACATTCTCTCTTTCCACCCTCCACAACACACACACACTCATGTACACAAATAAATGTTAATAATTTTTAATTTTTTTAAATAAAAGAAGTAGCCCCATTTCTTTTTTTTTCCCCCAAGACAGGGTTTCTCTGTGTAGCCCTGGCTGTCCTGGAACTCACTCTGTAGTCCAGGCTGGCCTCAAACTCACAGAAATCTGCCTGCCTTTGCCTCCCAAGTGCTAGGATTAAAGGTGTGTGCCACCACTGCCCAGCAGTAGCCCCATTTCTAAGTGGCTACCAAGTACCACTGATTCTGTCCCTCTTCCTGAGTTCAGACGCCCAGTTAGAGCTAAAATTTTGATCAGTCTCAACCAATCCCTCTCTCCTTCTCTCCCTCCTCCCCCACTCTCCCTTTTTCTTTTTGCTTGTTTTTTGAGACACGAATTCATATAACTGACTAGCCTAAATCACTATGCAACTGAAGCTGTTGCCTTGAATTCCCTGCTGCCTCCACCTCCCAAATACTAGGATTCTAGACATGCCCCCATGTTCAGCTTAAATTACCATCTCTATGCCTCAGTTTCTCTCAAAGTGTGACCCAAGGGCTGGGATATAGTTGAGTGATAAAAGCAATTGCTTAGTGGAGGCAGACCCCAGGGTTCCATCTCCAACACCTGCTAGAATGTAGGACTCTCCCCAAATGCCTGGGAACAAGCCGTTCTGATGAAGACCCCTTAGATAAGTTTAAGAACCAGACTTCTCTGGGCTCTCCTCATCTCCCCTGCTGCCACATTCTCTCACCCAGTGCCTCTCAACTCCAGACACCACAACCACCTAGCAGGCAGGCTTGAGAAACACTAGCTTCTGGTTTCTTCCCTCCTCATGCCACCCCTCCTGAGAAGTCAGAATCAAGTAGGCAGGAACCTCAGAGGGCAGTGTCTAAAGCCCCCCTGGACCCCAGTAACCATCATATCTGAGAACCCACACCCAGGCACACACCTACCCAGGCTCCAAAGGAGGTCTAATGTGGGTTGCAGCTTTTCCCCATTCTTCTTTCCTTCCTAGCCCAGCTGCCCCCCACCCCTGTTCTTTTAAAGAGACCCTCCCCTGACTATGAATCTTCAGCTCCTCTTTCCACCAGCTGAAAAACTATTATGCTTCAGACTAGAGGTAAATGCCACTGTCTCTGAGGGAAGTCTTTCCAGAACCCCCACCCTCATAGGCACAATAGCTGTTGTCTGCTCTACAATTATAAAGACCTCCATCCTAAGGCTGTCTCCCTCACCATACCAACTCCAATGCCTCAGGAACTGTTTCGCCAAACCATAAAGGGCTAACTAACATCTCCTATCTATAAAGAGCTTCTCAACATCAAGAATAGTCTAGGAAAGCCACGGATGATAGTACACTAATTCTAGCACTAAGTAGGCTCAGGCAGGGGGATCATATATTCAAGACCATTCTGGGCTACATAATGATACCCTGTCTATAATAAACAACAAACAAACAAACAAACAACAGATTAACAATACAATAGAAAGACGAGCAAAAATATGAACAAACATTTCACAGAAAGAGAAATACAAATGGCTCTTAAACACAAGAGAAAAAGAAAGCTTAATGAAAATACCATCTTCACCATCAGATACACACACATATATATATACACACACACACATATATATACACACACATATAATATACATATATGTATTAGAGAATACTGTGGGCCAGGCTGTGGGAACAAAACTGCACATAGCAACATCCAACAAGATTACACTCACTTCCTTTCTATCCAGCAAGCCTACCCCAGGCACAAACACCCTGAATAACAGAAGGGGGAGGGGGGTAGCACTCTGCTAGCACTGCCATGGGCTACAGGCAGAAACAGAAAATGCCTGAAAGGTCCAGTCCATAAGAGGCAAGGGCTGGATCAAGCGTGCTACACTGAGAACTGTGATATACAACTGCACCAGAATGAAGAAGCTCTGTAACAAGCTGCAACAAGGTCCTCGGAGCACTGAGGAGTAAGAAAGGTGAGCAACTCCCTATGCAGCAGGAAGACATGAGGGGGAGGGGTGAACAGAAACAAGCAGTTTTAAATTCTCGAGAAGAAATAAACAAAAATACAAAATAATACAGGTGACTAAGTGGTCACCTGGAGAGGGGAAGAAAGGGTAGACACTGGGACAATGCCAGGTCCCTAAGTACAAAGGATTCTCAGGGGGTCCCTCCAGCAGCAATACTGGAGAGAAGCGGCTTTGATTTCTTGTTCAACTGGCCAAGTCCACTGTGTTCATAGACCATCTGTTTAGTCTACACAGAGGCCCTCTCAAGACAGCCACAGCAAACATTTCCACTCAGCAGAAGGAAGGGCAAACAACACAGTACCTGTAAAGTGCCCACAAGAAGCCAGAAAGCCCTCATGTCAGCCTTGCCATCCTGTGAAGCTGCTAAAGAACAAATTGAGGTCCAAGAGAAACACCTAAAGAGAAGGAACAGTTGTGGAACTTGACCCTGAATCTGTGGAGGTGGGATGGGAATATGTTTTGTGTAGAGTTACTTTCATTACTTTTGCTTTCACGGGTTCAGGGGGGAAAAAAACTACCTTCCTACTACTGTTCCTGGAGGAGAATGTATACACACAGAGACACAGCCCAGCTGCACCATACATCAAGTGACAAACCTGGACCACCAGCAGTTGGAGGGACATCCTATGACACATGGTACTGTGGGTCAGCCACAGTGGGGAAGATTCATTTGGAGTCCAGAGTATGAAGTCTGTCCCCTATGAAGCTGTGGAATGAAGCTGCTGAGTTTCAGCAGATATTTATTGAGTGCTCAACATGCCAAGCGCTGCTGGGAACACCATGATAAAAGGGATGGGTCTTCTGACCTTTAAAAAAGCTACACAGGGGCAAAGGGATGTTTCACAAAGCATAAAGCACCACAGAACCAGCTTTGAAACACTCAGAAAAGGTGTGGATTAAAGATAAACCAAAACACACTATAGTGTAGTGAACTCAGCTCTTTCAACTTCTGTATCTGTTTGGAATTTTTCATAAAGTATGTTCAAGTGCCAGAAAAATAGGGAGCCTTGGAAAGTCAGAGGTCAAGAAGCCTGAAGCATGTACACTAGGTTACTGATCCTCCATCATTCTCTAAACACACAGCACAGAGATCTCTTAAGAAACTGCTTTTCAGGGTCCACAGAGTGCCACTGTCATGTTCAAACAGTGGAAGCTGGGGCCCCTATCTCACTTCTTTGAAGGCCTCAGTTATAAATAAAGCGCCAAGCTAAACAGCTCAACTCTCAGTCACCTTTTTGCATGGAGAGGTTGCTTCTCATTTAGTTGCCACACCCAGGGTCCAGCCACTGCTCACATTCTCAGATAACATCCTTTCAGCCTTTTTTCAAGTGTGTGCATACACAGGATAAGACAATACAACAACTACTTAAGAACCTGCTTCCCAAACAACAATACCTGACTAGGTCTTCTTCCTGTTTTATTTCTCCATATCCTACTTGAGTTCATTCAAATACTGATGGACACTGACATAATAAGGAATGTATCTAGGAGAAACTGACAGTATTCATACATCAAATGGTTTGACTGTCCAACTAAAATAGATCCTATTTATATCAAGACTTTCAATTAACTGCTTAGACAAATTTAATTTCCAACATAGAATTTAAAAGTTTAAACAAAAGGGAACAGACCAAAGCTGTTCCATAAAACGTGAACATTATTACACTATTAGAGAATTTAAACCCTATATTTCTATAAGTCATGCCTTTTTGTAGGTGTGGTTCCTTGTATGGCATGGCATGATGGTGCAGAGGTTTCTCCGTCTCATATTCTTGCTGAGGCCATTTTAGGTTTAACTAGAATATGATCTCCTTGATGGAGAATCTGGTGGAAAATTACCTAGCTCTAGTCTAGGAACCCAAGGCCAAGATGCCCCAGCTAACTAATCTAAGCTTCTGTTAAACTGCTGTATGTACAAACCTCCCCCTCCAGTTAACCACTTAGCTTCTGTTACACTGCTTGCTTGCACAAAACCTCTCCCTGCAGCTGCTGAGTGAGATATCAGAGTGTGGTTTTTGTCTTTAAAAACCCCTTACTTAGCCAGGCTATAGTGGCAGACTCTTTCATCCCAGCACTTGGGAGGCAGAGGCAGGTGGATCTCTGAGTTCGAGGCCAGCCTGGTCTACAAAGTGAGTTCCAGGACAGTCAGAGCTACACAAAGTGTCTTTGGGGGGCTCAAGGGGGACAGTACTCAGCAACCCTGCACCTGACTAGATCCGAGACTTGGGCCAAAGAAAAACACTCTGACCCTGACTTGACCCCAGGACCAGGGCCTGAAATCCTACCAATCCTTGAGCACAGAATCCCACCAATCCTTGAGCATGAAATCCCACCAATCTCTGAGCTTGCTCCAGAATAAGACCACAAAATCCCAAGTCACCCTGAAAAGCTCCCTAAAAGAAACCCTATATAAGCTCTGTACCTTGTTCGGTTTGCTACTGTTTCACACTCTGGGGGCAGCCACCCTCCTGGATTCTTCCTTTCCCATAAATCTCTTGAGTAAGGTTTGTTGTTCCAGGTGTGACATTTTTGCTGGCGTGGGACCCAGCTGTAACAACTTTCACTGGAGCTGGGGCAGAGTGGAGTGGAACAGAACTGTAACACTTTTGCTGGGGAAGCCTTCCCCTAGCAGAGCAGAGTTGTTACACTTCAGGGGACCTAAGCATAGCTGTAATGCTTTCATTGGGGAAACTTTCCCCTAGCAAAGCAGAGCTGTAACACTTCACTGAACCTGAGTAGAGCTGTAACAACTTCACTGGGGAAACCCTCCGCTGCTGGAGCAGAGTTGTTACACTTGAATTGGGGAACCTTTCACTGGAGCAGAAAGCTGCTACATTTACAGTGACTTTGTGGTATTCCTCTGTTCCAGACCACAAGGATACCTTTCCATCCAAGCTGCAATGCTTACACTTACTCTAAAAACTTGAGTCCTCAATACCTGAGTGTAGTCTCAGCCAGCTGGAATAAAGACTTCCAATTGGCTATAAACTGTGTCTTGAATGGTCATATCTCCTGGGCTCCTCTTAATATTTTGGAGGCCCCAGCGAGATCTCCAGAAACTAGCCACCCCACCCCCCCAAAACACTTAGGGGCAGCATTAACCCCAGGAGCAGGGGAAGAGTATACTGGCTAGTGAGGACTCATGGGGGCAACCTGAAACATCCCAGGGCCCCAGAAAAATCCTGACTGACTGTCGTCAAGTGCTCCAGAGGCACCAAGGGGACACCCCCAAAGAGGGGGGAAAAAAAACAGTAAATCAAAAGCCATCTGGTCTGAACGCCTCTAGAGGTAAGTTTGGTCTGTAGGAGATACTATCTAGTTAGGACACAAGACGAAAGTCAGAAGCAACCTTAGATCCTATGTCTCTCTGTGTGTTTCTGTCAGTTCTATAGGTTGGAGAAATAGATCTAAAATGGGAGACTGAGCCCAAGAGTACAACTGCTGTGGCTCACCCACTTCCTGCTGGCAGCCGGCTGCTGCTGTTGCTATGGCTACACTGGTGTTCTGAGCAAGCCATCAGTTTCTCTGTAATAACCAATGCTTTCTCTGGTGTGAGACACTCCCCACACACTGCACTCCACACCCCTACACCCCAGCTTAAGACCTATGGCCTCTTGTTGGGGATCAGAATCTTTTTGGCTTGGCCAAGTCACCCAGGGAAACTCAAAACCTCCCCCAACCAGAGGAAATTGACCTTCCCCACCCTCCTGCTCTGGAACACTAGCCTTTGGCTTGTTTAGTGCCTTGACGCTGGTCAAGGTGCTGGGATCCTGGTCCTGTTCCCTGTGTGGAGGTGGGGAAGGGCCCAGCCTCTCTAATGGGGGGTGAGGGGGCATTGCCTTCTAAGCAGAGTGCATGCAGGGAGGAAGAAATAGTTTCCTGAACAGAGTGCTCTCTCTCTGCTCCCTCCCCCTGCTTACTCTAAACACCTGGTTACACTGGGGGAAGGGGGAAGCAATTCCCCCAAGCAGGCAGGGGAGGGGGAGTGGAAGTTCAACTGCTTCCCTGTTCATGGTTTATGCTGTTTCCTTATCTACCAGTGACTTGTATAATTGGAAGACCCAAAACCCTCCATTTCTTCAGAGAAGCCATAGTCCCTTATCAGCTGCTTTAAGGTAAGAGGGGGCTAGATGCTTTTTTGCTAAATATTGGGAAGATTAAAAGCAGCAGACAGAAAAACTACCAACTTACCCAAGGTAAGTCAGGTTACTCAAGGACCTGATGAATCACCTGCTGGGTTTTTTTCTCTGTGAGACTAATTAGGTATTTACTTCCATAGACCCAGATGCCACCAAAAACCAGCGAGCCACTAATATGCCCTTTGTCACACAGCTGGCCCCAGACAGAGAAAAAAGCTCCAGAAATAAAGAGAGGTTTGTGGGCTGGAGAGATGGCTCAGCAGTTAAGAGCACCGACTGCTCTTCCAGGACATGGTTCAGCATGCACATAGCAGTCTGTATGTACTCCAGTTCCAAGTGATATGACATCTTCACACAGACATACATCCAGGCAAAACACCAATGCACATAAAATACAAATAAATAAATCATTTAAAAAAATAAGAGAGGTTTGAAGGGATGGATAGATTTCAACTTTTGGAAACTGCTCAGAAAGCTTACAACAGCCAAGATTCAGCTGAAGACAGACAGGGAAAGAAACTGCCATGTGGTGATCGCTGCCCTTAGACCATGAGAAAACATTCAAAAACTCACCAACATTGTTTGATGAAACCCTGAGTGCAGATCTGTTAGAATTCAGACAACAAGTCTACAAAGCACCCTTCTCCACTATGTAGATCATCATAGCTTCAAACACTGAGGATGAATGTAGAAAGGTGACAGAAGCCCTTTTAGAAACCCTCCAAGCCCTGGGGTACAGATTGTGAGCCAAGAAGGCTCAATTGTGAAGTCCCTCAGATCACATACCTACGCTACAACCTAGAGGAAGCTAAGTGGAAAATTTCCCATGATTGCATTTCAGCTATCCTGCAAATCCCTGCTCCCATATTGAAGGAAAAAAAAAAAACAAGGATAAGATTTTCTGGCGGCAGTTGGATACTGCAGGCTATGGATAATGGGATTTACTGAAATAGCCAAGCCCCTCTATGGCATCAGGGGTACACAGTCTTTGGAATGAACTGACACTGAGCAGAGAACTTTTGAAGCCTTGAAAAAGACCCTGGTATCTGTCCCAGCCCTGGCCCTCCCAGACATTACTAAGCCATTCCACTTGTATGTGGATGAGGCCAGAGGCATTGCCTAAATAAAGGGTCCTCATACAAACCCTAGGACCCTGGAAAAGACCAGTGGCATATCTTTCTAAGAGACTTGACCCAGTCACAGCTGGATGACTGTATATAAGGTCCATAGCTATCACCACCCTGATGGTAAAACAAGCTACCAATTAACTTTAGGGCACTAACTGTTCTGACAGCCCTCTTGAGGGGGCACCCGAGAGATGTCTAACACCCAGGTGACCCAATACCAAGCCTGCTTCTCAATCAACCCAGCATTTTATTTGACAAGACATCAACTCTGCCAGTCTCCTGCTGGATGATGACCCTGAAGAACCCCTGAGACTATCTTGAAGTGACTGACCTGATCTAGTACATCAGGACTGATCTGACTGATGACCCATTAGTGACACCACCCAAGGTATTGTTTACAGAGAGGAGCAGTTTCATCCAAGACAGGATCAGGTACAAATCTTTAAGCAGGGGAACCTCAGCTCAATGAGCAGAGCTTTTAGCTTTGAGTCAAGCACTCTAATGCAGATATGACCAAAAGGGAAAATGGGGGAGGGGTGCATCCCTAGGTCTAATAACATCAATGTCATTTCAAATCTTAAAAAGAGCTGTGCAACGAGCTGAGTCAAGTGTCTATGCTCAAAAGGGTTCGGAAGTGATTGGGTGGAGACTTACTTTTAAATGTTTTGACTGTTGCAGAAGTCTAACCATTAATCCTAGCACTTAGAACAAAGCAGGAGGATCACCAGTTCAAGGCCATCCTGAGCTACATGATGAATTCTAGACCAGCCTGGGCTATAGATTGAGACCCTGTCTCAATACCACCACCACCCCAAAACATCTCCACTGAAAGCCTGATGGGGTGTCACTCAGTAGGTGGAGGCAGGGAATCATCAGGAGTTGAGAACCCAGCTGAGCCACAGGGAGACCCTGTACCAAAACAAAGCAAGAAAACAAAAAACTCCAAAAGTGTCAAGACAACAAATTTTTCCTAGAAGGCACTTTCACTGGGACACCTGCACTTGAGACTGCAGCTGGGGAGAGCTGTGGCAACTGAATATCCCATGGACTTTATGACACACCAGATAAGAAAAGTAACTCCAAACAGACTAAAGATAAGAGCTAAAACAATAAAGCTTCAGAAGTCTTTAGGACTGTATCATCTTGACCTTGGGTTTGGCAATGGCTTCTTAAAATATAACACCAAAAGAACAAGCAACAAAAGGGGGGGGGGGAGACTTCTTTAAAATTAAAAACTTTTGTATCTGCAAGTGATAGTACAGGCTTGGAACTCTAGCACTTGGTGGGCTGAAATAGAAGAATAGAGAGCTTGAGGCTGGACAAGTCTTAGTAAGACCTAAGAAAAGAGAGAAAGAGGGAGAGAGGGACCCTTTTCGATATTTCCAAAAATACAAAGTACCACTCATCAGGGAATGAGAGCAGAGTTCAAACTGGAAGCGAGGGATTCCTCTCCATCATGACCACAACCCACTCTTCACCTGGGATGCAACAGGAAGAGCCAGTCAATGGTGGGTGGTAGGAGACTACTAAGTACCCACAAATCAAGGACATAGTCCATAATGGACACTGAAAATGGAACCGCACAAGTGTGGCTGCACAGCAGGGCCAGTCGGATGGCATCCAGCATTTCTTCCAGCAGCCACACACATTGTGGTACTAACTAGTTAGCTGAAACAAAATGGAGAATGTAGGTAGACTGAAGAAAATATATGCCATAAAGTATGTGCATGACTATAAAATGAATTATTATAGAAAAGAGAAAGATGTTCTAGAAAATTCATGCTGTTGGGTTGGAGGAGTGACTCAGGAGTAGACAATTTGTCAAACATGGAAGAGATATGGGTTTCATTTGAGAAAGGGGGATGGGAGAGAGAAGAAGGCAAGAGAGGAGAAAGAGAGGGAGGGAAGACATGCACATGTGCTTCTTCTCTTCATTAGTAAGATCCAGGAAGACACTGCCTTTATTAAAAAAAATAAAATTAAGCATTTTTCAAAGGACAAGGAACATCAAAATGAGAACAGGATGAAATTTAGAAGACAACAAGCTAAGATACAGGCAAAGATTAGAAAAAGAAGAAAAATTCATCACTCGACAGCAGAATTAAAATCTAACTTGAAGGGCTAATGGGGAAAATGTACAATACACAAAGGTATCAGCAGCAATATAAAACAAATTGACACTCCCTGAATACTGCTGGTTAAATCGAGAGGAGACATGACCATAGACACAGTAGTCAGACCATCAGCCTGCAAACAGTAAGAACTGTCCAAAATAATACAAGGAAATATAATAGGAGACCAAAGAAGACCTGCTAAGGAGAAGGCTGCCGGACTCTTTCGGGAGGCAAACTCAATCCTAAACCTAATCCAGTGCACAAAGGGTAAGCAAAGGCCCACAAGCCTGAAGTGCCAGGACCACTAGGCACAGGAGGGAGATGTACAGTGTCATACTGGCACACCACCTCCCCTACAGGATCACCTGTGCCCCATTAGCCATACAACTAGAACTCTGAGGCTCAATCCTCAAGATGAAGACATGGTAATACAGTAGGCAGGCCTGCAAGCAGACTACAGCTGGGATGAAGGGCTTGACTCAGGAAAAAAAAGAGGTAATGAAAGCATCAAAATCAACAACTGCCAACCTGGTCTACATAGCAAGTTCCAGATGGTCTGGGCTACATAACAGAGA
>LZPO01087180.1:444583-457073 GCA_001675575.1 Neotoma lepida | reverse complement strand
TGGAACAGGGACCATGCCATTCCCAGGATGGAACAGGGACCATGCCATTCCTAGGATGGAACAGGGACATGCCTTTTTCTTCAAGGCTTTTTAGAGCTTTTTTCTTTCATTTTTGTGACAGAGTCTCACTCTATAGACCAGGCTGGCCTTGAACTTGAAGTGATTCTCCTGTCTTAGTCTCAGGTACCTGGATTAAAGGTAAGTCATCACTCCTAGCTAAGACCGTGCTTAAAAGCTCTTTAACAAACAAAAGAGGAAAAGTGTAAAAAGCTACAGAACAAGAAACACATCCAGCATAACTATGTGTGCACTCATCTTAAGTTCTTAGAAGCAAAAGGACACAGGGACTCTGCATAGACATTTTCAGAGGAGTTTTGGGGGGAAAAGGGAGTCAGAAAACACGGGAAAACTTAGAGCAGCATTCAAATGGCTCACCTTTCCTTTGCTGTAGGCCCAGAATGAAGGGGAGAGGGCAAAAGGGAGAGAGAGAGATGGAGATCAATTAATTATTTTTTAATGAGGTTAACCTAAAACTCATTATAGGCTGAGGATGACCTTGAACTTCCAGCCTCCCATTTTCAACTATTTTATTTTTTTGAGATAGGTTCTCACTAAGTTGCTAGGCTAGCTTTGAACTCAGTGCTCCTGCTCAACCCCATGGTAGCTGAAATGACAAGCCTGTGACACCATGACTCTATCTCAAAATAACAAAAAGAAGGCTGGGATATAGTTCAATGGTAGAGCACTTGCCTGGACCTTCTAGGCTTAGATTCAGCCCTCATTACCATAAAATTTTAAGATAAAATAAACTTCCCCTGGAAAGAGACACCCAAGAATTTGATTCTGTTGAGTAAAGGAATCTTGAGCCTGAAGAGGTAGACCACAAGGATACCATCTCTCCAGCCACCACTCTCTGAAATCTTAAGCAATAAAGATCACTGTTTCTTCTTAAAATTACGAGTTGTCTAATGTAGGGTCTGTAATGACCAGACTGAAAATACTCTAAGTGAAGGGAGAATAACTCCACTTCTTCCAAAGTAAGTCAGCTATATTAAAAGCTCCAGAAAACATCCAGGTAGTGGTGGCGCACACTTTTAATCTCAGCATTTGAGAGGCAAAGGCAGGAGGATCTCTGTGAGTTCAAGGCCAGCCCGATCTACAAAGTGAGTTCCAGGACAGCCAAGGCAACAGAAAGAAACCCTGTCCCAAAAAAACAAAACAAGAAAGAAAGTTCATTCCAGAAAACTACCCTGGATAAGTGTGGCTTCAGGAGACTGTATTTTCAATGTCTTTGAAGGGAACCAGGATATCTAAATCTTACACCATTTAAAAAAATAAAGTTTTCTTGGTGCCTGGGGGTGAGGCTCAGTATTCGAACACCTGCCTAACGTGTGTGAGATCTTGAGTTCATCCCTAGGGGAAAAAGAAAGAAAGAAAGAGAAAAAGGAAGAGAGAGAGAGAAGGAAGGAAAGAAGGAAGGAAGGAAGGAAGGAAGGAAGGAAGGAAGGAAGGAAGGAAGGAAGGAAGGAAGAAAAGAAGGAAGGAAGGGAAAAAGTATTGAGGAGCACATTTTCAAGACTGAATCTATATTTTCCTAGATTACCATCCTGATTAGTCTCAAATAAATGTTTAAAATTGCATTTTAATGAGACAAACATAAATGAACAAAAAAAGTATGACTAGACTGTATTTTCTCCCAAAGGGAAGCTTTTGGCAAAGTCTATTCAGGGTTTAAGTCTAAAATATTTGGCAAAGATACTTTGAGACATTATTTTTTGATAGTCTTGCTATTACAGTCTAGGCTGGCCTCAAACTTGCCATCCTCCCGTCTTAGCCTCCTGAGCACTGGGATTACAGGCATACACCAGCATCTACTTCCATTTAACTTTTCTTCTCAGAGCCTGCTAGCTCCAGCTCATACATCATCCCATTCAGATCTTTGCAGGGACAGTGGGGGAATCTCAGTGTGTTCACAGATGTGTACAACGATTGCTTCCTTTTACATCCACTCAAGAGTGAGTGGATGGGTCATCATGAATGGAGATGGTGGGAACCCAGGCTGACCTTTTCTAGGATTTTCTGTAATCTCATCACTATTATTACTTTCAAAAACATGTATCACCTTCTAAATGTCTGTTGACGCTTCCAAATGAGAGACCTTTTGTTTGTACATAAAGCAATGCCTTGGGCTCTTCAGAGGGCTTGTCCCTTACATCATCTCTAAATCTAAATCAAGGTCTGTGGACAGCAGAGCTTCTGCAGTAACATTGTCCCTGATAAAATGGAGGTCATTCATACTCAACAGAGAGTGGGATGCTACATCCTCCGCACATGGACAGTGGGTGGACAGGACTCAGTAGGTGAGCTAGCTCTCCCTTCCAGGGTGATCTGGTTACCCTGTGGATGACACCCATGCTCAGAGGGATAGTCAAGGAAGACCAGAGGTACAATAATGTGCAATAATTCTGCCTGTGGCTAATGGGTAAGAGGCATTCTGGACAATGAGAATGACTGACCTGGGTCCTCGGGCTGTGGGTGCATGAGGCGAAACGGCACCTCTGTGGCCACCTCACTAGAAAAAGGAAGAATACAGGCTGGTGAGTGTACACACAGGCAGACACACACACACAGAGTTATAGATCACACAACACAAAACTAGGGCCTCTGAGATTCTCCAGGAGATTCATTCAGTGAGATTCAAAACAAAACAGACTTCAGGAAGTGGTCAGGCAGGAATTTGAAATGTATTCCCTGGAATGTGGTCCAGGAACTTCACTCAGGCATGGCTGAGGCACCTAGTGTTTTTAGTTCCCTGTATCCTGGCTGTAGTGATGTGACACTGTGGGAAGAGACAAGGTGAAACCCTACAGGAAGGTTGGTTATTAAAAAAAAAAAATTCATAGAGCTGAAGAGATGGCTCAGTGGTTAGGAGCACCTGCTGCTCTTCCAGAGGACCTGGGTTCAGTTCTCAGCACCTACATCAGGCAGCTCACAACTGCCTATATTTCCAGCTCCAGGGGATCCAACACCCACTTCTGAACTTCACTGATAAATGCACTCATGTATACACACCTTAAAATAAATAAAGTCTTTTTAAAAAAACTATTGTTTGCAACAAGACACATTTGAATACATTTTAAAATTTTATGCGAGGGTTTGGAGAGATGGTTCAGCAGTTAAGAGCATTGACTGTTCTTCCAGAGGACCTGGCTTTGGTTCCCAGCACCCACAAGGAGGCTCACAACCATCTGTAACTCCAGTTCCATAGGAATTAACACATTCTGGTCTCTGGATATCAGACACACAAGTGGTACACAGGCACACTTACAGGCAAAACACTTATACGCATTAAAAAAATAATAACTATTATAATTGTTTGGTGGGAGCTCCACCTCAGCCCCTGGCGTCCCGCTCTGGGCAGACAGTTCCCGGCCACCCTGCAATGTCAGTGCAGACTGGTGGCGTTGCTTTCTACCCTGAGGGTCCACTTCCGGATGCAGCCACCAGGGCTGCACTCCGGTGTCGTATCACTGGCCCTGCTTCCTCCACTGCTCAGGCTCCACCCCCAGCACCACCCACACCTCGAGCTGCCTGGACTCCTGACCAGTGTGCAGCCCTTGCAGCAGCCCAGCAGAGGGCTGCACGCTGCTGAACTCACCCCTTCAAAGCCGGCCAAACACAGCTCCTCCCCAGAGAGGCCAAGACCACTCCCTTGGCCTATTTAAGTGGCATCTCTGGAAAAGAGACTTGTGGTTCTTCCGGTCTCTCATCTCCAGCTCCCCTCTGGGGGGCTGGAGAATCACCCAGGAATGCTTTACCCATTAAACCGAGGCTTTTCTAATTCGGTCTACTTTGGTCTGTTTGGATTGCTGCATCCGCAGAGAGGTTTATCCAGGTGTAAAAAACTTATCAATAATAAATAGTTACTGTAGTATATGGAAATCATACTAGAAGTTCAGTGTTCCAGTCCTCCTCATCCCTGGACAGCAGTCCAGAGGAGGTGGACCCAGTGGCCACCTCTGGAAACCACTGTCCATGACACTGCTGCTGTGGGTGTCAGTGGTCACAGCCTCCACTTGGAGATCTGGTCCTTAGGGAACAGGGGCAGAGGCTCTAAGTAGCAAAGGTACCTAAGATGATACTCACTGTTTGGTGGGAGCTCCACCTCAACCCCTGGTGCGAGCAGCCCCCAGCCACCTCCACACAGTGTCCGCTGGCTGGTGGCTCTGCTTCCTACCCGGGGTTCCACTTCTAGACTCAGCCACTGGGCTGCGCTCCAGCCTGGTGCCCTATTGCTAGCCCTGCTTCCTGTGCGCAGCTCGGACTCCAGCCCCAGCACCTAACCTGGCACTGCCAAGCACTCCCCAGTGCCCTGTCACCAGCCCGCTTCCTGCACAGCTCAGGCTCTGCCTCAGCACCTCCCACACCTCCGGCCACAGGGACTTCTGGCCCGTGAGGCCTGTGCTGCACGCTGCTGAACCTGCCCCTTCAAAGCCCGCCATGTATTTAAGCAGCATCCCAGGAAAATAGACCCATAGTTCCTCCAGTCTCTCCTCTCGGTCTCAGGAATCACCCGGGAACATTTGCCCATTAAACCTGGCCTTTCCTAATTCAGTCTAATTTGGATTGCTGCGTCGGCTGAGAGGTTTATCCAGGTGTAAGAAACTTATCATTCATCACCAATGACTCCTTTNTTGAAGATTAACATCCCACCAGGAAGTTGGATAGTAAAAGTTCCTTTCATCAACTTCATGAAAGCGCATGGCACCTCCTTCTTATGCCCAAACTGTCCCCTCTGTTGTGCATCATATGAGGTGATATGGCATGGTCTCTTTACTCATGTGACAGAATCTTGGAGCAATTTCAAGGGTCTAGATTCAAATTCTACAATATGTATGGGTGTTATGGAGAAGCATGGCTTTCAGACACAAAAGTCTGGAAAGCAAGACTTCAAGATATCATTTCTGGGAGGTAAAAATTAAAACAGACTATTAACCCAACCTCTGCTGTAGTGTATACATTACTCTTTCATACTTTTCCTCATAAAATAAATCCCTTAATCCTTCAGAATCATAATATTTTAAAAAATCTCTGTGAGGCTGGTACAAGGGTGGGCACACCCATCCCTTACAAAAAAGAGGAGCAGGGTCCATCATATCTCTAATACTAAGATGTTTTGAGGGACATTAGAATTTATATGCGAAGACAGGAGAGGTGCCAGGAAGATGAACCAAAGGGAAATCCAGAGAAATCAGGAGTGGAAGTGGAGAGAGGGGAAGAGAAAACAGAAGCAACCCAGGACTCCTGTAGCCTACCCAGCACTGAGCTGCAGACCAGGGCTAGACGACATGTCAAGTCAAACACAGTGGTGGGCAGTAAATGGCTATGAAGGGCAAAAGATAGCCCCCAGATGATTCAGCTCCAGGCCTGCAACATTCCAACTCTCCACATCACAGAGATTCTAATCAGTCAATCTGCCTCATAGCCCAGGCGATGGAAGTAGATGATAAGAGCCTAGGCAAAGAACTATGACAGGTGAATGCTTGTCTCAGATATTTCCAAACATGTTGGTTCTTTGTGCATGGTTCAAAAGACATCCGTCACCATTCACTTTTGCCAAAAGGTAGAAACAATTCAAGAGATGCTGGGAAGTAAAGTTTCCAGGTGGGGTNGGGGAGTCACATCTTTGTTAAAAATTCTGTAAGGCTGAATGATTGATTAGAAATCCCGTGACTACNGAGAATAGGAATATTGCAGCTCTACAGACAAATTTATCATGGTCTACCTTAGCCCTTAATAGTCATTCATTGCCTACCCTTGTGTTTGACCTGGCATCCTGTGACTATCAGATAAAATCTTTTGGGGGATATACAAATAGACTCCCTAGCTTCCACCAGCCCCAAATCTAAGAATGCTACCAGGCTAGCACCTGAGGCTTATAGCAGAGATTTTCCCACCTCACTATAACCTGCCTGACTGATGTTCCCACCAATGTATTTTAAAAAAATACCTTGACTTATGATTTTCTTTGTTCTTTTACTACTAAAAAAAAACTTAATAAAACTGTCACCATATTAGAATATGATATCTGGGGACCCCAGTCTGTGTTCCCAGTTCATCATCACTCATATTGAGACCCAGAGTAAACACCCTCTCATTCTCTTTGAGGTGCAAGCTATACCTTTACATCAATACCATCAACAGGTGAATAAACAAAATGTGGTGTATCCACATAATGGAATATTACCCAGTCATGAAAAGGAATGTACTGTAGTAGATGCTACAACATGATTAAGTCTTGAAAACATTATATTAAGTAAAAGATGCCAATCACAAAGGTCACATATGGAATTTTTTTTGACACAGGGTCTCATGGAGCCCAGGCTGTCCTAGAAATCCCTACATAGCTGAGAACAACCATGCCTCTACTTCGTCTCTGCACTGAGATTACAGGTACGTAACACCATTTTCAGTTTTATGCAGTGCTGGGAATTGAACCCAGGGCTTTGTACATGCTAGGCAAATGCTTTACCAACTGAGCCACTTCCCCAGGCCCAGCAGAAGGGAATCATAGTGGCAGAAAGCAACCAGTGGTTGCCAGGGTCTGTGGGGAGGGAAAAGGGGTGATTGCTTAACAAGCACTAGGTTTCTTTTACAGACGTTAAAAATGGTTAAAAACAAACAAACAAAAAAAAAAACTAGGTAGTGGTGATGGTTGTATGACACTGTAAATGTGCTTAATTCTACTGTGTATGTTTAAAAATGGTTAAAATGGTAAAAGTTATCCTATGTGGATTGTACCCATCCTACATACACAAATGACAGCTGGATGGAGTATGTTAGTATTCTGAGGGCTGTGTGTGTGTGTGTGTGTGTGTGTGTGTGTGTGTGTGTGTGTGTTTCCCATTGCCCACGTGCAGGCCTACTTATGATCTCCAGCCTCTTGGCTGCTGGTGACACATCCGAGTCAGCATGCATCATTTATAGCATCTTTGAGCACTGCTGCCCAGAAACTAGCTTTTACCAGTTTCTGTTCAGCCACGGGCTCCTTTTCCTCGTTTGCCAGGAGCTGAGTGGAGTAGGGAGGCAATGAGGCTTACCTGGACGTGAGCTCTCCTAGAAAGCTGCAAAACACAAGGCAAACAGCCACAGTAAGTCCTCAGAGGTGATAGGACAGGACAGGCCCCACCCAGCCTGGTAGGCGTGGCTCTCACTCCCTAGAATCCAGGATCACAGGGTCTCCCAACTCTCAGCTTTGCTGCAACCTGCTGAAGGTTTCCCCTCTTTCTCCAAAGGAGAAACTTTTAAGGATTACTTAAAAAGTGGATGCACTTAAAATCGAGCATAAGCCACAGAACCAGAAGTTCTCAGCCACCCTGTGGTGGTGGAGCATACCTGAGACCTCAATCCTCTCAAGAGGCAGAGGGAGGGCAGTACAAATGAGACCCTTACTCTAGGTTATATAGTGAGACCCACTCTCAAAAAAAAATTAAAATCTTAAGAAAAAGAGAAAACTCTCAGCCACAGAGGCCACTGTGATGCACTGTACTGCTGTCCGTGTCCCTCAGCATCTGTGGGGGACTAGTCTCAGGGTTCCTTGTGGGAATGTTCCCAGTTTCTTCAGAAGATGGTACCAAATTTGCAGATGACCATTACACATCCTTCCCTAGTCTGAACCATCCCTACTTTGCTTATGAAGCCTAAGGAATAGTAGACCGGATTGTTCAAGGANTAAGCAAGGTGAATCGCCTTCATGTCCAATACAGAAACATTTTGCTTGTTGTTGCTTGTTTTTGAGACAGAGTCTTGAACTAGAAACTACTTTTTCCCAAGTATTTCCAATCTGCCATTTTTGAAACTGAAGGAAGATACAGAATTCAAAGATATGGAAAATCAAATTAATTCCCCTTATTTATTTATTTATTTATTTATTTATTTATTTATTTATTTATATGATGAAATGAAACTTCATTCTATGATTTTAGATCATAGAAGGGGAAAGGAAAGAAAAAAAATCTGATCTGAAAAATACAAGGACAGCCGAGGTATACAGTGAGAGTCTGTTTAAAAAAAGAAAAAGAAAAGAAAGAAAAAGAAAAACACAAGAAATATAAACACCATGTTGACCAGATATCCAAAATGGACCCAAGCAAAATTGAGGAACTCTCTCCCTACTTAGAAACAGGGACATGCATGACCAAACTAACACAGGCCCCATCAGGGAAAAGGCCAGCACCGTTGGCAATGGGATCTGAGGGGAAAAGGTGAAGTCAATTCCTTGCCTTCTAATGAGAGTAAGGATATTGATTCCCCCCCCCCAAAAAAAAACAAAATAAAACAACAGAGAACTCTCTCTTAAGGCTGAAAGATGCTTAAGAGCACTGGCTACTCTTTTCTGTTTTGTTTTTGTTTTTGAGACAAGGAAGGTCTCTCTTTATACCCCTGGATGGCCTGGAACATGATATGTAGCCCAGGCTGGCCTTCAACTTACAGAGATCTTCCTGCCTCTGCCTCCCAAGTGCTAGGATTGGAGGTATACACTACCACATGTGCATTTATACACATGTAGGCAGAAGACCCATACATATAAAATAAAAATAAAAGTCCTTAAAAGGAAATCATTTCTTTGGATCTCTCCATAGCAGTACTTTTGTATAAAAAGGTGATTCCTAATCATGTGATTGCATGTTAGGGAATGGAAGGAAAGAAACCCCTTTGGGATAGAAAAGTCTAAGATATAAATAAACAATTTATTTATTTATTTATTTGTAGTCCTGGCTGTATTTGAACTTGCAGCAATCCTCTTCTGTTTCCCAAGTGGTAGGATTACAGGTATCCACCAACATGCTCCACTTGATTTTTTTGTTTGTGTTTTTTGTTTGTTTGTTTTTTTTCTTTTTCAAGACAGGGTTTCTCTGTGTAGCTTTGGCGCCTTTCCTGGAACTCACTTGGTAGCCCAGGCTGGACTCGAACTCACAAAGATCCGCCTGCCTCTGCCTCCCGAGTGCTGGGATTAAAGGCGTGCGCCACCACCGCCCAGCCTTGTGTTCTGTTTTTTAAGACAGAGTCTCATGTACCCCAGGCTGGCCTTAAAATATTTATGTAGCCAAGGATGACCTTGAACTTCTGAACTTCCTATCTCTATTTTGCAATGCTGAATTACAGACCTGTGATACCATGTCCAGTTTATTTGGTGGTACGGATCAAAGGCAAGGCTTTGTGCCTGTTAGGCAAGCACTCTGCCAACTGAGCTGCACCTCCAAGCCCCAATTTATAAAACAAAAACAAAATCAGAGTCTCACTATGTATCATAGGCTGACCATGCTTTTTAATCCTGCCCAGCCTCCCAAGGTGGCTCATGCCATGCACTGAACCCAAAGAAAGGAAGATTTACAGGGTTCATTAGGCAGCTGCAAGTCTTTTTGAAATTTGAAAATTAAAACTGATGTCATTCTTTTTTTTTTAAACTGAGCAAGACAGTTTACTTTTGCAAAAGGATCTGACTGTCATTCCTGCCCATCAGCTTCCACTGTGTGCAGATGTACACCCACTTCCGCTCAGCAGTACTGACAGTGCATGTATTTCAGTTTGCTTTTCCAGTACTCATTGCCTCCAACAAAAGTGCAGAGGCTGACAAATGGAACCACGCCAAACTCTATGTAGGCATCAGCAGGCACCTCGGGTTTCCTTTGCTGTCTGCCAGACTGAGCGGGAGCAGCCAACACTTACCCTGACACTGTGAGCTTCACCTTGATATGGTATGACACCAGGATGCCCAAGACAGTCCGATCAATGCCCTCCTTGATACTGCCCAATCAGAAAGAAGGAGAAGGATTATGAGAGTAGAGTTCTGAAGATGTCTTGGAACTGGAGAATTCCATAGATTGGCCACATGTCTTTCTCCACTTGTGGGGCTAGGAGGGGGGGGGTTCTGCATCTTTCCCTGTTCACATTGGGCACAGCATCTGTCCTCCTTCTCAAGGCTCAGCTTCTGACCTATTTCACTCTCCTGTTTCCTCCTTATCCCTGCCCTGTCCACCATTCCACAGCTGTTGAGTCCTCCCCTGAAGCCTCAGAGTTCAGCCCATCCAGGTTCCAGTTTCAGCAAGCGGTCTGTGAGGTGCCTTTGCCACATCCTACCCAGCTATGCCCTGAGGTCCCTATGCACCACCCTTCCCAACTCCAAACCTGCCTAGAAGGCCCTTCTCCTGCACCCTAGTAGCCCCAGCTATAAAGCCTTCCTGGACACAGCCAAGTAGAACTGGGCCCCCCCCTTCTCCTGTGTTCTGCTCACGAGAAAGGCACAGGGACTCTCTCCTATAGCTTGATCACAGGATCATGATTGTTCCTGTACCCAAAAGCTCTGTGTGCCCCGCAGCCAGCATGGCATCTGACAGCAAAGGGGAAGCTCACTTAAGTGGATGAACAAGAAGCGTAAGATGGGACCAGAGAGAGTGAAGGGTAACTCCAGGTTCAATGATCATGTACGGAATTCCTACTCTCAATCAAGTTCCCCACTGGGCATTTTGTCACAGTTTATTATCTCCTATGACCCAACATGGAAGACTTAAGTATTCTATGATGTCTGACAACAGGAATTATGAGATGAAAAATAACCATGAAATCTAGCTAAGCTACTATGAATCACATCAAAATCTCAATGGAGAACTCTGAAGGCAGGAGGCGGAGGGAAGTTATGTTGGCAGTCCTGGGACCAGACTAGGCATGGAGAACTGTGTCCAGCCCCAGAGGCCTTCTGCTGGATCGTGTGCTCTAGGACGACAACACTCCCAAAAGAGCATCACCATCCGGTGGAAGGATAGAGGCACAGCTGAGACCACACTCTTGCTGGGATTGGCTTGTAAACCTGTGTCATATGGAAGGCCCAAACACAGGGAACAGAACATGCCTGGGACTGCAAGGGTTCTCCCCATCATTTTCCTGAGTGGGAACGCCAGTGCCAAGTGGACTTGCTCAACAATTAATTCAATTCATCCAGGGACCCCCCACGAGTTTCTTATCCTGGTTCTACAGAGGGCTAACTGCCTAATGTATAAAAAGTCAGCTCAAGTACAGCTTCTTCACAAAGGTGTGGAGAGATGTGTGTTTGTAAACCACTCCATACATTGTAAAATGACTTTGTAGAAGTGTGTGCCACTGGCATCAGATCAGTGCTCCCTTAAATTGATCTAGAGCAATTCTTTTCATGAACACACTTTAGACTCTAACATAGACAGTTGGTAAATTATCCTCAGAAAAATCCCTCGATTCCCACCTTCATTCTGGCAAATATTCACTGCTCTACTACTGGCCTCACATAATGTGAGCTACAGGTCCATATGGGTCAGGACACTTCCTCTTTCTCCTGGCATCACCTCTGAGAGGAGCCTAGTAAGGCCAGAAGGGAGCCCCCAGCACATCCTATGGGAGAGGGAAGTAAGGAGGTCTCAAGCCTAGATCTTGGCTCCTGCCTCACACCTTCAGCATTTAGCAGCCTATAGTCTCCCAANAAATCAAACCCAGAAGGGCAGCTAGCAGCTAGCTTCAGCATGGAGATTTTATCCCCCTAGATCTTTTGCCTAAATCCAGCTAGTGGTTCTCCAAGACAGAATAGGCAGACAGAATCAGCTCTTTTCATGAAAATCTGGTGCCTATCAGTATCCAGTGGGTCTTCNAATCTTTCCAGATGGGAATGAAGTGAAAATAGCCAAATGCGGTAACTCAGGTGACGTGTTCAGGGTACCACATGAGCTAGCAAATCTTTTGGATGTAACTGACATTTCCAGAATGCTCTGAGTGTCAGACACCACACTTTATGTACACTGTCCTAATTAGTCCTCATCACTGGCATGTGAGATCAGAACTGTGATTACTCCCACTTCACAGACAGGAAAACTCAAGGAACTTGGCCATGGCCACCCAGAGGGGCAGGCAGTGGCACTGTGGTTGTGTAAGGCTGATGTGCCCACCCGTGACCCCTGGGGCAGCCCAGTACCAGCCTGCATGGCCCATTCATACACCCTACAGGACTCACATGGTGCTGGAGGCCAGGTTTGTGTCTTCATGCTTGATCTTGCCATCCAGTGCAATGCCTCTTCTCTCTCTATTGTTAGCCAGCAGGGGCACCAGCACCAGCGTCTTGGTCAGAGTGCTGTTTGGCTGCACTTTTTCTCTTGAGGAAGAACCATAGAGAGTTTATGGCTGTCATGGCCACCATCCACACTTCAAGATCCTATCTGTCATGAGCATTTTCAGAGTCAAAGCCCCCTTACAAGGTAAAGGGAATCTCTGTGAATTCGAGGCCATCCTGGTCTACACAGCAAGCCCCATGATAGATAGAGTGCTTTAATCCCAGCACTTGGAAGGCAGAGGTAGGTGGATCTCTATGAGTTTGAGGCCAACCTGGTCTACAGAGCGAGTTCCAGGACAGGCTCCAAAACTACAGAGAAACCCTGTCTCAAAAAACCAAAAAACAACAACAAAAGAGAGA
>LZPO01087180.1:420431-444338 GCA_001675575.1 Neotoma lepida | reverse complement strand
AAAACAGAAAAAGAAAAAAGCTCATACAGGACCACTGTAGCCAAAAACTGTCCAGAGAAGAACAGCCAGTGTGTGACTAATGGTGGGCCTGTAACCCAGGCAGATCACTCTGCTTTTGTTCAAAGCAGCACATCTCTTTCTTTACTGGGGCTTCTTCAGAGGCCTGTGGGTTTCCCTGTGTCTGATAGATAGAAAGAACCCTGTGCCAAGGGACAATTCTGCGACTCAGTTGGGGATACAGCTTTCCTGGGGTCCCAAAGTGGTATCTGGACTGGACTATTCATTCTACAGTACACATGCTAGGCACCAGGCCTGGGCTGAGGGCAGAAGTGGGGTGTGGCCTGTTAAGTGTTGGCTGGAAGCATCAGGACCACTTCCTGAATGAGTTCCCAGACATCCCACGGGAAGGACTTCCCTGTTTGCTGCCCGAGAGGAGTCTAAAGCAGCTCCAGCTTCTCCTGTCTCTGATGAGTACAGGAAGCCCTTTGCAACATTTTGCTTGAGCTAGGGGTGGCCACATCCTCCCACCTGATTCATGGTGAACTTTCTCCAGCTTGCTTGTCATGAAGGGGGCCCTGAGGGCTAGCATAATAGCCTTTACTTTAGTAGAATTTGCTGAAGGACTATGCCAGGCCCACAGCTGTGCCCAGGGCCATTAGGACCCCAGGTGCATCAGCAGCTGCATCTCTGAATTCAGGTTTGACCTGGTTTGAAGAAGCCTGCCCACCAGAGTCCCAAGGACTGGGTGTGTCTGGAAGAGTGTCTTGGGTGCTACAGTCTTCTGAGTGGCCTCCAGGTTGAGACCAGTATGAGGGTTAGTCTTTAGGAGATTTTCTTGAGAAGTGCCTAGCAGAATTGAATAGCACAACTCTGGATGTGTCTGTGAGAACATTTCCAGAGAAGATTAACTCAGAGGGGAAGACTGCCCTGAATACAAATGCCGCCATCTCATTGGCTGGAAACCTGGCTGTAATCAAAGAGAGAGAAAAGAGAGACATCCTGCTAGTGCAGGCATGCTCTATTTCCTGAGCTGTTCTGCTCTGCCACGCCCTCTCCGCTGTGATAGACAGAAACTATGAATGGAAACAGGTATTCCCTCTGACAGTTTGTTTTCTCAGGTATTTGTCTCAACAATGAAAAAGCTAATGTGATCTGGCTCCATTTCTGGATTCCTCTTACCTCAGGGAAATCTCAGGACGGTTTTCACTTCCCTGAGGATCATTTGGTCCAAAAAGCACACAAAGTTTTGAATGAGAAACAGGAAATGGGAGATATATATATATGTATATCAGAAAAAACTCTATCAGGGCAATGAGCCCCACAGTTGTGTAGTATCTGCCAAAAGGCCAGCCAAGGCAAGACTCCCTACTCCTTGAACCAAATGTGGAACAGACCCAGCCTGGCATAAGGAAGTCAGCTATGAGGTGCCCTTCTCTTTCTTTCTTTTTTAAGATGTCATTTTATTATTATCTTATGTGTATGAGTGTTTTACTTGTATATATGTCTGTATACATGCATTTGTGGTGCCCTCAGAGGCCAGAAGAGGGTGTGGGATCTCTGGTTACTAGAGTTACAGACCATTTGTGAGCTGCCATGTGGGTGCTGGGAATCGAACCTGAGTCCTCTGGAAGAGCAGCCAGTGCTCTTAACCACTGAGTCATCTCTCCAGCCCTGTTCTTTTTTTTCTTAACACTATATACTACACTTAAATGCAAGCCTGTCTTTGTTTTGAGTAGTAGTTTACTGTGAAGTTGGATTTTAAATATATAATATGATATGTTTTTTTTTAATACGATCTCAGGTTTTCTTTCCTTAGTACCCCCCCCTCCCTTTCATGCCAACCTTCCTGTCACCCTGGTAATGTTTTCTGTATGGAACATGCCAGTTAGACAAAGCAGAGATGCATAGCCAAGCCTCTCTACCCAGCCCGTGGATTAAGAACCCGACCTCCAAGCCAGGCGGTGTGCGTGCGTGTGTGTGTGTGTGTGTGTGTGTGTGTGTGTGTGTGGCGCCCACAGAGGCCAGAGGTATCAGATTTCCTGAAGCTGAAGTTATAGATATTTGTGAGCCATATAACATGGGTGCTGGCAACAAACTTAGGTCCTCTGTAAGAGCAATATGTGCGCTTAACTACTGAGCCATCTTCTCAATTCCTAAAATACCTTTATTAAACCCCAACTCTACACTATATATAGTACAGCCCTAGCCTGGGCTGATAGCTCATTTAGTCGTCTTCTGGGGGCAGAAAGAGCACCCCATTCTTGTCAACAATTCCAAGGATACATAGAGTCCCTGATGCTCCCATGGTGACATTTCTCCCTAGATATCTCCTCTTTGATCCCTTGTCCATGAAGCCTGATCTTACAGCCCAAGAGATGAGCCCTAGAGGTGAAGGAAGCACATAGCTTAGATGGTGACTTGCATTGTAGCCCTTGATGTGAGAAAAGGGGAAGAAAGCAAAGGCTGGGGGCCTGGAGGGGCATTCTAGTTCCCTCTTGAGAAGAAGAAGTTGACAAAGTGGGCTGGCCGCCCAGGAAGTGGGAAGCCAACCGAGACTTACTGTGTCTCCTCCGAGGCCACAGGCTTGACGTAATAATCACTTGAGTAAAGAACCACATTGGCTACTTGTTCCACTGCAAAGGGAAGACAGGAGGGAGATGAACAGTGCGGCCCCTTGTGCCTTCCAGGAGACACACNGGACCATCTGAATCAAGTTCTGCCTTTCTCAGACCCCAGCTTAAAGGCTGCAAGTTTTCAAGGCCCATCTCTGTACACCAGTGACTTGCTCTGAGTTAATTCCCACCAAAACANCAGGCTCTCAGGTGTGGCTCCCAGGAGTCCCCTCCTCTCCTGCAAGCCCATGATCTATACTGGGTGTCCTTATCCAAAGGCATGGTGTCTCCAGCATCCCAGAACTCATCATGTACTCGCCTACAAACCCAGCCTCTTTCCATCGTCCTCCACCTTACAGGAGTACTGCCTTCCCAGTCCCTGAGCTTTCTGGAAACCTGCCCGAAGCAACACATGACCCATCNCCGGTGTGATATGGCGAACAGGGAGGATGGCTCTGCAGCCTGACTACTTAGGCTCAAATCTGTGTGGGGGAAATTCTTTAGTTCCTTTAAGCCTCAGTTTCCCCACCAGGAAAATGAAGATGATGATTTCATAGTACAGGTCTGAAGAACAAAACAAAGGCTGGCACTGGGGAGACGTCACTAAGCCTGATGTCATGATTCAATTCCTGGAACCCATACAATGGAAGGAGAGCACTGACTCACACATGTTGTCCCCTGATCTCCACACATATTCTGTGGCATATGCACACACATACCATACACACACAGACAAATAAATGTAAAGCAAAGATGGGCTGCGGAGATGGCTTTGTGCCTTGAAAGCACAAAGATCTATACTAATTCTCCAGTAGACACATATCCCAGCACTTGGGAAGCAGACACAGGTGAACGAATCCCTAGAATAGAGCTTACTGACCAGCTAGCCTAGCCTACTAAGGCCAGTAGGAAATCTTGTCCTCAAAAAAGNGTATGTGCAAAGGAGTAATACTGAGTAACCAGACTTGAGACTGTCCTCTGGTCTCTACATGCATGTATANGCATACACACATGATGTAAACCCTGGCACTCAGAAGACAGGGACAAGAAGGACTCTGCAAGCTTGAGGCTAGCCTAGTCTACACAGCAAGAAGGACAAGAAAAGCCCTGCCTCAAAAAACAACACTAACAATGAAGCTGAGACTGATGGCTCATGCCTGCAAGACTTGGAAGGCAGAGTGAGATCAGGAATTCAGGGACAGTCTCAGCTGTAACAGTGTCAGCTGCAACTGACACTGGACTACCTGGACTACCTGAGACCCGGTTGCAACAAGAAAAGCAAAATCAATTAAAAATATTTTGTTGTTGTTGTTTTGGGTTTTTGAGACAGGGTTTCTCTATGTAGCTCTGGCTGTCCTGGAACTTGCTCTGTAGACCAGGCTGGCCTTGAACTCCTGAGTGCTGGGATTAAAGGCGTGTACCACCACCACCCTGCTGAAAGAAACAATTTAAGGGACCCATCACGTGCCCAACTTATAGGAAGCTATTAACATTTTGTTTCAGAAAATTCAACAGCTTCTTTTAAGGTCATTAGTTTTGCTATTAGTATTCAATAAACTTTGAGAGCTATTTTTATTCTGAAACAGGTTTTNCTGTCTGTGTACTGAGNCAGGCCTAAAGCTCACAATACTGCCTCAGGCTCCCAAGTGCAAGCATTACAAGCATGTACCACCACACTTGGCTGAGAAATAATTTTAAATACAAATATTCGATGATACTTTATCAATTTTGCTGCTGTTTTTGAAGGTTTGCTTCTGTTCTTTCAAAATTGAAATTATAACCCCAAGGTGACACTATTTCTTAAATTTGCATAATTGAAGAGAGCCGTGTACATGGCAAGACACTTGTCTGGGGGTAGAGGACAACTTGTGGGAGAGTCAGTTCTCTCCTTCCACCATGTGGGTTCCAGAGATCAAACTCACATCACCAGGCTGGGAAACAAGTACTTTTCCCAGCTCATCTCACTAGCCCAAGGAGGCATTCATTATTGTTAAGAGGAAGGCTCTTTGGGGAAGTGATGCAGTCATGGGGATGGATGCACTCATGAACAGGATGAGCGGTCTTATAAAGGAGGTTCCAGGAACTTGCTGGAGGGTGAGGTCCTCATCACACCAGTCTGCTAGCACCTTGATCTTGAACTTCCCAGCCTCCAGAACTGCCAGAAATAACTATTTGTTATTAGCTGGATATAGTGGCACATACCTGCAAATACCAGTACTAAGGAGGCAGGGGCAAGAGGATCACAAGTTTGAGGCCCACATCTCAGTGTATGTGAGCCACCTAATTATGGTATTTTTGCCACAGCAGCCTGAATGGACAGATAGACTCTACCACATAGACCAAGGTATTGGCACTACATACATTATGCTGAATAATTAGTCCTACAGAGAACTAAACCAACATAAAATGAGGCCAAATTAATATTTGTATTAGCAATAAGAAAAAAAATAAGTCTCTAATATGCATGCACACAATCTGAACTTCATCTTTGATGGACATACAGGGAAAGAGGATCGTGTCAGCCTACTTTCTGTTGTCNTAGCTGAATATCATAGACAAGACTACTTATTAAGAATGGAGGTTTAATTAGCCTCTAGCTCTGGATCCTGGGACTCCCAAGTGGTGCTGGCATCTAATAAGGGCCTTCCTGTTTGATCATAATAGCAGGGGACCTCAAATGGTGGGGGCAGGGCAGGTATGCTAATTTAAACCTCTTTACTTCTTACAGAGCCACTAATGTCATTACAGGTCCTTCCTCATAACCTCATTTGACCCTAGCTACTTCCCCAAGTCTTACCTGCAAATATCATTAACGTATGAATGTGAGGATCAGGTTCCAAACACATGAGCTTTCAGTGGGCACATTCAAATCACAGCAGATAACTGGACTGTACAATCACCCATGGTTTGTATGAGACAAACCCTATTTGTGTGCTTGCGCGAGCGTGTGTGTGTGTGTGTGTGTGTGTGTGTGTGTACACTGAAGATTAAATCCAGGACTTTGCCTATACCCAGCAAGCATGCTACAAACTGAGCGATATCGCCAACTTTTTTAAAAATGGGATTTCATGTAGTGAAGCCTGGCCTCGGCATGTAGCTGTGCCTGACTTTGAACTCCTGATCCTCTTGCTAGCTGAGCCCAGCTACAATGCCTATTTTAACATTGAAATTCCCGTATCCTTTGTCCTGGGGACCTGGGATGGCTAATTACTCTTACTGACATTGTGAATCTACCTTATCGTGGCTATCAAATGTTTTAGTTTGAAGTTGAAGTCTGAATTTACTCTCCCAGGTCAATCCATTGTGGGTTTTGTTTGTTTGTTTGTTTGTTTGTTTGTTTGTTTGTTTGTTTGTTTTGTCCACAAAGACCTACATATTTTGTTGTTGATCTATACTTTTAATGTTTTGAGACAAAATATAGGTATGTCACCTAGACTGACCTCAAACTCATAATCCTCCTGTCTAAGTCTCCTGAGTGCTGGGATGATAGGTATGTGCCACAGTACTCTAAGACCTGCACTTGGATGGGCTCTGAGTTGAGGAAATAATATATAGGAGCAGTAATTAGGCAGGGGCACTCCACTGTAGTACATCACAGGGTTGATCCTCACTAGATGGTCATTCAAGGTGAGACATCACATTTCACTACTCATGAAGCACTCCTACGTGGGACCTCTACTTAGTGCTTACGGGCTTGGGAAGGTGGGTGAGGAGCACCTACAGTGACATACCAGGAGCCCACAGATTAAGCCCAATGTTTTCAAATCTAATTCCTTACTCAATACACTTNCTGTATTTATCAATAAAAACTATCACTTGTCCAAAAAGGGAAGTGGGGCTAGAGAAATGGCTCAGTGGTTAAGAGCACTGGCTGTTCTTCCAGAGGACCCAGGTTCAAGTCCCCAAACCCACAAGGTAGCTAACAACCACCTGTTCCAGGGGATCTCATGCCCTCTTCTGGCCTCCACAGGCACTGCATGCACATGGTACAGACATAAACGCAGGCAAAACACCCATACCCATTAAATAAATAATTAAACAAACAAAAACAAAAGGAGAAGCTTCTCCCTGAACTTCCCAAGTGAGACCTCACTCAGAGGGGTGTCTCTGGAAAGGCATGATCACGGGAAGATGGGAAGGCCATCTATAGGAGACAAAGTACCAGGACAAAAGGCAGCCTAAGAGACCATGATAGTGGATACAATGACTTGTTTTGAGGTAAGGGCTCAACATAGACATATCCAGCTATGTTGCTCAGGCTGCCCTCAATATAGACATATAACCAAGGACAACCTTGAACTTCTGATCTTCCTGTCTCTACCTCCCAAGTGCTGAAATTTTAGGCATACACCACCTGGTTTATGTGGTGTTGGGATTGAACCTAGGGTTTCCTGCATGCCCTACCAACTGAGATATGTCCACAGCCTGAATGCAATGACTTTTAAGGTCCTTCTCTCGGTAAGGTCCTACCATCAATGACAACAGCAACAGCAGGCAGACCCAAGGACACAGGTGGGGTGGAGGCTTATCAGGTCAGAGCGGCCCCTAGGAAATAGCATGAGGNNGAGTTCTAGAAGTCCTACCTAATACTTNAATCTTCTTCACAGTCTTCTCTGTGTTATTGGTCACTGTCACAGTCACAGGAATGGGTTCTCCATGGAAGTATATCTGAAAAGTGAGAGAGACATCAGAAGAGAAGAATGGAGTGCAGTGGGGTAGAATCTTTGATCGGAGGACTCTCTAGACCAAGATTTTCTTAATCTCTTTCCAATAAATAAGGTTGAATACCCCCAGTATTAGAGAAACTAAAATGATAGCAATATTTCTTCTAGAGAAAGGTATGGACATGTTCAGCCCCATCTGCAGAAGGCCAAGGAGGTTGAGGGGTGTGATGGTTAGCTTTAGTTGTCAACTTGACACTGACTAGCATCACCTGGGAAGTCTTAATGAAGGACTGTCTACATCGGATTGGTCTGTGGACATGTCTATGGGGAGCTATCTTGATTGTTAATTGATGTGGGCAGAGCCAGCCCCACTGTGGGCAGCACCATTCTCTAGGCAGGGGTCCTGAACTGTATTAAGAGTGGAGGAATCAAGTTGACTGTAAGTAAGCCAGTAAGCATGCATGCATTCATTTCTCTCTGTTCTTGACTGTGGATGTGATGCGACCAGCTCTTCGAAGTTCCGGCCTTGACTTCATTGTTTGGAGATGGGATGTGTGAAATGAAAAGANGGCACTAGGAAAGCTAGCTAATGGAGCTTTACCCAGCAACACCCTGTGCTATCCAGCCCTGGGTGGACACACCCACACATGTATACACACTACATGAGGCTCTGGCTAACATGTGTATCACTGACTCTGGACCACAAGAGCCTTAGCCAGCAGCTCTTCACCTTCTACTACCATGACTCTCCTCATTAATGACATCACTCTTGACATGGCTGCCCTGTGAGTGTTCTATGAAATATGAATTTTCCAAGGAAGTGAGCAATTTGAAGTAGTACAGTGAGCAACACTGCTTTAGAGACAGGGGTGGAAAGTGGCCAAGGTGGATGGGAGGGGATGTATGCTTCCAATCTGGACAGCCCCCAGTCTATCAGAATAGTCAACGAGTGCAACGGTAAGCTGTGGTGGTTCATGGTGACTAGCTCCGAATTAATGGAAATAGGCTGGCAATCTGTAAACATCTATGCTTCTACTACGGCAGGAACAAGGTGACTTGCAATGCCTCCACACAGTGAGGGGGCTGTAGTCTGTACCCCTGACCTGACTCCCCAAGGGGATGTGGATTACCTCTTTGCTGAGGGAGACTGAGAGGTGCAAGGGCTTGTCAGACATGAAGAACTGCCAGGCTGCCTCAGCACAGGGCTGGGGACCCATCTCAGGAGGGGCATGCTGCACTTTCCGGATCAGTAATCGCACAGAACTCCTGAGGAGAAAAGGTTCCTGGTTGGTACCCCACCCCCACCCACCCCAGTGCTTCAAACTGGCCTTCCAGGGGACATGGGCAAATGGGGGGCGTGCTCTAATCCCTCTTCCATGATTCCAGGAGCTGAATGCTGAACCAGCAATGCCCTCAAGGATCCCCTTCATCCTGTGAGACTCAGCTTAGCCCTCTCTCTGGAGAGTCTGTATCAATGGTTTCAGATGACTTAGGTGACCAGGCTTTAGAGCTCCATGTAACTATACATTGTCACCANCACAAGCATCAAAATCACAGAGCTTGGGAGTAGAGTGCTTGCCTAGTATGGACAATATGATGGGCCAGATCCACAGCAAAACACGCAGCACTGTGAGATGTGGGTGCTGAGTATGAGGAGACATTGGAAGAGATGGGCTAGGTGGGGACTTAGGAGTGAAAGTGAGTTATCAATAAAAAGGAGACATAAAGTTAGGAGGGGAGGGCTGGGAGTATATGGGAGAAGTAGAGGGAGGAGAGGAAGTGGATGTGTATATCATCATATTTCACTGCATATATGTATAAAATTCTCAAAAAAATTTAAAAAGAAAATCGAGCACCTCGTTGGTAGGAGGAATGTTTACTGGTGACAGAGATTCTGTTTGGGATGATATAAAAGCTCTGAGTTAGATTCTGATGATGGCAAAACACTGTGAATATACTTGGTGTTATGGAGTTATACATTTAAAAGTGGTTAGAATCATAAACTTCATAATGTGTGTATCTTATAAGTTTAAAAAATGTTCTAAGAAAGAAAAAAATAGACATGGTATCTTATGCCTGGGATTCCAGTNCTTGGGAAGCTGAGGCAGAAAGACCACCCTCATGAGTTCTCGGCCAGTCTTGGCTACAGGATGATACCATTTTAAAAGAAAAGAAAAGAAAAACTGGAAAGAGAAAATAAATTAAAAGGAAGAAAATGAAAGAAATGACCTGGAAGGTTTGGGGAGCCCATGGGTCCCTGAGGTGCCAAGTCCACTGTCATTCCCTTTTATCCCCCCTCACCCCATATTATTAGTTATTGCCCCCAACCCTCTTATAAATGGATGATGGTTCAGTCTTTATCTGCCCTGATCAGGGAGGCTCCATGATGTCAGCCACAGGGAACCTGTGGGGAGAGTTCTGTCACACCAGGATAAAGTGGGGGCTGTTTCTTGTCCCTACCTCTACACCGCCCAGACCTCCCCAGTCCCATAAGACGACTCTTACTTCTTGGGGATCTTGTCCTCTTCACCATCTGTGATGTCTGTGGCAAATGCTTTGACCTCAAAGTCAACTCCACAGCTCTGTTGGAGACAAGTGTTAGGCAGTGGTTAGCACCTTCCTTCCCAGGAGCTAGGACAGAAGGTCACACATATAGGCAGATCCATGCCCCTAACTTTTCACCTTAGCTGTGTCTTTCTTGGGGTTGTTCCATGAAGACTAGTGGAGAAGTGTACTGGGAATCCAACATTGACATCAGCATGATGAGTGTCCTAGTTAGGGTTACATTCCTGTGACAAAGCACCACGACCAAAAAAGCAAGTTGGGGAGGAAAGGGTTTACTTGGCTTACGCTTCCACATCACTGTTCATCACTGAAGGAAGTTAGGACAGGAACCCAAACAGGGACCTGGAGGCAGGAGAGGGATGCAGAGGCCATGGAGGGGTGCTGCTTACTGGTTTGCTCCTCATGGCTTGCTCAGCCTGCTTTCTTATAGAATCCGGGACCACTAGCCCAGGGCTGGGACCACCCACAATGGACTGAGCTCTCCTCATCAGTCACTAATTAAGAAAACAAGCTTGCCAATAGCCTGATCTTATGGAGGTATTTTCTTAACTGAGGCTCCCCCCTCTCAGATGACTCTAGCCTGTGTCAAGTTGACATAAAATTGTCCAGCACAAGGAGTAGGCAGGGCGCTGAGAGTCCTACAGAAGGACATCCTGTCAACATGCCTCCTGAAATGTGCCTCTCAAGTCCTGGTAGATCCATGCCTCCCTCTGCTTTGCTCACAAATATACAACCTGACCCCACACANGCTTCTGACTAATGCTGCACACAGCAGTGGGGATAGACACAGATGTTCTTGGGGCTAGGAGCAGTATCCATGAATGTCCTGCCATGTTGCAAATACTCTGACCTCAGTGGCTCCTCCAAAGCCAACTCTGGCCAGACAGCAATGGCTTACAATGGTTGATTTTTTTCCCCCTTCAAAATGAGGTAAAATGGTAAGATCACCTCATTTTCAAAATGAAAGAGAATTTTTAAGCCTGCATGGCTGGAGTAAATGCCATATGCCTGTGATCTCCAGCCCTCAGTTCCCTGTGTAGGCCCAGCACATCCTGGTCTCTGCTCAGAGAGAAAATCAGAGACAGTAAGGATGTCTCTTGTGTCTCAATGTTATAGGTCAATGGTGACAGTTGAGCCACAGACTGCTGTGGGATGATCCTTCTATATACCGTGAATATGTGTTGCTCTCTTTGGTTGATAATAAAGCTGTTTTGGCCTATGGCAAGGCAGAATAAGGTTAGGTGGAACAATCAAATTGAGGATTCAGAGGAAGAGGGGTGGAGTGGGGGAGACATGAGCCAGCCGCCAAAGAAGCAAGATGCCAGAGGACCAGTAAAGCCATGGCTACATGGCAATACATAGATTAATAGAAATGGATTACTTTAAATGTAAGAGCTAGTTAGTAATAAGCCTGAGCCATCTGCCAAGCATTTATAATTGATATAAGCCTCTGTGTGGTAATTTGGGAAGCAGCTGTTGGGTATTTGGGAACAGGTGGTAGGGACAAAAAGCTCCGCCTCTGGTTACAACAGACCTAAAGATTCCAACACTAAGGGACACAGCACCTCTTAACTGCAGGTTGTAAAGAAGCAAGTGTCACTTCCATCACCCAGGCAATGTGTAGGCAGCCTGTTTTGTCATCTACCCATTCCAGCCATCTGCCCCACTCTGTGCTGGTCTCTAAACAAGCCACACACTTCTACAGGCCTCCCTGGGCTCTGTGCCTCCCCTAGGCCAAATCACTCACTCTATAGCTGTGTAAAACTGAATAATAACATAATAATTCATGTATTTTAAAATTTCTGCCTATAAATTATATACTGTTAATTATTATATGTTAAGGCATTATATTGTGTAACCATTATATAGTAGTGAATTATATTATATTATCATTTTATTAATATAATAACATCAAATAAACTATATAATATTGTATATGATTATAACATGTAATTTGTGATACATAAAATGGCATGTATTATATCCATATAATGTTATATGTATGCATTATATATATATATATGTTTTTATATATGTCTCTAATAATCTCCTATGTGTCCCTCAAGCCTCTCATCTGCAACCAGTCCCCAGCTCTAGGATACTAGAGGTTTCTAGCCCAGAAGCCTTCCCATCAAGTTAACATGCCCTCCCTTCTAAGAATACAGGGGATGGACATGGCTCTGGCCTACATAGGGATGTAAAACTCCAGAAAGGTCATCTAAGAATCAGGATTTGGAGCCTCCTTGAAAGAGCACTGGTGGATCTGACAAGGCTCAGTTGTATTTTCTTAGTTCCTGGTCTCCCTTTTTTTGAGTGACCACCTTGTCCCTGATCTCAGCTGTCCTCAGCTTCCCTGGACCANGGCACTCAAATGTTTTAGAAGTAATATTTACAGTGTGGCCTAGAAAACAGATGCATATGTGTGGAACCACTCTCCTGACATGACGTTGACCTTTGTGACGTGCGNCCAGTTCTGAAAGCGTCCGTCCCGTTCCATTTAGTTCAATTCCATNCTGTGCCNTTCCCTCCCTCCCATTTTTGTGTCAATGATAATTCTGATCTATGAACCACACTGTGTGTGATCTATGAATCACACTCAGTGTGATGATACCACACTGAGGAACACTGTCCTTACACTTGTCATTGTCAATCACTGTCCACTGTCCTCCATACTCAGGTACAGCCCTGCCATCATGGTCAATCTTGGGGCCCTGGCAACGCAGCACCTATCCCCTTCTCCTCTGGTCTTCATTCCTTCCTTTGTGCCTGAAGTTCCTAATCCATCTTGGTCCCACTCCCCTTTCCCTCCCTTCCCCTTCACAGCACATGCTTGACCAACCTCAGATCCATTCTTGACCCTTTGTACAACTGACTCAGGCCTTCTCGTGGCTCCCATGTCACTCAGGTTAAAACCCAAGTCCTCAAGACTTGGCTTTCCTATGCTTTCCCCCCTGACCTCAGCTCCTACCCTTCATCCCTTCTCATTTAGGAAGAGCCTGAACATGTCCCCTCCACCACAAATACCAGGGCCTCTCTCCCTGCAGAGTCTGGCTTTCCCCATTTCTTAGTATAAGGATTCTGACTTTAAACGTCATCTGTTGTCCCTGACAACACGAGCCTGAGGCTTTCCAGAGTACCTGTGGCCATCTACTGTACCCGCAGTTGTATGTTTTTGTTGTTGCCTGTGACTTTCCGTTAACATGTGAGACCCAGGAACTTCTAATCTCTTGTTCACAAGAAAGTTCATGGTTAATAGTTGCTGGAGATGAGTGATGGGGTCTTGGAGAGTCTTTACACTGAGCCCTTTATCTTTGTGTATATTTGAAATTTTCCGTGATAAAAAGCTATTAAAAGTCTATTGAGAACCCGGCATGGTGGCTCATGACTATCATCTCAGCACTTGGAAGGTGGCAGTAGGAAGATCAGGAGTCCAAGGCCAGTCTCAGTTACATAAGATCCTGCTTCAAAAACAAACAATCAAAAGCCTGTTGAAGGAGGATGGGCCTGTGGCATTTCTTCTTTAACTCACCTTCCCTACATCTTGTGGAGCTGGTTGCAACATCACTGAACAGGGTAGGTAGTCAGGAAACTGGAAAGACACAAATACAAAACCATTTCATTCAGAGGGGTTATTCGACATGCAGTATAAAACCATCATGCAAGATGACACAAAAAGACAGAATTCTCCCACTCTCCTAACACCCAGGACACTGATTTAGTTCCAAAACTCTCCAGCATGCATAGAGGCACACAAATGAGGTTGTAAACAGAGCACATGTTCACTGGGACCAAATGTNTCTCATTATCTGGTTTGTTCACCTCACTAGCTCTTATCCTATGTGGAAACCTTTCTAACCATTTTTACACACCATGAGCTACAATTTCTCTACACAGTGCTTAGAGCTTCCACAACGCACACTTCATGTAGCCATTCCTCTTTGTTGGACACTTACANGGTGTTTAATTTTTTTTTTGNCATTATAAACAATACCACAAGCAGGGTGGTGGTGGAGGCACACACCTTTAATCCCAGTACTTAGGAGACAGAGGCAGACAGATCTCTGTGAGTTCTAGGCCAGCCTGGTCTACAAAAGCAAGTTCCAGGACAGCTAAGACTGTTACAGAGAAACCCTGTCTCGAAAAATCAAAAAAGAAAAAGAAAAGCCAAAACAAACAAACAAACAAATAAAACAATACCACAATAAATATACATCTTCAAACCCTTTAGTTCAGTTTTAGCCAATTAATGCTATGTGTTACATTGCTAGAAAAGGAACTATCAGATTAGAATCATATTTTGGGGTGGAGGACACNGGGTCTTTCTCTGTTTAGTCTATGATGGCTTTGAACTTTCAATCCTCCTGCTTCTGCTTCCATATTGCTGAGATTTCAATTGTACGCCATTATTCATGGCTGAAAAACCACATTTTAAAAAGATTTATTAATTTCTAAATGTTATGTGTATGAGTGTTCTGCCTGCATGTATATATGTGCACTGCATGTGTGCCTGATGCTCATGGAGCCCTAAAGAGGGTGATGGAATGTCTGAAACCAGAGTTACAGNTAGGTGTGAGCTGCCATTCGGATGCTGACCACCAACCCCTGGTCCTCTGCAAGAGAAGCTAACCTCTGAGCCATCTCTCCAGCCCTTGGTTGTTGCCTTTTTGTTTGTTTGTTTGTTTGTTTGTTTGTTTGTTTGTTTTTCTGTACAGGGGACCAAATTCAAAAACCAAACTAGTGCATGCTAGACAAGTGCTCCAGCACCAAGCTATACCTCCAGCACTTAAAGATCTCATCTCATTACTAGCCAGGCATGTTGGCTGATGCACTTGGTTCATCATGCCTCTTGGGAGGCAGAGGCAGGAGGATCTGAGTTTGAGGGCAGCCTGGTCTACACAGTGAGCTCCAGGACAGCCTGGAGAGAGAACCTGTCTCAAAAAAAAAAATCCCATTTCTAAAGATTTTTTTTTGTTTTTATTTTTTGTATTTTTTGGGGTAAGGGTTGAGACAGAGTTTTTCTGTATACCCTGGCTATTCTATGTAGAACTCACCAGGTAGACCAAACTGGCCTTAAACTCAGCAATCTGCCTGTCTCTACCTCCCAAGTGCTGATATTAAAGATATGTGCCACTATATCTGGCCTACTTTTTTTGTGTTTTTGAGACAGGTTCTCTCTATGTAGCTCTGGTTGACCTGGAACCCATTGTGTAGACNAGACTGGCCTTGAACTCACAGAGATCCTCCTGCCTCTGCCTCCTGAGTACTGGGATTAAAGGCATATACCAACATACCTGGCTTCTAACAGTTTTTGATATGCATTGACATGTCACCAAAAAAGTTATGCCACTTCAGATTCTCAGCACAGGTGCATAGGAGCACCCAGGACTAAAGAAGTTGGTTTGTTTGTTTTGATTTTCAAGATAGCATTTCTCTGTATAGTCCTGGCTGTCCTGGAACATGCTCTGTAGACCAGGCTGACCTTAAGCTCAGAGAGCTGCCTGTCTCTACTTCCTGAATGCTAGGATTAAAGGCATGAACCACCACACTTGGCTAAACAATCTTTTAAAAAAGAATTTTCTGTTAACAATTGTGGTAACATAGGGTATCATAAAACTTTACCCTTTTAGCTCATTTCAATGTACGTTTCATTGTGATTAAATGTGTTCACACTGCTCCACAATAATCACTACCATTTGTCTCCAGAGCCTTTTCTATCGACCCAAAGAGAAGCTCTACCTATCCATGGAGCCTGGAATCCCTGTCCTCCCCACATGCCAGTAGACCTGGTCTCCTACTTTCTGTCTAAATTAATGGGGCTATGCCCATTGCTTCAGGGAAGTGGGACTGTATGATACTGTTTTTCCTTTTGTCTCTGGTTTCTCTTACNTGGCATCATGTTTTGGAGGTTCATCCATGTTCTGACTTGGACAGTGCTTCATGACTTTTTGAGGCTGAACTACAGCACTTTGGAGGAGCATATGTCAATAAGATAGTAACTGTGTAAACAGAAAGGGCTGTAGCTTCCACATCCCTAGCTCTTGCCCAGGTCTTGGGTTTCACTGGGTGATACATGGGCCTCAAAAGAGGTGAGGGGACAGACCACAGCCCTGACTCAATTCCCAGCACCATGTGGGGGAGCAGGGGTCAGGACAAAAGGGTAAAGGATGGCACTCTCTCTACCAAGACCTCCTGTCCCACAGGGGACTCTTGCTTGCTCAGAACTCCCTGGGGCCAACTGGGGGTCATGGATACCAGTTTCTTTTTATAGCTGANTGAGAGAAGACAGAACACATACTCATCTAATTAGGCGGTCAGATGAAGGAAAATATCCAAAGGGCAGGTTGAAATGGTGCCTTCAGAGGCAGGGAGGCTAGTTTCAAAGACTTAAAAACAGACAATCACAGACCATGCAATCTAGAATTTCTTTCAAGGGTGCAATTTACAGGCCCACATATGTGAAATCCTCCCTCGGCCCCCTTCTCTTTGCCCCGTTCCCACTGTAAGGTACTGTGGATGAAGGAGGCAAGCTAGGGGAGCAGAGGGGAAAAGAGAGCTCACCGTGAGCAGAAATGGGTATGTGTTGTCTCCCAGTTTCTTGAGCAGGCTCTCCTGGAGTTGGGTAGGGGCACTCATGGCCCCAACGGGAGGGTATACCTGGACCCGAGAAAAGTACAGGTCCCTGCGGAAGGTCAAGCCAATCACATCAATGTCCTCTTGGCCATAGCGGAAGGCGCAAGTCAGAGTGACATACACTGGGAAGAAGATGCACACAGGTTAGACCTGGTCCATTGCACAAGCCCATCTACCCCAGCCACTTCCACTGGGCTGAGCCAGCAACAGAGTGACCACACCACACTCTGCCCCAGGTTTCCAGGCTTTGTTGCCTGGAAGGAATGGAGGCTAGGAAAATAATACTATGCAGCTGGCTGACACATTTCAAGAGAATCAGCACGTTCCTAGGGTTAGAGTTCATTATCCTAAACAGGACTGTCACAGGATTGGGAGGCATCTCCCTGGCAACCACATTGTTTTTGCTAGGATGGTAGAAATCTGTGGACAGGCCTGGCAAGATGGGTAATTGAGTAAAGGTGTCTGCTGCCAAGCCTGACAACCACAGTCAATCTCCATGACCCACATGGCAACAGGAGGGAACCGACTCTCCNCAAGTTGTCCTCTGACCTCCACAGGTGTTCCTTAGTGTTTCTGCATCTATCACATACATACATACATACATACACAGAGACACACATACATGCATACATACATACATACACATATACATACATACACAGAAACACACATACATACATACATACACATATACATACATACACAGAGACACAGAGACACACATACATACATACATACACAGAGACACACATACATACACAGAGACACAGAGACACACATACATACATACACAGAGACACACATACATACATACATACATACACAGAGACACACAGACATACACACACTACATAAGTAACAATGTAATAAATGTTTAAAAATATATGGACAGACAACATGTACAGTCCACCCGTCCTTACTGTGTCCTCTCTCCCACCCTCCCTCCACCTGGTCTACCAGCTTGGGGATCTGGAGTTGGACGTCTGAAATGGTGCTAACGTGTTTGCTTGGGTTAGAGAGGGCAGGACGTCTGGAGATCTAGACAGAGAAATAGTGCTGAAGCAAAAAAGACATGTGCCTGAGCCATGTGGAGGCTGAGGGGACAGCCAAAGGCCTGGGCCAGGCAGGGAGACAGACTCAGACCTGAGAGGTTTCAGTTAGTCTGTGTGCATTGCTCGGAAGCATGTTAAGCATTCTCTAAATCACTACTTCCCAAAACTCTGTCTGATTAAAGACAGCCTGTGCCCAGGGTATGAAAGTTCCAGTTTTTTGAAGACAGGAAGTGCATAGTTCTTCATCTCAAGGCTTATCAAAGTGGTACCTCAAGTCTTCTACTTTGGGCTAAGAATCTTCTTCCCTGTTTCCTTCTGTGTCAGTTCTGAGGCCAGCTGCCGCTTAACCACTGACTCTGATGGACCACTAACCACTGGTGCATCCTTCCTTTGAGNTGAGCACTTGAGAAAGATGCCCATGGCAGGCCTGGATTTCTGCTTGCACCCACCAAGCTGTGGCTTCCCCTGATAACTGAATCTCTGTGTGGTAAAGGGCAGGGACTGATTGGGTTCAAACCAAAGAGCAGCAGTGCACCCAGGAAGGTGAGGAAACAAGAGACCAATTTCCTGCCGTTCCTGCCTTGCTCCCCTCTCCCTCCCCACACTGTTGCCAGCCCACACCTGACATATTCTAGTGGGTACATCCAAGGTTTAGAACAATGCCTTGTGGTTGCCAGTAGCAACCACTCCAAAGGCATATTTAGAATGGAACTGAGTCAGCGACATTATCATAAGCATAGCTCGAATCTGTTCTAATTCAGTTTTTGCAACTGTCATTAGTAAAAAATGGCTTGCCACACACATCACAACTGCCAGAGATCTCAAGGGCATTGTGATACTGTGGCACAGAACTTTGCAAGAATGCAGAAAAATAAACTCTGGGTTTTATTCCCTTGCCTCTCAATAGGCATGGTTTCCCACAGAAAGCCTACTACCCACAGAAATAACCTTCACTGCCAGAAGGATGGGCAAGGGGGAGGAGCAAGGGGTTCAGCTCACCTTTCTTCCCCTTCACAAGCTCAGGATCCACCAATACAACACCATCTAAACCAAAAGAGAGAAAGCCAAGAGACTGCGATCAAGAAAATCAGACATCTGGCTTTAAAGCTATATATACAATATGGTGTCTTCTGTTTTTATTTTAGAGGTAGGCAGTTGAGACTGGGTCTCATGTAGCTCAGGCTAGCCTTGGATTTGCTATGTAGCTAAGGATGACCATAAACAAGTAATCCTGCTGCCTCCAGGCTTGATTCACCAAACCAGCTTGCTTTTTATTGTTTTTAAGAATAGTAATTTTTTTATTAGGGGTTGGAGAGATGGTTCAGCAGTTATGAGTACTTGCTGCTCTTGCACAGGACCTGGGTTTGGTCCCCAGCACCCATATGGCAGCACAGAACCTGTTTGTAACTCCGTCAACACCTCTTCTGTCCTCCAAGGGCTCCTGCACGCATATGGTGCACATACATACAGGCAGGCCCACACTCTTGCTCATACAAGAATAAGAATAGTAATTTTTAAAGTATGGCTCTGAGGATCAAATTCAGATTGTGAGTCTTGGCAGCAAGCATCCTTACCCACTGGGGGAGTGTTTATCCTCAGGGCTTAAAACTGCCAACTTCCNCCATACTTCTTTCAAACGTCTGATAGATAGTAAATGCTTATCAAGCCAGAGGAAGTTGCAAAGCCAGTACAGAGGGCTCCGGTATCCTTATGCCTCCTGTACTTACACCTTACAAACAGTGCTAAATGAGGACATGGACAAGCACACAGTGGGTGTGTACGGTTCTGTGCTACTTTATCAGAGGTGATCTGTGTGACAACCACCACAGTCTACATTTAGAATTGTCCTGGCATTGTAAAGGTCTCCTTTGGGCTCTCTTGTGCCACCCATCCCTGCTCCCACCATCTTCAGCCCCTGGCAAGCACTGTCTGTAGAATTTTGTCATCTTGAGAATGTTACATAAGTGGAATCATGAAGTCCACGCCCTTTTGAGATTGCTCTTGTTACCCAGCATAATGCCTTAGAGATCTCTGAGTTGTTGCAGGTATCAATAGATCACACTTCTTACATCTTCTTTCCTTCCTTCTTCCTTCCTTCCTTCCTTTCTTTCTTCTTTTTGAGAAAGTGTCTCTCCTATACAGCCCAGGATGACCTCAGATTCTCAATCCTCCTACCTCAGTTTCCCAAGTGCTGGGAAACTATGTAGGCCATAACAGCTAGCTGCTTGTTCTTTTATGATTGAATAGTAGTCCAAACCACAGTTTGTTTAACCTTATTCATCTACTGAAGAGAGATTTTAGTTCTTCTCGGTTTGGAGCTTCTGTGAACAACTATGTCCAGCCAGGATTTGTATGCACGGTTTTCACTTCTCAACAAATATCCAGGAGTGCTACTGTTGGGTCTTACGGTAAGTGTACATTTAGTTCTTAAAGAAGCTGCCAAGCTGCTTTCCTAGTGGCTGTGGTGTTGCACACTCCCACCAGCAGTGTACAGGTGCCAGTTCCCTGGCATTGCCACTGCCTGTCCTTTTGCCATCTTTCTTTCTGCATTTGAAAACTGAAATATATTGATATTGTGTCAGGAAAACCACATCTAGGAACAGTTTCTTTGTTTTACATATAGTTGGATTCCTAGGTGTTTCCTAGAGTCTAGGTGGCTCTGGGGATATAAGAAATGGCGGTCCAGCCACATATTCACCCAGAAGCACATACAGAAGCTATTGACAGTGGTTTTCGGGTACTTCTTCCCTTAGGCCCAGCGCATTTAAAATTTTAAGATTAAGACAATTCCTATTGTCTCTGGCTTCTCCAACCCATTTACTTCAGACATCTTCTCTTGCTCAAAGCCTCCTTTGAGTCTTTTTGTGTTTCCTTTGCATCAGTTTGAGGGTACAGTCTATCATGATGGGGAAAATATGAATGCAGGAGCTTAAGGGAGCTGGCCACATTGCATGCCCAGTCAGGAAGCAGAGAGATGAATTTTTTTCCTTTAGTTCTAAAGATTGAGNCCGGGGCCTTGAACTAGGCAAGTGCTGAGCTACAAACCAGTCCTTTATAATTATTATTATTTTTTTAATTTGAGGGGCCAGCAAGATGGCTTAGTGGGTAAAGGTGCTTGCTGCACAATCCTGGCAACCTGAGTTCAATCTGTGGAACCACACACAGGTGCAAGGGAACTGACTATACAAAATTGTCCTTTCACCTCCACACATATACTGTCCCCCCAAATAAATAAATAACTATAAAAATAAACTGTTTCTGGTCAACCAGTAGCCACTTGGTGACATTTTAATTTGTATCTCTTTGATTAGATTATTTGTGAGATTGATTTTTTAAAATATTTGTTTTATTTTATATATATGGGTGTTTGCCTATATGTATGTATGTATGTATGTATGTATGTATGTATGTAATTTACATGTACTGTGCACAGAGGCAAGAAGTGGGCATCATATGTTCTGGAGAGGAAGTTACACATGGTTGTGAGCTGCCGTGTGGGTGCTGGGAACTGAACTCAGGACTTCTGCAAGAGCAGCCAGTGCTCTTAACTTCTGAGCCACCTCTCCAGCCTGAGATCCATCTTTTTGTTTGTTTGTTTTTTGAGACAAGGTCTTTCTATGTAGCCCTGGCTGTCCAGAAACTCATTGTGTAGACCAGGCTGGCTTTGACTTCATAGAGATCCACCTCTTCTGCCTCCCAAAGGCTGGGATTAAAGGATGTGTGCCACTGCATTGCATCACCATGCCTGGCTGGAAATCCTTTTTTTTTTTAAATGAAAAACTAGTCATTGTCTGATGACTTAAAGAAAAACTAGCATTAAATTTCTTTCAAAATCAACTTACCTACAGGCTCGACTTGGCTGATGTGGTCAACATAGTCTCTTTTCCCCAGGTAAATAGTCACCTGTGGGAAGGACAAAGGCATTCACTTAGAAGCTAACAACCCCAAGCCTTTCCAGTAGTGTTTTTCCCTTCCTCTTATTCAGTGCTGAGCATCAAACCCACACATGCGAGGACCACACACATGCGAGGCAAGCCCTCTACCCTGGAGCCTCAGCCCTTTCCACAGCTGCTCTGTGGCTTCCTTCTCTCCCAGCTGTGGGTGAAGATGGTTCATTTTAAGTGCAGGGTACTTTCTTCTAGCCCTATATCAGCTTCAAGGAACTCTTTCCATCCATATGGATGGCGGGAATCCTTTCNTCTCTGTTTTGTCCTTCCCATCAAGCCCAGGTCTGTAAGCAACCCACACATTCCTGGAAGGTTGTGCCTATGGACACAGTCAGCTTTCTATTTCTAGCTGTGTGCTGAAAGGCCTGGTCTTCTTGTCCAGAGACTTTCTGGACTAGCCAAAGAAGTAGGAATTCCAGAGGAGCCTGAAATCTCATTGGGTGAGCTCTGCACAGGTAAACCCGTAACCACTCGCTCAGGAAGGAGGTGGATCAGAGTTCCACTCTGAGGCTAGCCCAGCTGACTCACCCAGTGAACTCCCTGGCCCTCTGCTTTCTATGTAGGATGGACCCAAAAGTAGAGGGAGAAAGGAGGGGGAACTGGTATTTGTCCCTGCTTTCCTGCCTGGCCCATGGCTGGCACATTCCTCTAAACATGGTCACAGTTCCTGGAAGGCAGCCGTGTTGGCTTATGGATTCTGAAACTGCTTGATACCCCATCTGCTCAGTCCAGGGAAGCACCTGTGTCCAGTGCTACAGGCCCAATCCAGACCAGATGGGTAGTAGACCTTGAGTTTTACCCAGGGGCACAAACTTTCCTCAAATCCACCTATCTCTTTTCTTACAGGAACCCTAACATGTGGTCACCTCCCAATTCATAGATGTGCCTGCTCCCTTCTCTTGGACCAGCATCTAGTTCCTTGACAATGGCCAACAGGATCCTTACCTCTGGGCTCCAGGCCCTTCTGCCCTCACCTTGGCCTTGGCCTTGGCCATGGCAGCTCTGTTGAGCCTAACAGTTCCTGCTTCTTGCACAGCAAGGAAGGCCCTTCAGCCACATCTCTAGCTGAGGAAGCCCCTACCCATGCTTCAAGAGAACAATTTGGCACCACAAGTCCCTTGCATCTCATGTACTCTGGCTGCCCCTGTGTTACTTTGAGATAGTGTTTCTCATTCTGTAGCACAAGCTATCCTAGAACACACTGTGTAGCCCAGGCTGACTTCAAACCTCCTGACTCAGCCTCACAAAGTGCTGAAATTCGGGGCACCAGTCATCATGCCTAACATCTTTCAGCCTATGGTGCCACAGGAACATTCAAGATCTGCAACCCCATCTCAGCACATGTCCCATCTGGATTCAGGACTATGGAGGCCTCACTGTACCGCTGGTCTATGGGGACAAACTCTCTCCAGGTTGCTACCTTTAGGTTTGAGGTAAGTGGTGGGGAAGGGGCAGGCAAAGGGTATGGTCAGGAAGGAAGGGGAAGCTCTGCCTTTGAAGGAGGCTCTACCTGAGCAGACAGCACAGGCAGGTGGTTGGACAATAGGCAGGAGCGGCTCTCTGGGCAAAAGAGATGGAAAGATGCCCGAGCAGAGAATGCTTCTGGAGTCAGCAATGGCCTCCTTTGCAGCAAGTGGCCACTAAGTGAGGATGAAGGCTGAGTGAGGCAAGGTCTTAAGGACTCAGGCCTGAGGAGCCCAGGAAGACTCTAAACACTCTNGCCATTTCAAATTTAAAACAACTCTGGAAGATGAGATTAGCCCTGTCTTCTACAGACACTGAGCTCTGGGCCCTGCCGGAAGCTACTTGGAGGGAGGATTAGCAAGGGAAAGCCAGGCAGGCAGCCTCTCTGTGGTTGGGAAAAGCGAGGGTTGAAGAGTCTCCAGGGGGATGAAGGTGAGAAGACGGGGGAGCATTTTCTTCTCCAAGCTTTGGCTGGAAGAGAGAGAACCGGAGGTGGAGGCCAAAGGCATCTGATCCCCTAGAACCTGAGTTATGAATGGTTGTTACCAGGTGAGTGCTGGGAACTGAACCTAGGTCCTCTGCAAAAGCAGCAAGTGCTCTTAACTGTTGAGCCATCTCTCCAGCCAGCTAGGCAGCCTGCATGCCTTCCTTTCTCTTTGACAAGTTTTTTCTGTGTAGCTCTTGCTGGCCTTGAACTTGGGATCCTCATGAGTGCTGAAATCAGAAGTGTTTGCTGCCACTTCCAGCTCTGGGAATGTTTCTTGATTGGTCTGATCCAATTCTGACTGTCTAATTTCTTTGGCTTGTGATTGGCTTAGTGTAGGCTGGTAACTCAGGCCCAACCAATGACTATAAGAGGCAAGTCTAGCCGGGCGGTGGTGGTGCCCTTAATCCCAGCACTCAGGAGGCAGAGGCAGGTGGATCTCTGTGAGTTCGAGGCCAGCCTGGGCTACCGAGTGAGTTCCAGGAAAGG